>SZWC01000931.1:101305-184623 GCA_023375785.1 Penium margaritaceum
CCAACAGCCTTGCTGCTGCCAGCCACCTTGGTGTTGCTTGCAGCCTTGCTGTTGCCAGCCACCTTGCTGCTTTCAGAAGCTTTGCTCATGTTGCCAACAGCTCTGCTGCTGCCGGCAGCATCAGCTGATGCATAACCATCTCCAGCATCACCTGCTGCTCCACCGTCTGATCCAACCCCCTCTCCCTCACCATGCCCTTCTCCACCTTCCTCATCCCCCTCACCATGACCTTCTCCAGTATCCTTCTCCTCATCCTGCCCTCCATCTCCCTCATCCATGCCTCCCCCTCCATCCGCACCATCCTCATCCCCTGCATCCTCAGCATTACCTCCTGCTGCATTGTGGACCTGCTGCTGCCGGTTCACTTCTGCATCCCATTCCACATCCGCCCTGCACCTGATGGGATGCGCAAAGAATGGCGCTTCATTTGCTGTCATGCGGTCAACTGCCACTTTCTGCTTCTGCTGTTCATTCTCTGCCAGTCCTCCTTCCTCCTCCTCCTCCCCATCAACGTGCACCTCTTCATCCTTTTCCATCTCCTCCTCGCTGTCCTCCTCTTCTTCAGCAGGTGCCTCATCCTCGGCCACAACTTCCACAATCTCTCCATCATCCTCACTGTAAGACTCGTCGACCTCCATCCAATCCTTCTTGCAGCGTCGGGCACTCTGGTTGTACAGTCGGCCGAGGCCGACAATGCACCTCACCAGCATCTCCAACGTCTCCACAGACAGCCTGTTGCGGCGTCTTGTATGTATGAGCTCGTGGGTGGAGAAGGCCCTCTCGCAGTCCTAGGACGCACATGGCTGAGACAGGAGCTTGATGGCAAGCTCGCGCAGCATCGGGACATGCGCCAGGTGGAGGGCGGCCCATTTGTAGGCGTGGAGCGTGCCGGTCACCACCCTGCCAACGGGCAGCCGTGCCTTGTCGCTCAGCTTCTTCTTTGTGAGCGGGATGACCTCCGTGGTCACTTGACCCAGCTGGAAAGCCTCCAACTCCTGCTGCAGCTCTGCATGCTTGGCTTCTGGAACCAAGGCTTCCACCACCTGCGTCCATGCTTGCACCATGGTCACATCGCCGCTCAGATCATTGCCAAAGTGAGTTGGATGGACACGGCGGGCAGCAGCATAGAGAGAGCAAGACATGTCCGCGGTCCACCGACTCTTCAACCTGTCCATGGCATGTTTGACGTGCATCTCTCCAACCTTGGCGGGCTTCCTACCACGCTTCTTTGTAAGTGCCTTCACATCAGCCATGCAGTCAAGCAAGCCTTCAAAATTTCACCTGCCTGTCCACCTGGAGAGTCAGCAATCCGGAGGCACTTGACAAAGGGGGCCAGCAAGTCTTGGAGCTGGCAAACCTGCAGCCAGAATACACGACAAGCTTACAAGCTTGCGCACAACCTTCTTGCATTGTTTGAAGGCGCTATCACAGTGGCCCTCCATGTCCTTCCATGCCGCGTTGTTGACCAACTTCGACAGAAACGGGTGCATGTCACAGAGCCGCTGGACCATGGTGTGCCCTGAGGCAAACTTGGTGTCACAACGAGGTAGCATATTGAAATTAATTGGTCATGGTCAGTTCCACATACATTGTTTTTCTTTGGTCATGGAAGTGACTATGAAAAAAAAAGTTGATATATGTGGTCAACGTTGAGAACTCATAGTACGAGTCACAAATGGTCAAAGGGGGAAACAATGGTTTAGGAATGATAGGTATTAACTGAAAAGTACAAAGACATCCAGTAACTAGTGGCATGGTGTGGCTATCATGCACAATGACCAACCAAGGTAGGCATATGTCACTGAACATGACCCAGGAATGTCACTATGTGTGGTGAATGATGTCAACTCATGATACGAGCTACAATTGGTCGGAGAGGGAATCAATGATTTAGGAATACTAGTTATTGAATAGCAAGTACAAAGCCCTTCAATAAATATTGTCAAGGTATGGCTACCATGCACAATGATCAACCAATGTAGGCACATTTCTTTGACCATGACTAAAGAATTTCACTATGTGTCGCCAACTTTGACAACTCATCATACGAGTCGCAAATGGTCGGAGGGGGAAACAATGGTTTGGGAATACTAGTTATCGATTAGCAATTACAAATACCTCCAATAAGTTGTGCCACATTGTAGCTACCATGCACAATGAACAACAAAAGCAGGCATATGTCACTGACCATGACCAAAGAATTTCACTATGGGTGGACAACGTTGACAACCCATAAAACGAGTCACAAATGGTCGGAGAAGGAAAACATGAGTTGGGAATACCAGTTACTGACTAGCAAGTACAAATTCCTTCAAAACGTAGTGGTATGGTGTGACTACCATGCACAATGACCAACCAAAGTAGGCTTATGTCACTGGCCATAACCAAAGAATTAAACTATATGTTGTCAATGTTGACAACTCATAATACGAGTCACAAATGGTCAGAGGGGGAACTATTGGTTTGGAAATAATAGTTTTTTTCTAGCAAGTACAAGAACATTTAATAAGTAGTGGCCCGGTGTGGCTACCATGCACAATGACCACCCAAAGTAGGCATATGTCGAGAGCCATGACCAAAGATTTTCACTATGTGTGGTCAACGTTGACAACTCATAATACAATTCACAAATGGTCAAAGGGGAGAAAAATGGTTTGAAAACACTAGTTATCAACTAGCAAGTACAAAAAGCATTGATAAGTAGTGGCATGGTGTGGCTACCATGCACTATGACCAACCAAAGTAGGCATATGTCACTGACCATGACCAAAAAAGTTCACTTTGTGTGGTCAACGTTGCCAACTAATTAGACAAGTCACAAATGGTCAGAGGAAGGAACAATGGTTTTGGAACACTAGTTTCCGACTGGCAAATACAAAGAACTTCAATAAGCAGTGGCACGGTGTGGCTATCATGCACAATGACCAACCAAAGTAGGCATATGTCACTGACCATGACCAAATCATTTCACTATGTGTGGTCAACGTTGACAACTCATAGTACGAGTCACAAATGTTCAGAGGGGGAAACAATGGTTTGGAAATACTGGTAAACGACTAGCAAGTAGAAAGACCCTAAATACGTAGTGGCACGTGTCAAAACGTGCCCCTGCCATGGATGACGTTTGCCGTTTTTCTGGTCCGACCACTGAGGAGTGGTTGGATGTCTGATCTGATTGTAGATTTGGACTCCCTGGATTTCGCCATGCGGTTTTGAGCTTTCAATTGTGATTTGGTTGTGAATTCAGAAAGTTAGCCCCATCCGAAGTTGGGGTGGTAGGTGGGTGGAATCTGGGTTCCGTCATTGGTGACGCGATAATTCCACCACCAGTGGTCCGAGTTCGACTTCAATGAGTTCCAAAGAAACGTGGGCCACAGAGGAATGGACATGGGAGGTCTCCTGGACTAGGTCAAGTCTCCCCCCACGTTGGAGGGCCAGGAAGGACGCTTCAACAGGCCACCGTCAAAGCGACTCCCGTCACTCCCGTTCGTGGGCATGATGGACGGCTACACCATGGGTTACTCCAACGGCCGTAGCAGGGACTCTAGTGCTCTGTTGGTTGGTTGACGGCCGTTAACGGCTTCTTGGAATTATTACCGAGGTGGTTCTTGCCTGGAGCTGAACTGTTATTGAGAGTGCTTGGAATATCCAACCGAGAGGAGTTAATGTGGTCATCTTCTGGCTTCTGACAAGTTGTGCCGCTTTTGTGCCATAATTGTGCCAGATCTGTGTCAGAGTTGTCCCACATTTGTGGCAGAGTTGTGGCTGAGTTGTGGCAGAGATGTGCCAGAGTTGTGCCAGAGTTGAGCCAGGGTTGTGCCAGAGTTGTACCAGAGTTGTGCCAGAGTTGAGCCAGGGTTGTGCCAGAGTTGTACCAGAGTTGTGCCAGAGTTGAGCCAGGGTTGTGCCAGAGTTGTACCAGAGTTGTGCCAGAGTTGAGCCAGGGTTGTGCCAGAGTTGTACCAGAGTTGTGCCAGAGTTGAGCCAGGGTTGTGCCAGAGTTGTACCAGAGTTGTGCCAGAGTTGAGCCAGGGTTGTGCCAGAGTTGTACCAGAGTTGTGCCAGAGTTGAGCCAGGGTTGTGCCAGAGTTGTACCAGAGTTGTGCCAGAGTTGAGCCAGGGTTGTGCCAGAGTTGTACCAGAGTTGTGCCAGAGTTGAGCCAGGGTTGTGCCAGAGTTGTACCAGAGTTGTGCCAGAGTTGAGCCAGGGTTGTGCCAGAGTTGTACCAGAGTTGTGCCAGAGTTGAGCCAGGGTTGTGCCAGAGTTGTACCAGAGTTGTGCCAGAGTTGAGCCAGGGTTGTGCCAGAGTTGTACCAGAGTTGTGCCAGAGTTGAGCCAGGGTTGTGCCAGAGTTGTACCAGAGTTGTGCCAGAGTTGAGCCAGGGTTGTGCCAGAGTTGTACCAGAGTTGTGCCAGAGTTGAGCCAGGGTTGTGCCAGAGTTGTACCAGAGTTGTGCCAGAGTTGAGCCAGGGTTGTGCCAGAGTTGTACCAGAGTTGTGCCAGAGTTGAGCCAGGGTTGTGCCAGAGTTGTACCAGAGTTGTGCCAGAGTTGAGCCAGGGTTGTGCCAGAGTTGTACCAGAGTTGTGCCAGAGTTGAGCCAGGGTTGTGCCAGAGTTGTACCAGAGTTGTGCCAGAGTTGAGCCAGGGTTGTGCCAGAGTTGTACCAGAGTTGTGCCAGAGTTGAGCCAGGGTTGTGCCAGAGTTGTACCAGAGTTGTGCCAGAGTTGAGCCAGGGTTGTGCCAGAGTTGTACCAGAGTTGTGCCAGAGTTGAGCCAGGGTTGTGCCAGAGTTGTACCAGAGTTGTGCCAGAGTTGAGCCAGGGTTGTGCCAGAGTTGTACCAGAGTTGTGCCAGAGTTGAGCCAGGGTTGTGCCAGAGTTGTACCAGAGTTGTGCCAGAGTTGAGCCAGGGTTGTGCCAGAGTTGTACCAGAGTTGTGCCAGAGTTGAGCCAGGGTTGTGCCAGAGTTGTACCAGAGTTGTGCCAGAGTTGAGCCAGGGTTGTGCCAGAGTTGTACC
The DNA here is from genome assembly GCA_023375785.1 of Penium margaritaceum. Classification (NCBI taxonomy): domain Eukaryota; kingdom Viridiplantae; phylum Streptophyta; class Zygnematophyceae; order Desmidiales; family Peniaceae; genus Penium; species Penium margaritaceum. The sequence goes on from SZWC01000931.1 coordinate 106,326, forward strand.
AGAGTTGTGCCAGAGTTGAGCCAGGGTTGTGCCAGAGTTGTACCAGAGTTGTGCCAGAGTTGAGCCAGGGTTGTGCCAGAGTTGTACCAGAGTTGTGCCAGAGTTGAGCCAGGGTTGTGCCAGAGTTGTACCAGAGTTGTGCCAGAGTTGAGCCAGGGTTGTGCCAGAGTTGTACCAGAGTTGTGCCAGAGTTGAGCCAGGGTTGTGCCAGAGTTGTACCAGAGTTGTGCCAGAGTTGAGCCAGGGTTGTGCCAGAGTTGTACCAGAGTTGTGCCAGAGTTGAGCCAGGGTTGTGCCAGAGTTGTACCAGAGTTGTGCCAGAGTTGAGCCAGGGTTGTGCCAGAGTTGTACCAGAGTTGTGCCAGAGTTGAGCCAGGGTTGTGCCAGAGTTGTACCAGAGTTGTGCCAGAGTTGAGCCAGGGTTGTGCCAGAGTTGTACCAGAGTTGTGCCAGAGTTGAGCCAGGGTTGTGCCAGAGTTGTACCAGAGTTGTGCCAGAGTTGAGCCAGGGTTGTGCCAGAGTTGTACCAGAGTTGTGCCAGAGTTGAGCCAGGGTTGTGCCAGAGTTGTACCAGAGTTGTGCCAGAGTTGAGCCAGGGTTGTGCCAGAGTTGTACCAGAGTTGTGCCAGAGTTGAGCCAGGGTTGTGCCAGAGTTGTACCAGAGCTGTGCCAGAGTTGTGCGAGTTGCGCCAGAGTTGTGCCCGAGTTGTGCCTGAGTTGTGCATGAGTGGTGCCTGAGAGGTGCCAGAGTCGTGCCAGAGTTGTGCCAGATTTGTGCCCACGTTGTGCCAGGGTTGTGACAAAGTTGTGGCAGATTTGTGGCAGAGTTGTGGCAGATTTGTGGCAGAGTTGTGGCAGAGTTGTGGCAGAGTTGTGCCTGAGTTGTGCCAGAGTTGTGCCAGAGTTGTGCCCGAATTGTGCCAGAGTTGTGCCACAGTTGTACCAGACCTGTGCCAGAGTTGTGCCAGAGTTGTGCCAGAGATTTGCCACAGTTGTGCCCCAGTTGTGCCAGAGTTGTGTCAGAGTTAAACAAGAGTTGTGACAGAGTTGTGCAAGAGTTGTGCCAGTGTTGTGCCAGAGTTGTGCCATTGTTTTTCCAGAGTTGTGGCAGAGTTGTGGCAGAGTTGTGCCAGAGTTGTGCAAGAGTTGTACCTGAGCTGTGCCAGAGTTATGCGAAAATTGTGCCAGATTTGTGCCAGACTTATCCCATAGTTGTGGCAGAGTTGTGGATGAGTTGAGGCAGAGATGCGCCAGAGTTGTTTCAGAGTTGTGCCAGAGTTGTGCCAGAGTTGTGCCAGAGTTGTGCCAGAGTTGTGCCAGAGTTGTGCCAGAGTTGTACCAGAGCTGTGCCAGAGTTGTGCCAGAGTTGTGCCTACGTTGTGCCAGAGTTGTGACTGAGGGGTGCCAGAGTCGTACGGCACGTTGACACCACTGTCAATGTTGACCACACATAGTGAAATTCTTTGGTCATGGTCAGTGACATATGCCTACTTTTGTTGGTTATTGTGCATGGTAGCCACAATGTGCCACTACTAATTGAAGGTCTTTGTACATGCTAGTTGATATCTAGTATTCTCAAACCATTGTTTCCCCTGCTGACCATTTGTGACTCGTATTATGAGTTGGCAACGTTGACGACACATAGTGAATTTCTTTGGTCATGGTCACTGACATATGCCTACTTTGGATGGTCATTGTGCATGGTAGTCACACCGTGACACTACGTATTCAGGGTCTTTCTACTTGCTAGTCAATAACCGGTATTTCCAAACCATTGTTTCCCCCTCTAAACATTTGTGACTGGTACTATGAGTTGTCAACCTCGACCACACATAGTGAAATCATTTGGTCATAGTTAGTGACATATGCCTACCTTGGTTGGTCACTGTGCATGGTAGCCACACCGTGCCACTACTTATTGAGGATCTTAGTACTTTCCAGTCGGAAACTAGTGTTCCTAAACCGGTGTTCCACCCTCTGACCATTTGTGACTCGTCTTATAAGTTATCAACGTTGACCAAACATAGTGAGTTTCTTTGGTCATAGCCAGTGACATATGCCTACTTGGTTGGTCATAGTACATGGTTGCCACACCGTGCCACTACTTGTTAAAGATCTTTGTACTTGCTAGTTGATAACTAGTGTTTTCAAACCATTGTACCCCCCATTGACCATTTGTGTCTTGTATTATGAGTTGTCAACGTTGACCACACATAGTGAAATTCTTTGGTCATGGCTAGTGATATATGCCTCCTTTGGGTTGTCATTGTGCATGGGAACCATGCCGTGCCACTACTTATTGAATGTATTTGTACTTGCTAGATGAAAAATAGTATTTCAAGACCATTATTGAATGTATTTATACTTGCTAGTTAACAACTGGTATTCCCAAACCATTGTTTCCCTTTCTGACCATTTTTTACTCATATTATGAGTTGTCAACGTTGACAACATATAGCTAAATTCTTTGGTCATGGTCAGTGCCATATGCCTACTTTGGTTAGTCATTGTGCATGGTAGCCATACAGTGCTACTTGTTATTGAAGGTCATTGTGCTTGCTAGTGGATAACCAGTATTCCCAACCCAGTGTTTCCCCATCTGACCATTTGTGTCTCGTGTTATGAATCGTCAACGTTGACCACACATAGTTGAATTCTTTAGTTATGGTCAGTGACATATGCCAACTTTGGTTGGTCATTGTGCATGGTAGCCACACCGTGCTACTACTCATTGAAGGTCTTTGTACTTTCTAGTTAAAAACCAGTATTTTCCAACCATGGTTTGCCCATCTGACTATTTGTGACTCGTATTATGATTTGGCAATGTTGACCACACAAAGTGAAATTGTTTGGTCATGGTCAGTGACATATGCCTGCTTTGGTTGGTCATTGTGCATGGTAGCCACACCGTGCCACTACTTATTTAAGGTCTTTGTACTGGCTATTCAATGACTTGTATTACAAAACCAGTGTTTCCCCCTCTGACCATTCGTGACTCGTATTATGAGTTGTCAACGTTCACCATACATTGTGAAGTTATTTGGTCATGGTCCGTGACATATGCCTACATTGGTTGGTCATTTTGCGTGGTAGCCACACCTTACCACAACTTATTGAAGGTCTTTGTACTTGCTAGTCGATAACTTGTATTCCAAAACCATTGTTTCCCCCTTCTAACCATTTGTGACACGTATTATTATCTGTCAACGTTGACCACACATAGTAAAACTCTTTGGTCATGGTCAGTGACGTATGCCTACTTTGGTTGGTCATTGTGCATGGTAGCCACATTGTGCCACCACTAATTGAAGGTCTTTGTACTTGCTAGTTGAGAAATAGTATTCCCAAACCATTCTATCTCCCTCTGACCATTTGTGTCTCGTGTTATAAGTTGGCAATGTTGACAACATGTAGTGAAATTCTTTGGTCATGGTCACTGATATATGCCTACTTTGGATGGTCATTGTGCATGGTAGTCACACCATGCCACGTATTCAGGGTCTTTCTACTTTCTAGTCAATAACTAGTATTTCCAAACCATTGTTTCCCCCCTCTGACCATTTGTGACTTGTACTATGAGTTGTCAACGTTGACCACACATACAGAAGTTATTTGGTCATGGTCAGTGACATATGCCTACTTTGGATGGTCATAGTTGGTAGCCACACCGTGCCACTACTTATTAAAGCTCTTTGTACTTGCTAGTTGATAACTAGTATTTCCAAACCATTGTTCCCCCCTTTGACCAATTGTGACTCGTGTTATGAGTTGTCAACGTTGACCACACAAAGTGAAATTCGTTGGTCATGGTTACTGGCACATGCCTACTTTGGGTGGTCATTGTGCATGGTATCCACGCCGTGCAACTACTGATTGAAGGTCTTTGTACTTGCTAGACGAAAAATATTATTTCCAAACAATTATTTTCCCCTGTGACCGTTTGTGACTCGTTTTACAAGTTGTCAACGTTGACCACACAAAATGATATTCTTTGGTCATGATCACTGACATATGCCTACTTTGGTTGGTCATTGTGCATGGTAGCCACACCGTGCCACTACTAATGGAAGTTCTTTATAATTGCTACTTAATGACTGGTATTCCGAAACCATTGTTTCCCCTTCAGACCATTTGTGACTCGTATTTTGAGTTGTCAATGTTGATAACATATAGTTTAATTCTTTGGTCATGGTCAGTGCCTTATTCCTACTTTGCTTAGTCATTGTGCATTGTAGCCACACCGTGCTACTTCTTATTGAAGGTCTTTGTACTTGCTATTGGAGAACCAGTATTCCCAACCCAGTGTTTCCCCATCTAACCATTTGTGTCTCGTGTTATTAGTCGTCAACGTTGACCACACATGGTGAGCTTCTTTGGTTATGGTCAGTGACATATGCCAGCTTTGGTTGGTCATTGTGCATGGTAGCCACACTGTGCTACTACGTATTGCAGGTCTTTGCACTTGCTAGTTAATAACCAGTATTGTCCAACCATTGCTTGCCCCTTTGACTATTTATGACTCGTTTTATGATTTGGCAATGTTGAGTACACATAGTGAAATTCTTTGGTCATGTTCAGTAACTCATGCCTGCTTTGGTTGGTCATTGTGCATGGTAGCCACAGCGTGCCACTACTTATTAAAAGGTGTTTGTAAAAGCTAGTCGATGACTTGTATTCAAAACCCATTGTTTCCTCCTTCTGACCATTTGTGACATGTAGGATGATTTGTCAACGTTGACCACACATAGTGAAATTGTGTGGTCATGGTCAGTGACATATGCCTACTTTGGTTGATCATCGTGCATGGTAGCCACACTGTGCCACTACTAGTTTAAGGTCTTTGTACTTGCTAGTTGATAACTGATATTCCCAAACCATTGTTTCCCCCTCTGACCATTTGTGACTCGTACTATGAGTTGGCATCGTTGACGACACATAATCAATTTCTTTGGTCATGGTCACTGACATATGCCTACTTTGTATGGTCATCGTGCATGGTAGTCAAACCGTGCCACTACGTATTCAGGGTCTTTCTACTTGCTAGTCGATAACTAGTATTTCCAATCCATTTTTCACCCTTTGACCATTTGTGACCTGTACTATGAGTTGTCAACGTTGACCACAAACAGTGACATTGTTTGGTCATGGTTAGAAACAAATGCCTACTTTGGTTGGTCATTGTCCATACTAGCCACACCGTGCCACTACTTATTGAAGGTCTTCGTACTTGCTAGTCAAAAACTAGTGTTCCTAAACCATTGTTCCACCCTCTGACCATTTGTAACTTGTGTTAAGAGTTGTCAACATTGACCACACAAAGTGAAATTTGTTGGTCATGGCTAGTGATTGTAGGTGATTGTACTTGCTAGTTGATAACTTGTACTCCCAAACCATTGTTTCCCCCTCTGACCATTTCTGACTTGTATTATGGGTTGGCAACGTTGACGACACATAGTCAATTTCTTTAGTCATGGTCACTGACATATGCCTACTTTGGATGGTCATTGTGCATGGGAGTCACACCGTGCCACTACGTAGTCTGGGTCTTTCCACTTGCTAGTTGAGAACTAGTATTTCCAAACCATTGCTTCCCCATCTGACCATTTTTGACTTGTACTATGAGTTGTCAACGTTGACCAAACATAGTGAAACAATTTGGTCATGGTCAGTGACATATGCCTACTTTGGTTGGTCATTGTGCATGATAGCCACACCGTGACACTACGTATTGAAGGTCTTAGTACTCGTTAGTGAAAAACTAGTGTTCCTAAACCATTGTTCCACTCTTTGACCATGTGTGACTCGTCTGATGAGTTATCAACATTGACCACACATAGTGAGTTTCTTTAGCCATGGTCAGTGACAAATGCCTACATTGGTTGGTCATAGTGCATGGTAGCCACACAGTGCCACTATTTATTAAAACTCTTTGTACTTGCTAGTCAATAACAAGTATTTCAAAACCATTGTTCCCCCCTATGACCATTTGTAATTCGTATTATGAGTTTTCAACGTTGACCACACACAATGAAATTCTTTTCTCATGGCTAGTGACATGCCTACTTTGGGTGGTCATTGTGCATGGTAGCCACGACATGCCACTACTAATTGAAGGTCTTTGTACTTGCTAGATAAGAAACATGATTTCCAAACAATTATTCCCTCCTTTGACCGTTTGTGACTCGTTGTATGAGTTGTCAACGTTGACCACACATAATGATATTCTTTCGTCATGGTAACTGACATATGCCTACTTTGGTTGGTCATTGTGCATGGTAGCCACACCGCGCCACTACTAGTTGAAGTTATTTGTACTGGCTAGTTAATAACTGGTATTCCCAAACCATTTTTTCCCCTTCTGACCATTTGTGACTCGCTTTATGAGTTATCAATATTGACAACACAAAGTTGAATATTTTGGTCATGGTCAGTGCCATATGCCTACTTTGGTTAGTCATTGTGCATGGTAGGCACACCGTGCTACTTCTTATTGAAGGTCTTTGTACTCGCTAGTCGATAACCACTATTCCCCATCTGACCATTTGTGTCTCGTATTATGAGTGGTCAACGTTGACCACAAATAGTGAAATTCTTTGGTTATGATCGGTAACATATGCCAACTTTGGTTAGTCATTGTGCATGGTAGGCACACCGTGCTACTTCTTATTGAAGGTCTTTGTACTCGCTAGTCGATAACCACTATTCCCCATCTGACCATTTGTGTCTCGTATTATGAGTGGTCAACGTTGACCACAAATAGTGAAATTCTTTGGTTATGATCGGTAACATATGCCAACTTTGGTTGGTCATTGTGCATGGTAGCCACACCGTGCTACTACTTATTGAAGGTATTTTTCTTGCTACTTGATAATCAGTTTTTTCCAACCATTGTTTTCCCCTCTCACTATTTGTGAATCGTTTTATGAGTTGTCAACGTTGACCACACATTGTGAAGTTACTGGTCATGGTCAGTTACATATGCCTACATTGGTTGGTAATTGTGCGTGTTAGCCACACCTTGCTACTACGTATTGAAGATCTTTGTACTTGCTAGTTAATAACTAGTATTCCCAAACAGTTTTCTCCCCCTCTGACCATTTGTGACTCGTATTATGAGTTGACAACATTGACGACACATAGTGAATTTCTTCGGTCATGGTCACTGACATATGCCTATTTTGGATTGTCATTGTGCATGGTAGTCTTACCGTGCCACTACGTTTTCAGGGTCTTTCTACTTGCGAGTCGCTAACTAGTACTTCCAAACCATTGTTTCCCCCTCTGACCATTTGTGACTTGTACTATGAGTTGTCAACGTTGACCACACATAGTGAAATTATTTGGTCGTGGTCAGTGACACATGCCTACTTTGGTTGGTCATTGTGCATGGTAGCCACACCGTGCCACTACTTATTGAAGGTCTTAGTNGACTCGTATTCTGAGTTTTCAATGTTGACCACACATAGTGATATTCCTTGGTCATGGTCACTGACATATGCCTACTTGGGTTGGTCATTGTGCATGGTAGCCACACCGTGCCACTACTAATGAAAGTTCTTTATACTTGGTAGGTAATGACTGGTATTCCCAAACCATTGTTTTCCCTTCTGACCATTTGTGACTCTTGTTTAAGTTGTAAAAGTTGACTATGTATAGTTTTATTCTTTGGTCATGGTCAGTGCTATATGCCTACTTTGGTTAGTCATTGTCCATGGTAGCCACACCGTGGTACTTGTTATTGAAGGTCTTTGTACTTCTAGTGGATACCAAGTATTCCCAACCCATTGTTTCCCCATCTCACCATTTGTGTCTCGTATTGGGAGTCGTCAACATTGACCACACATAATGAAATTCTTTGGTTATGGTCAGTGACATATGCCAATGTTGGTTGGTCATTGTGCATGGTAGCCACACCTAGTCATTGTGCATTGAAGGTCTTTGTACTTCTAGTGGATACCAAGTATTCCCAACCCATTGTTTCCCCATCTCACCATTTGTGTCTCGTATTGGGAGTCGTCAACATTGACCACACATAATGAAATTCTTTGGTTATGGTCAGTGACATATGCCAATGTTGGTTGGTCATTGTGCATGGTAGCCACACCGTGCTACTACATATTGAAGGTCTTTGTACTTGCCAGTATTTTCCAACCTGTGTTTGTCCCTTTGACCATTTGTGACTCATGTTATGAGTTGTCAACGTTGACCACACATTGTGAAATAATTTGGTGATGGTCAGTGACTTATGCCTACATTGGTTGGTCATTGTGCATGGTAGCCACACCGCGCCACTACTTATGGAAGGTCTTTGTACTGGCTAGTTGATGACTTGTATTCCAAAACCATCGTTTCCCCCTTCTGACCATCTGTGCTATGAGTTGTAAAAGTTGACCACACATAGTGAAATTGTTTGGTCATGGTTAGTGACATATGCCTACATTGGTATGTCATTGCACGCGGTAGCCACACCGTGCCACTACTTATTGAAGGTCTTTGTACTGGCCAGTAAATGAATTGTATTCGAAAACCATTGTTTCCCCCTTCTGACCATTTGTGACACGTATTATGATTTTTCAACGCTGACCACACATAATGAAATTCTTTGGTCATGGTCAGTGACATATGCCTACTTTGGTTGGTCATTGTGCATTGTAGCAACACTGTCCCACTACTAATAAAAGGTCTTTGTAGTTGTTAGGTGATAACTATTATTTGCAAATCATCGTTTCCCACCCTGACCATTTGTGACTCCTATTATGAGTTGGCAACGTTGACGACACATAGTGAATTTCTTTGGTCAGGGTCACTTGTATATGCCTCCTTTGGATGGTCATTGTGCATGGTAGTCACACCGTGCCACTACATATTGAGGGTTTTTCTACTTTCTAGTCGATAACTAGTATTTCCAAACCATTGTTTACCCCTTGGACCATTTGTGACTTGTACTATGAGTTGTCAATGTTGACCACACATAGTGAAGTTTTTTGGTCATGGTCAGTGACATATGCCTACTTTGGTTGGTCATTGGGCATGATAGCCACACCATTCCCTTACTTATTGAAGGTCATAATACTTGCTATTTGGAAACTAGTAGTCCTAAACCATTGTTCCACCCTCAGACCCTATGTGACTCGTCTTATGAGTATCAACGTTGACCACACATAGGGAGTTTCTTTGGTCATGGTCAGTGACATATGCCTACTTTGGTTGGTTAAAGTGCATGGTTGCCACACCGTGCCACAAATTATTAAAGCTCTTTGTACTTGCTAGTTGATAACTAGTATTTACAAACCATTGTTCCCCCCTTTGACCATTTGTGACCCGTATGATGAGTTGTCAACGTTGACCACAAATAGAGAAATTGTTTGGTTATGGACAGTGACATATGCCTACTTTTGGTGTTCATTGTGCATGGTAGCCATGCTGTGCCACTACTTATTGAAGGCCTTTGTACTTGCTAAACAAAAAATATTATTCCCAAACCATGATTTCTCCCTCTGACCGTTTGTAACTTGTATTATGAGTTGTGAACGTTGACCACACATAGTGATATTCTTTGGTCATGGTCACTGACATATGCCTACTTTGGTTGGTCATTGTTCATGGTAGCCACACCGTGCCACTACTAATTAAAGTTCTTTGTACTTGCTAGTTAGAAAGTGGCATTCCCAAACCATTGTTTNGTGACTCGTCTTATGAGTATCAACGTTGACCACACATAGTGAGTTTCTTTGGTCATGGTCAGTGACATATGCCTACATTGGTTGGTTATAGTGCATGGTTGCCACACCGTGCCACAAATTATTAAAGCTCTTTGTACTTGCTACTTGATAACTAGTATTTACAAACCATTGTTCCCCCCTTTGACCATTTGTGACTCGTATGATGAGTTGTCAACGTTGACCACACATAGAGAAATTGTTTGGTCATGGCCAGTGACATATGCCTGTTTTTGGTGTTCATTGTGCATGGTAGCCATGCTGTGCCACTACTTATTGAAGGCCTTTGTACTTGCTAAACAAAAAATATTATTCCCAAACCATGATTTCTCCCTCTGACCGTTTGTAACTTGTATTATGAGTTGTGAACGTTGACCACACATAGTGATATTCTTTGGTCATGGTCACTGACATATGCCTACTTTGGTTGGTCATTGTTCATGGTAGCCACACCGTGCCACTACTAATTAAAGTTCTTTGTACTTGCTAGTTAGAAAGTGGCATTCCCAAACCATTGTTTCCCCCTCTGAGCATTCGTGACTCGTATTATGAGCTGTCAACGTTGACAAAATATAGTAAAACTCTTTGGTCATGGTCAGTGCCATATGCCTACTTTGGTTAGTCATTGTGCATGTTAGCCACACCGTGCTACTTGTCATTGAAGGTCTTTGTACTTGCTATTCGATAACCAGTATTCCCAACCCAGTGTTTCCCCATCTTATCATTTGTGTCTCGTATTCTGAGTTGTCAACGTTGACCACACGTAATGAAATTCTTTGGTTATGGTCAGTAACATTTGCCAACTTTGGTTGGTCATTGTGCATGGTAGCCACACCGTGCTACTACTTATTGAAGGTTCTTGTACTTGCTAGTTGATAACCAGTATCTTCCAAACAATGTTTTTCCCTCTGACTATTTGTGACTCGTATCATGATTTGGCAACGTTGACCACACATAGTGAAATTCTTTGGTCATGGTCAGTGACATATGCCTGCTTTGGTTGGTCATTGTGCATGGTAGCCACACCGTGCCACTACTTATTTCAGGTCTTTTTACTTGCTACTTGATAACCAATGTTTTCCAGCCATTGTTTGCCCCTTTGACTATTAGTGAATCGTTTTATGAGTTGTCGACGTTGAGCACACATTGTGACATTATTGGTCATGGTCAGTGACATATGCCTACATTGGTTGGTAATTGTGCGTGTTATCCACACCGTGCCACAACTTATAGAAGGTCTTTGTACTGCTTAGTCAATGACTTGTATTGAAAAAGCATTGTTTCCCCCTTCTGACCATTTGTGACATGTATTATGATTTTTCAACGTTGACCACACATAGTGAATTTCTTTGGTCATGGTCACTGACATATGCCTACTTTGGATGGTCATTTTGCATGGTAGTCACAATATGCCACTATGTATTCAGGGCCTTTCCACTTGTTAGTCGATAACTAGTACTTCCTAACCATTGGTTCCCCCTCTGACCATTTGTGACTTGTACTATGAGTTGTCAACGTTGACCACACATGGTGAAATCATTCGGTCATGGTCAGTGACATATGCCTACTTTGGTTGGTCATTGTGCATAATAGAAACACCGTACCACTACTTATTAAAGGTCTTAGTATTTGCTAGTCAGAAAATAGTGTTCCTAAACCATTGTTCCACCCTCTGACCATTTGTGACTCGTCTTATGAGTTATCAATGTTGACCACACATAGTGAGTTCTTTGGTCATGGTCAGTGACATATGCCTACTTTGGTTAGTCATAGTGCATGGTAGCCACGTCTTGCCACTAATTTTTGAAGCTCTTTGTAATTGCTAGTCGATAACTAGTGTTTCCAAACCATTGTTTCCCCCCTTTCGCCATTTGTGACTCATATTATGAGTTGCCAACGTTGACCACACAGAGTGAAATTGTTTGGTCATGGCTAGTGATATATGCCTACTTTGGGTGGTCATTTTGCATGATAGCCATGCCGTGCCACTTCTTATTGAAGGTATTTGTACTTGCTTGACAAAAAATATTATTTCCAAAGCATTATCTCCCCCTCCAACTATTTGTAACTCGTTTTATGAGTTGTCAACGTTGACCACGCATAGTGATATTCTTTGGCCATGGTCATAGACATATTCCTACTTTGGTTGGTCATTTTGCATGGAAGCCACACCATGCCACTACTAATTGAAGTTCTTTGTACTTGCTAGGTAATAACTGGCATTCCTAAACCATTGTTTCCCCTTCTGAACATTTGTGACTCGTATTATGAGTTGTCAACGTTGACAACATATAGTTTGATTCTTTGGCCATGGTCAGTGCCATATGCCTACTTTGGTTAGTCATTGTGCATGGTAGCCAAACTGTGCTACTTCTTATTGAAGGTATTGTACTTGCTAGTCAATAACTAGTATTCCCAACGCAGTGTTTCACCATCTGACCATTTGTGTCTCGTATTATGAGTCGTCAATGTTGACCACACATAGTGAAATTCTTTGGTTATGGTCTGTGACATATACCAACTTTGGTTGGATATTGTGAAAGGTAGCCACACCGTGCTTTGGATTATTTAAGGCCTTCCTACTTGCTAGTTGATAACCAGTATTTTCAAACCATTGTTTCCCCCTCTGACCATTTGTGACCCGTATTATGAGTTGTCAACGTTAACCATACATTGTGAAATTATCTGGTCATGGTCAGTGACACATGCCTACATTGGGTGGTCATTTTGCGTGGTAGCCACAACGTGCCACTACTTATTAAAGGCCTTTTTACTGGCTAGTCGATGACTTGTATTCCAAAACCACTGTTTCCCCCTTTTGACCATTTGTGACACGTAATATGATTTTCCAACGTTGACCACACATAGTGAAATGTTGTGGTCAAGGTCAGTGCCATATGCCTACTTTGGTTGGTAATTGTGCATGGTAGCCACACTGTGCCACTACTAATTGAAGATATTTTTACTTTCTTGTTGATGACCAGTATTCCCAAACCATTGGTTCCCCCTCTGACCATTTGTGACTCGTATTATGAGTTGGCAACGTTTACGACACATCATGATTTTCTTTGGTCATGGTTACTGACATATGCCTACTTTGGATGGTCATTGTGCATGGTTTTCACACCGTGCCACTACGTTTTCAGGGTCTTTCTACTTGCTAGTTGATAATTAGTATTTCCAAACCATTGTTTCCTCCTCTGACCATTTGTGACTTGTACTATGAGTTGTTAACGTTAACCACACATAGTGAAATTATTTGGTCATGGTCAGTAACATATGCCTACTTTGGTTGGTCATTGTGCATGATAGCCACACTGTGCCACTACTTATTGAAGGCCTTAGTACTTGCTAGTCAGAGAGTAGTGTTCCTAAACCATTGTTCCACCCTCTGACCATTTGTGACTCGTATTATGAGCTGTCAACGTTGACCAGACATTGTGAAATTCTTTTGTCATGGCTAGAGACATATTCCTACTTTGGGTGGTCATCGTGCATGATAGTAATGCCGTCCTACTACTTATTGAAGGTCTTTGTACTTGCTAGAAGAAAAATATTATTTCCAAACCAATATTTCTCCCTCTGACCGTTTGTGACTCGTTTTATGAGTTGTCAACGTTGACCACACATAGTGATATTCTTTGGTCATGGTCACTGACAGATGCCTACTCGGGTTGGTCATTGTGCATGGTAGCCACACCGTGCCACTACCAATTGAATTTATTTGTACTTGCTAGTTAATAACAGGTATTTCCAAACAATGTTTTTCCTTCTCACCATTTTTGACTCGCGTTTTGAGTCAACGTTGACAACATAGAGTTTAATTCTTTGGTCATGGTCAGTGCCATATGCCTACTTTGGTTAGTCATTGTGCATGGTTGTCACACCATGCTACTTCTTATTGAAGGTCTTTGTGCTTGCTAGTTGATAACCAGTATTCCCAACCCATTGTTTCCCCATCTGACCATTTGTGTCTTGTATTATGAGTCGTCAACGTTGACCACACATAGTGAAATTCCTTGGTTATGGTCAGTGACATATGCCAACCTTGGCTGGTCATTTTGCATGGTAGCCACACCGTGCTACTACTCATTAAAGGTCTTTGTACTTGCTAGTTGGTAGCCAGTATTTTACAACCATTGTTTGCCCCTTTGACTATTTGTGACTCGTATAATGATTTGGCAACGTTGACCACACATATTGAAATTCTTTGGTCATGGTCAGTGACATATGCATGCTTTGGTTAGCCATTGTGCATGGTAGCCACTCCATGCCACTACTTATTCAAGGTCGTTGTACTGGCTAGTCGATGACTTGTATTCCAAAACCATTTTTTCTCTCCTGACCATTTGTGGCTCGTATTATGAGTTGTCAACGTTGACCACACATTTTGAAATTCTTTGGCCATGGTGAGTGATACATGCCTACATTGGTTGGTCATTGTGCGTGGTAGCCACACTTTGCTGCTACTTATTGAAGGTCTTTGTACTGGCTAGTCGATGACTTGTATTCCAAAACCATTTTTTCTCTCCTGACCATTTGTGGCTCGTATTATGAGTTGTCAACGTTGACCACACATTTTGAAATTCTTTGGCCATGGTGAGTGATACATGCCTACATTGGTTGGTCATTGTGCGTGGTAGCCACACTTTGCTGCTACTTATTGAAGGTCTTTGTACTGGTTAGTTGATGACTTGTATTCCAAAACTATTGTGTCCCCCATCTGACCATTTGTGACACGCATTATGAGTTGTCAATGTTGACCACACATTGTGAAATTATTTTTTCATGGTCAGTGACATATGCCTACATTGGTTGGTCATTGTGCGTGGTAGCCACACCGTGCCACTACTTATTGAAGGTATTTTTACTGGCTAGTCGATGACTTGTAATCCAAAACCATTGTTTCTCCCTTCTGACCATTTGTGACACGTATTATGATATTTCAATGTTGACCACACATAGTGACATTCTTTGGTCATTGTCATTGACATGCCTACTTTGTTTGGTCATTGTGCATGTTAGCCACAATGCGCCACTACTAATTGAAGGTCTTTGTACTTGCTAGTTGAAAACTAGTATTCCCAAACCATTGTTTTCCCATCTGACCATTTGTGACTCGTATTATGAGTTGGCAACGTTGACGACACATCATGAATTCCTTTGGTCATGGTCACTAACATGTACCTACTTGGATGGTCATTGTGCATGGTTGTCACACCGTGACACTACGTATTCATGGTCTTTCTACTTGCTAGTTGATAACCATTTACTTCTTTTTTAAGGTCTTTGTATGTGCTAGTCAATAACCTGTATTCCCAACCCAGTGTTTCCCCATCTGATCATTTGTGTCTCGTATTATGAGTCGTCAACGTTGACCACACATAGTGAAATTCTTTGGTTATGGTCAGTGACATATGCCAACTTCTGTTGGTCATTGTGCATGTTAGCCAAATCATGCCACTACGTATTGAAGGTCTTTGTACTGGCTAGTCGATGACTTGTATTCCAAAACCATTGTTTCCCCCTCTGACCATTTGTGTCTCGTATTATGATTTGTCTACGTTGACCACACATTGTGAAGTTATTTGGTCATGGTCAGTTACATATGCCTACATTGGTTGGTCATTGTGCGGGGTAGCCACACTGTGCCACGACTTATTGAAGGTCTTTGTACCGGGTAGTCGATGACTTGTATTCCAACACCATTGTTTCCCCCTTCTCACCACTTTTGACACGTATTATGATTTGTCAACGTTGACCACACATAGTGAAATTCTTTGGTCATGGTCAGTGAAACATGCCTACTTTGGTTGGTCATTGTGCATGGTAGCCACACTGTGCCACTACTAATTGAAGGTGGTTGTACTTGCTAGTTGATAACTAGTATATCAGGAGATTTCAGGTGCTGCTCTTCAGTTGACGCGGTCTCACTGAGGAATGTTAGAGTTCAGGGAGCAGCACAAGCAGAAGAAGTGCTGAAACGACGACGGAAAGCGGAATGGAACTGAAAGAGGAGGAAAAGCAAAGCAATGACTTTTGGGTGCGACACCAATGGTGCAAGCTCTGAGAATTGAGTATCTTGAGTGGATACAACACTTTGTAGTGAAGGACGGAAACTTCCTTGAAGGTGCGGATGTTGCTGATGTATAAGCGATGTTAGGGGCAAAGAACTAGATGCAGTGTGGGAGTACGGGCGCTGAGAGGCAATGCGGGCACAGGGACTTAAGGCCGCGTAGAGGTCGAGCCTTGAAGAGGATCCCAATGGATTGATTACTCAATAGAATGTAAGAAGTACAAATAGGTAGTGTCCTAGCCCAGCGCGCTTTGTCGAGCGGGCACAATAGTGAGGTGGCGTCTCGGGCTGGAGAGAAGGAGGAGCGCCTCGAGACCACGATGCGGCTTTGCTAGTCGTACGCATAGGTGAGTGACGTGCGCAGGGGCGATCTCCGCAGGTGCATTGGCCTTGACCGTTGTTGCACAAAACCGTTGGCTTGGTCTTGGTGAGGCTCGCACGTTGGTCGGTCGTGAGACCGTTTGCACATTGTTTGTGTCTCGTCGGACATGATCCTGTACCATCACTCCTTCTTTGCTCATTGGCTGCACCCCTTGAAGCGATCTCCGAGATAACATCCAACACCCCCTTTAGATTGAGAGAGGGGTGCAAGCCTTGAAGGGCTGTGTTGGGAGTGTTTCTTCTGAAGGGGCACATCACAGAGAGGGCTTGGGAGGTTTTGGAGGTGGTGGTTCCCTTAGCACCAGGTTGTAGAGTGAGGAGGGAAATCTTGGCCTGTTCAGAAGTTTCTGGGCAGATGCAGTGAGTGATGTGGAGGAAGGGGTTTCGGTCAGTGGTGTAGAGGCAGTGTTGGCATGTTGGATGTGACGTGGGTCAGGCTTGCAGTAGGAAGCAGAACAGTTCCGGTCACACACCCATATAGTTCTCGGACTCAAGATGTACTTGGGTTTATGCAGGTTGTGAGCAGTGACAACTCTGCGGAGGCAAGCCGTCCAGATCTGAGAGGTCATGTGGTGCTCGTTCATGAAGTGATCTACTTCCTTCAGTAGTCGGTTGGCAAGATGTTTACTGTGGGCGTGGGCTGTGCTAAGCAGTGTTCCGTGGGTTGTGCAGTAGTTGGTGATGAAGGTGTGGAGGGGTGCATGAGCAGTGTTGTAAAGAATGAGGCAAGGCGGTCTGTCAAAGTGCTTGGTCTGCTGCCTTAGCCATTCCCTGAGTGCAGGAGCTGCTCTTGCCAATGTGCAGAGAGAGAGGACAATGCAGTGCTGGGAGAATTGATTGTGGATGAGGAGAAATTGGCTGTGTTGGACAGTCAAGTATGCGGATGGAGGTTGAATGAGTGCGATGTGCAGAGAGTCAAAGCTTCAGAGAGAGGTAGGAGAGGAGAGAGGAGGAGGAGAGGACACAGTGTATATCTCAAGGCCATACTCCTCAGATCCAATCTCAGTCAGAGGCTCAACAACTCCTAACTTGACAGTGTTGTTAGGAGCGAGATTAGCAGCAGCAGGAACAGCAGGAGAGAGAGGTGCTTCCATGTTGTTGGCTGGTGTTGAAGGCCAGCTTGAGCTTCCCATCCGGTTGTAGTAGCGCTGTCGACGTTCTTCCGCCCAGTTGGGTTGCTCGCCATAGGATTTGCCGGGATTCTGGTCCTGCTATTCATCGGTAGCACGATGATTGCAGACGTACATCTGGTGGTTGCAGCGGCCACATTTGGTCCCTTTAAGGGGGCCATGGCGGATGGTGTAAGAGCAGGAGGGGAAGCGGCTGGTCAGGCGATTGTCAGTGGTGGCGGCCATGCTCTTGAAGGAGTTGGTGGCAATGGTTGTTTTGTGAGCTTGCATGGCAACGTAGTTTTGTTTTGCTGCCATGAGCGTAGGACTGGTGACAGTGATGGTCAGCTGGTCGACAGGGAGTTGTAGCAGGATTTGACGGATGATATCATACTGACCACGAAGGCCGGAGATGATGCCGATGCAGACAACAACAGACGGAAGGGCACGGAAAAGAGTGACATGATTTTGATGCTGCAGGCGGTGGAGCTGTTGTTGTTGAAACGGTCTTCAAGGGCCTTCCAGACCTCGTGGATCTTGGAGCCAAGGGTGCGAATGTCGTCATGCAGTTCGGGGGAGGAGGTGGTCATGATTGTCATGAGGGTGGTGCTGTTGGCGACGTCCCAGGAGGCGCAAGTGATGGTGGATGTTGCGGTACCAGTGACAGGTNTGACAGGTGAGGGTCCAGCAGGAGCGGAGGATGAGGATGCATTCAAGGTAGGATTGGATACGGATCCACCAGATGGGTCTCCTCTTGAGGTAGCCCCAATTGTAACAGTTGTGGCGACGGCATTGGGTGGTTCCACCCCGGTGTCGGTGTTGGTGAGCAGGTGGCTGAGAGTGACTCCCTCGAATTTCTGAGTACTGAAGAAGAGAGACACCGAGTAGCTCCACAGCTTGTAGTTGCTGGTCCCGTCCGTCTTCACAATGAGCTTGGGGAAACCAGACAGAGTGAGGGCGGAGGCCAGGATGCAATTGACGTGGAGGCAGAAGCAAACTAATGCTAATGAGGGGCGGCTTGAGATAGCAGCGCGAGACGGCGGCACAAGATAATGACAAGGCAGCTGATGATGTTGATGATGATGATGATGAGTAGATGAAGCAGTGATAAAAAACAAAGGGTGAATGATTGGGCGCAGGGACAAAACCTCGTGCGTGAGAATGGCGGAGATGACGGCGGGGGAGCGAAGCTGCTGCTGATGAGGAGGAGTGGGCGCAGGGGTAAAACCACGTGTGCGGATTCACCAGGAGGAGGTGGAGTGGAGCTGCCACAACACCTTGGTCAGAAGACACGCTGCCACCGTGGTTCTTCTGGCGACCACGATTCTTCGAGGCAAAGAAGCTTGATTGAAGTGGAAGTGGGTGCGGCTGAGTGGCGAGCACGAAAGAGCCAGATTTGTCACTTGGGCTCTGATACCATGTCAGGAAAATGTAGGTGCTGCTCTTGAGTGGGCACGGTCCCACTGTAAAGCGTTAGAGTTCAGGGAGCAGCACAAGCAGAAGCAGTGCGGAAACGGCGACAAATAGCGGAATGGAACTGAAAGAGGAGGAAAAGAGAAGCAATGAGTTTTGGGTGCGGCACCAATGGTACGAGCACTAAAGATTGAGTGTCTTGAGTGGACGCAGCACTTTGAAGGATGGAAACTTCCTCAAAGGTGTGGGCGTTGCCGATGTATGAGTGACGTTAGCGGCAAAAAACTGGGCGAAGTGTGGGAGTACGGGTGCTGAGAGGCAATGCGGGCAGAGGGACTGGAGGCGGCCCAGAGGGCAAGCCATGAAGAGGAATCCAATGGATTGATTACTCATTAGAATGTAAGAAATACAAATAGGTAGTGTCCTCGCCTAGTGCGCTTCATCGAGCGGGCACAATAGTGAGGTGGCGACTCGGGCTGCAGAGAAGGAGGAGCGCCTTGAGACCACGATGCGGCTTTGCTAGCAGTACGCATAGGTGAGTGACGTGCACAGGAGCGATCTCCGCAGGTGCATTTGTCTCGACCGTTGTTGCACGAAACCATTTGCTTTGTCTTGGCGAGGCTCGCACGTTGGTCGGTCGTAAGACCGTTCGCACATTGGTTGTGCTCTTCGGAAATGAACCTGCACCATCACTCTTTTTTTGCTCAGTGGCTGCACCCCTTGAAGCGATCTCCGAGATAATATCCGACATAGTATTCCCAAGCCATTGTTTCCCCCTCTGACCATTTGTGACTCGTATTATGAGTTGGCAACCTTGACGACACATAGTGAATTTCTTTGGTCATGGTCACTGAAACATGCCTACTTTGGATGGTCATTGTGCATGGTAGATACGTCTTGCCACTACGTAATCAGGATCTTTCTACTTGCTAGTTGATAACTAGTGTTTCCAAACCATTATTTCCCCCTCTGACCATTTGTGACTTGTACTATTATTTGTCAACGTTGACCACACATAGTGAAATTATTTGGTCATGGTCAGTAACATATGCCTACTTTGGTTGGTCATTGTGCATGATAGCCACACCGTACCACTACCCATTAAAGGTCTTAGTACTTGCTAGACGGAAACTAGTGTTCCTAGACCATTGTTCCACCCACTGACCATTTGTGACTCGTCTTATGAGTTATCAACGTAGACCACACATAGTGAGTTTTCTTTGGTCATGGTCAGTGACATATGCCTACTTTGGTTGGTCATAGTGCATGGTAGCCACACCGTGCCACTACTTACTAAAGCTCTTTGTACTTGCTAGTGGATGAATAGTATTTCCAAACCATTGTTCCCCCCTTTGACCAGTTGTTACTCGTGTTATGAGTTGTCAACGTTGAACACACATAATGAAACTCTTTGGTCATGCCTAGTGACATATGCCTACTTTGGGTGGTCATTGTGCATGGCAGCCACGCCGTGCCACTACTTATTGAACTTCTTTGTACTTGCTAGAGGAATTATATTATTTCCAAACAATTATTTCCCCCTCTGACCGTTTTTGGCTTGTATTGAGTTGTCAACGTTGACCATACATAGTGGTATTTCTTGGTCATGGTTACTGACATATGCCTACTTTGGTTGGTCATTGTACATGGTAGCCACACTTTCCCACTACTAATTTAAGTTCTTTGTACTTTCTAGTTAATAACTGGTATTCCCAAACCATTGTTTCCCCTTCTGACCATTTGTGACTCGTATTATGAGTTGTCAACATTGACAACATATAGTTAAATTCTTTGGTCATGGTCAGTGCCATATTCCTACTTTGGTTAGTCATTGTGCATGGTAGCCACACCGCGCTACTTCTTATTGAAGGTCTTTATACTTTCTAGTGCATAACCAGTATTCCCAAGCCAGTGTTTCCCCATTTGATCATTTGTGTCTCGTGTTATGCGTCGTCAACGTCGACCACACATAGTGAAGTTCTTTGGTTATGGTCAGTGACATATGCCAAGTTTGGTTGGTCATTGTGCATGGTAGCCACACCGTGCTACTACTTATTGAAGGGCTTTGTACTTGCTAGTTGATAACCACTATTTTCAAACCACTCTTTGCCCCTCTGACTATTTGTGACTTGCATTATGATTTGGCAATGTTGACCAGACATTGTGAAATTCTTTGGCCATGGTCAGTGACATATGCCAAGTTTGGTTGGTCATTGTGCATGGTAGCCACACCGTGCTACTACTTATTGAAGGGCTTTGTACTTGCTAGTTGATAACCACTATTTTCAAACCACTCTTTGCCCCTCTGACTATTTGTGACTTGCATTATGATTTGGCAATGTTGACCAGACATTGTGAAATTCTTTGGCCATGGTCAGTGACATATGCCTGCTTTGGTTGATCATTGTGCATGGTAGCCACACCGTGCCACTAATTATTGAAGGTCTTTGTACTGGCTAGTTGATCACTGGTATTCCAAAACTATAGTTTCCCACTCTGACCATCTATGACTTGTGTTATAAGTTGTCAACGTTGACCACACATTGTGAAATCATTTGTTCATGGTCAGTGACATATTCCTACATTGGTTTGTCATTGTGCGTGGTAACCACACCGTGCCACTACTTATTGAAGGTGTTTGTAATAGCTAGTTGATGACTTTCATTTGAAAACCATTCTTTCCCTCTTCTGACCATTTTTGACTCGTATTATGATTTTTCTACGTTGACCACACATAGTGAAATTCTTTGGTCATGCTCAGTGACACATGCCTAATTTGGTTGCCCATTGTGCATGGTAACCACACTTTGCCACTACCAATTGAAGGTCTTTGTAATTTCTAGTTGTTGACTAGTATTCCCAAGCCATTGTTTCTCCCTCTGACCATTTGTGACTCGTGTTATGAGTTGGCAAAGTTTACGACACATCGTGAATTTCTTTGGTCATGGTCACTGACATATGCCTTCTTTGGATGGTCATTGTGCATGGTAGTCACGCCGTGCCATTACATATTAAGGGTCTTTCTACTTGCTAGTTGATAACTAGTATTTCGAAACCATTGTTTCTGCCTCTGACCTTTTCTAACTTAAACTATGAGTTGTGAACGTTGACCACGCATAGTGAAGTTATTTGGCCATGGTCAGTAACATATGCCATCTTTGGTTGGTCATTGTGCATGATAGCTTCACCGTGCCACTAATCATTGAAGATCTTTATACTTGCACGTCAATAACTAGTATTTCCAACTCATCGATCCCTCCTTTGACCAGTTGTGACTCGAATTATGAGTTGTCAACATTGACCACGCATGAAATTCTTTGGTCATGGCTAGTGACATATGCCTACTTTGGGTGGTCATTGTGCATGGTAGCCACACCGTGCCACTAATGTTTGAAGGTCTTTGTACTTGCTAGACAAAAAAATTATTTCCAAACCATTATTTCTCCCTTTGACCCTTTGTGAATGTATTATGAGCTGTCAACGTTGACCACACATAGTGATATTCTTGGTCATGGTCACTGACATATGCCTACTTTGGTTGGTCATTGTGCATGGTAGCCACATCCTGCCACTAATTATTGAATTTATTTGTACTTGCTAGTAAATATCTGGTATTCCCAAACCATTGTTTCCCCTTCTGACCATTTGTGACTCGTATTATGATTTGTCAACGTTGAAAACATATAGTTAAATTCTTTGGTCATGGTCAGTGCCATATGCCTACTTTGCTTAGTCATTGTGCATGGTAGCCACACCTTGCTACTTCTCATTGAAGGTCTTTGTACTTGCTAGTCAATAACCAGTATCACCAACCCAGTGTTTCCCCATCTTACGTTTTTTGTCTTGTATGATGGGTCGTCAACGTTGACCACACATAGTGAAATTCTTTGGTTATTGTCAATGACATATGCCAACTTTGCTTGGTCATTGTGCATGGTAGCCACACCGTGCTACTACTTATTGAAGGTCTTTGAACTTGCTTGTAGATAACCAGTTTTGTCCAACCATTCTTTACCCCTCTGACTATTTGTGACAGGTATTATGACTTGGCAACGATGACCACACATAGTGAAGTCATTTGGTCATGGTCAGTGACATATGCCTGCTTTGGTTGGTCATTGTGCATGGTAGCCACACCATGCCACTACTTATTGAAGGTCTTTGTACTGGCTAGACAATGACTTGTATTCCAAAACCATTGTTTCCCCCTCTGACCATTTGTGACTCATATTATGAGTTGTCAATGTTGACCACACATTGTGAAATAACTTAGTCATGGTCAGTGAAATATGCCTACATTGGTTGGTCATTGTGCGTGGTAGCCACAACGTGCCACTAATTATTGAAGGTCGTTGTACTGGCTAGTCGATGACTTGTATTTAAAAACCATTGTTTCCCCCTTCTGACCATTTCTGACACGCATTATGATTTGTCAACGTTGACCACACATAGTGAAGTTATTTGGCCATGGTCAGTGACATATGCCTACTTTGGTTGGTCGTTGTGCATGATAGCCACATGGTGCCACTAATTATTGAAGGTCTTAGTACTTGTTATTCAGAAACTAATGTTCCTAAACCATCGTTCCACCCTCTGACCATTTGTGACTCGTTTTATGAATTATCAACGTTGATCAGACACAGTGAGTTTCTTTGGTCATGGTTAGTGACATCTACCTACTTTGGGTGGTCATTGTGCATGGTAGCCATGCCGTGCCACTACTTGTTGAAGGTCTTTGTACTTGCTAGACAAAAAACATTATCTCCAATCCATTATTCCCCCCTCTGACCGTTTGTGACTCGTATTGTGAGTTGTCAACGTTGATCACACATAGTGATTTTTTTTGGTCATGGTCACTGACATATGCCTACTTCGGCTGGTCATTGTGCATGATAGCTACACCATGCCACTACTAACTGAAGTTCTTTGTACTTGCTAGTTGATAACTGGTATTTCCAAAGCACTGTTTACCCCTTTGACCATTTGGGACTTGTATTATGAGTTGTCAACGTTGACAACATATAGTTAAATTCTTTGGTCATGGTCAGTGCCATATGCCTAGTTTGGTTGCTCATTGTGCATGGTAGCCACACTGGGCTACCTCTTATTGAAGGTCTCTGTACTTTCTATTCAATAACCAGTATTCCCAAACTAGTGTTTCCCCATCTGACCATTTGTTTCTCATGTTATGAGTTTTCAACGTTGACCACACATAGTGAAATTCTTTGGTTATGATCAGTGACATATGCCAACTTTAGTTGGTCATTGTGCATGGTAGCCACACCGTGCCACTACTTATTGAAGTTCTTTGTAGTGGCAGGTCAATGAATTGTATTCCAAAACCAATGTTTCCCCCTCTGACCATTTGTTACTCGTATTATGAGTTGTCAATGTTGACCACACATTGTGAAATGTTTTGGGCATGGTCAGTGACATATGCCTATTTTGGTTGGTCATTGTGCGTGGTAGCCACACCGTGCCATTACTTACTGAAGGTCTTTGTACTGGCTAGTCAATGACTTGTATTCCAAAACCATTTTTTCCCCCTCTGACCATTTGTGACCCGTATTATGAGTTCTCAACATTGACCACACATTGTGAATTCATTTGGCCATGGTCAGTGACATATGCCTACATTGGTTGGACATTTTGCGTGGTAGCCACACCGTGCCACTACTTATTGAAGGTCTTATTACTGGCTAGTTGATGACTTGTATTGCAAAACCATTGTTTCCCCCTTCTGACCATTTGTGAGACGTATTATTATTCGTCAACCATGACCACACATAGTGAAATTCTTTGGTCATGGTCAGTGACATATGCTTACGTTGGTTGGTCATTGTGCATGGTAGCAACACCGTGTCACTACTAATTGAAGGTATGTGTACTTGCTATTTGATAACTTGTATTCTCAAACAGTTGTTTCCCCCTCTGACCATTTGTGACTGGTATTATGAGTTGGCAACGTTGACCACACATAGTGAAGTTATTTGGTCATGGTTAGTGACATATGCCTACTTTGGTTGGTCATTGTGCATGATAGCAACACCGTGCCACTACTTATTGAAGGTCTTAGTACTTGCTACATAGAAAATAGTGTTCCTAAACCATTGTTCTATCCTTTGACCATTTGTGACTTGTCTCATACGTTATCAACGTTGATCACACATAGTGAGTTTCTATGGTCATGGTTAGTGACATATGCCTACTTTGCTTGGTCATAGAGCATGGTAGCCACGCCGTGCCACGACTTATTGAAGCTCTTTGTACTTGCTAGTCAATAACTAGTTTTTCCAAACCATTATTCCCCCTTTTGACCATTTGTGACTCATATTATGAGTTTTCAATGTTGACCACACATAGTGAAATTCTTTGTTCATGGTTAGTGACATATGCCTGATTGGGGTGGTCATTGTGCCTAGTAGCCATGCAGTACCACTCCTTATTGAAGGTCTCTGTAGTTGCAAGCCGAAACATATTGTTTCCAAACCATTATTTCCCTCTCTGACCGTTTGTGACATGTATTATGAGTTGTGAATGTTGACCACACATTGATATTCTTTGGTCATGGTCACTGACATATGCCTACTTTAGTTGGTCATTGCACATGGTAGCCAGACCGTGCCACTACTAATTGAAGTTTATTGTACTTGCTAGTTGATAACTGGTATTCCCAAACTATTGTTACTTATTCTGACCATTTGTGACTCGTATTATGAGTTGGCAACATATAGTTTATTTGCTTGTTTAAGGTCACTGCCATATACCTACTTTGGTTAGTCATTGTGCATGGTAGCCACACCGTGCTACTTCTTATTGAAGGTCTTTGTACTTGCTAGTCGATAACCAGTATTCCCAACCCAGTGTTTTCCCATATGATCATTTGTGTCTCGTATTATGAGCCGTCAATGTTGACCACACATAGTGAAATTCTTTGGTTATGGTCAGTGACATATGCCAACTTTGGTTGGTCATTGTGCATGGTAGCCACACCGTGCTACTTCTTATTGAAGGTCTTTGTACTTGCTAGTCGATAACCAGTATTCCCAACCCAGTGTTTTCCCATATGATCATTTGTGTCTCGTATTATGAGCCGTCAATGTTGACCACACATAGTGAAATTCTTTGGTTATGGTCAGTGACATATGCCAACTTTGGTTGGTCATTGTGCATGGTATCAACACCGTGCTACTACTTATTGAAGGTCTTTGTACTTGCTAGTTGATAACCAGTATTTTCCAACGATTGTTTACCCCTCTGACTATGTGTGACTCGTGTTATGATATGGCAACGTTGACCACACATAGTGAAATTCTTCGGTCATCGTCAGTGACATATGCCTGCTCTTGTTGGTCATTGTGCATGGTAGCCACACCGTGGCACTACTTATTGAAGGTCTTTGTACTGGCTAGTCAATGACTTGTATTCCAAAACCATTGTTTCCACCCCTGACCATTTGTGACTTGTATTATGAGTTGTCAACATTGACCACACATTGTGAAAGTATTTGTTCATGGTCAGTGACATATGCCTACATTGGTTGGCCATTGTAGGCGGTAGCCACACCGTGCCACTACTTATTGAAGGTCTTTGTACTGGCTAGTCGATGACTTTTATTCCAAAACTATTGTTTCCCCCTTGTGACCATTTGTGACACGTACTATGATTTGTCAACGTTGACCACACATAGTGAGATTCTTTGGTTATGGTCAGTGACATATGCCTACTTTGGTTGGCCATTGTGCATGGAAGCCACACTATTCCACTACCAATTGAAGGTCTTTGTACTTGCTAGTTGGTAACTAGTATTCCCAAACCATTATTTCCCCTTTTGACTATTTGTGACTTGTATTATGATCTGGCAACGTTGACCACACATAGTGAAACTCTTTGGTCATGGTCAATGACATATGCATGCTTTGGTTGTTCATTGTGCATGGTAGCCACAGCGTGCCACTACTTATTAAAGGTCTTTGTACAGGCTAGTCAATGAATTGTAGTCTAGAACCAATGTTTCCCCCTCTAACCATTTCTGACTCGGATTGTGAGTTGTCATCGTTGACCACACATTGTGAAATAATTTGGTCATGGTCAGTGACATATGCCTACATTGGTTGGTCATTGTGCATTGTAGCCACACTGTGCCACTACTAATTGAAGGTCTTTGTACCTGCTCGTTGATAACTTGTATTTCCAAAGCATTGTTTCCCCCTCTGACCATTTGTGACTCGTATCATAAGTTTTAAACGTTGACAACACGTAGTGAATTCCTTTGGTCATGGTCACTGACATATTCCTACTTTGGATGGTCATTGTGCATGGTAGTCACACCGTGCCACTACGTATTCGGGGTTTTTCTACTTGCTAGTTGATAACTTGTATTTCCAAACCTTTGTTTTCCTCTGTGACCATTTGTGACTTGTACTATGAGTTGTCAACGTTGACCAAACATATTGAAGTAATTTGGTCATGGTTAGTGACATATGCCTACATTGGTTGGAAATTGTGCATGATAGCCACAGCGTGCCACTAATTACTGAACGTCTTAGTACTTGCTAGTTGGAAACTAGTGTTCCAAAACCGTTTTTCCATCATCTGACCATTTTTGAATCATCTAATGAGTTATCAACATTGACCACACATAGTGAGTTTATCTGGTCATGGACAGTGACACATGCCTACTTTGGTTGGTCATCGTGCATGGTAGCCACAGGGTGCCACTTCCTATTGAAGCCTTTTGTACTTGCTAATCAATAACAAGTATTTCCAAACCATTTTTTTCCCCCTTTGACCATTTTTGACTTGTATTATGGGTTGTCAACGTTGACCACACATAGTGAAATTCTTTGGTCAAGGCTAGTGACATATACATACTTCTGGTGGTCATTGTGCATTGTAGCCACGCCGTCCCACTGCTTATCGAAGGTATTCGTACTTGC
This sequence comes from Penium margaritaceum, assembly GCA_023375785.1. Lineage (NCBI taxonomy): Eukaryota > Viridiplantae > Streptophyta > Zygnematophyceae > Desmidiales > Peniaceae > Penium > Penium margaritaceum. The sequence goes on from SZWC01000931.1 coordinate 133,963, forward strand.
TAGATGAAAAATATAAATTTCTAATCCATTTTCCCCCCTCTGACTGTTTGTGACTCGTATTATGAGTTGTCAGTGTTCACAACACATAGTGATATTCTTTGGTCATGGTCACTGACATATGCCTACTTTGGTTGGTCATTGTGCATGGTAGCCACACCGTGCCACTACTAACTAAAGTTCTTTGTGATTTCTAGTTGATAACTGGTTTTCCCAAATCATTGAAGGTCTTTGTACTAGCTAGTCGACAACCGATATTCCCAACCTAGTGTTTTTCCATCTGACCATTTGCGACTCGTATTATGAGTCGTCAACGTTGACCACACATAGTGAAATTCTTTGGTTATGGTCAGTGACATATGCCAACTTTGGTTGGTCATTGTGTATGGTAGCCACACCGTGCTACTATTCATTGAAGGTCTTTGTACTTGCTAGTTGATAACCAGGATTTCTTAACCATTGTTTGCCCCTCTGACCGTTTGTGACTCGGATTATGATCTGGCAACGTTGACCACACATAGTGAAATTCTTTGGTTATGGTCAGTGACATATGCCAACTTTGGTTGGTCATTGTGCATGGTAGCCACACCATGCCACGACTTATTGAAGGTCTTTGTAGTGGCTAGTCAATGACTTGTATTATAAAACCATTGTTTCCCCCTCTGACCATTTGTGACTCGGATTATGAGTTGTCAACGTTGACCACACTGTGTGAAATCATTTGGTCATGGTCAGTGACATATGCCTACATTGGTTAGTCATTGTGCGTGGTAGCCACACCGTGCCACTACTTATTGAAGGTCTTTGTACTAGCTAGTCAATGACTTGTATTCCAAAACCATTGTTTCCCCCTTCTGACCATTTGTGACACGTATTATGATTTGTCAACGTTGACCACACATAGTGAAATGCTTTGGTCATGGTCAGTGACATATGCCTACTTTGGTTGGTCATTGTGCATGGTAGCCACACTGTGCCACTACTAATTGAAGTTCTTTGTACTTGCTAGTTGATAACTAGTATTTACAAACCATTGTTTCCCCCTCTGACCATTTGTGACTTGTATCAGAAGCTGGCAATGTTGACAACACATAATGAATTCCTTTGGTCATGGTCACTGACATATTCCTACTTTGGATGGTCATTGTGCATGGCAGTCACACCGTGCCACTACGTATTCAGGGTCTTTCTACTTGCTAGTCGATAACTAGTATTTCCAAACCTTTGTTTCCCTCTCTGACCAATTGTGACTTGTACTATGAGTTGTCAACGTTGACCACACATATTGAAATAATGTGCTCATGCTTAGTGACATATGCCTACTTTGGTTGGTCATTGTGCATGATAGCCACACCTAGCCACTATTTACTGAAGGTCTTAGTACTTGCTAGTTGGAAACTAGTGTTCCTAAACCGTTCTTCCACCCTCTGACCATTTGTGATTCGTCTTATGAGTTATCAACGTTGACCACACATAGTGAGTTTCTTTGGTGGTGATCAGTGACATATGCCTACTTTGGTTGGTTATAGTGCATGGTAGCCACACCGTGCCACTACTTATTAAAGCTCTTTGTACTTGCTAGTCGATAACTGGTATTTCCAAACCATTGTTCCCCCCTTTGACCATTTGTGCCTCATATTATGAGCTGTAAACGTTGACCACACATAGTGAAATTCTTTCGTCATGGCTAGTGACATATGCCTACTTTGGGTGGTCATTGTGCATGGTAGCCATGCCGTGCCACTACTTATTGAAGGTATTTGTACTTGCTAGACAAAAGATATTATTCAGAAACCATTGTTTCCCCCTCTAGCCGTTTTTGAAACGTATTATGAGTTGTCAACATTGACCACACATAGTCATATTCTTTGGTGATGGTCACTGACATATGCCTACTTTGTTTGGTCATTGTGCATGGTAGCCACACTGTGCCACTACGAATTGAATTTCTTTTTACTTGCTAGTTAATAACTGGTATTCCCAAACCATTGCTTCCCCTTCTAACAATTTGTGACTCGTATTTTGAGTTGTCAAAGTTGATAACATATAGTTAAAATTGTTTGGTCATGGTCAGTGTTACATGCCTACTTTGGTTAGTCATTGTGCATGGTAGCCACACCGTGCTACTTCTTCTTGAAGGTCTTTGTACTTGCTAGTCAATAACCAGTATTCACAACTTAGTGTTTCCCCATCTGACCATTTTTGTCTTGTACTATGAGTCATCAACGTTGACCACACATAGTGAGTTTCTTTGGTCATGGTCAGTGACATATGCCTACTTTGGTTGGTCATAGTGCGTGGTATCCACACCGTGCCACTCCTTATTAAATCTCCTTGTACTTGCTAGTCGATATCTAGTATATCCAAACCATTGTTCCCCCCTTTGACCATTTGTGACTCGTATTATGACTTGTCAACGTTGACCACGCATAGTGGAATTCTTTGGTCATGGCTAGTGACATATGCCTACTTTCGGTGGTCATTGTGCATGGTAGCCACACCGTGCCACTAGTTATTGATGGTCTTTGTACTTGCTAGACAAAACTTTTATTTCCAAACCATTGTTTCCCCCTCTGACCGTTTCTGACTCATATTATGAGTTGTCAATGTTGACCACACATAGTGAAATTCTCTGGTCATGGTCAGTGACATATGCCTGCTTTGGTTGGTCGTTGTGCATGGTAGCCACACCGTGCCACTACTTATTGAAGGTCTTTGTACTAGCTAGTCAATGAGTTGTATTCCAAAACCATTATATCCCCCTGTGACCATTTCTGACTCGTGTTATGAGTTGTCAATCTTGACCGAACATTGTGAAATTATTTGGTTATGGTCAGTGACATATGCCTACATTGGTTGGTCATTGTGTGTGGTAGCCACACCGTGCCACTACTTATTGAAGATCTTTGTACTGACTAGTCGATGACTTGTATTTGAAAACCATTTTCCCCCCCTTCTGACCAGTTGTGACACGTATTAGGATTTGTCAACGTTGACCACACATAGTGAAATTCTTTGGTTATGGTCACTGACATATGCCTAATTTGGTTGGTCATGTATGGTAGCCACACTGTGCCTCTCCTGATTGAAGTTCTTTGTACTTGCTTGTCGATAACTAGTATTCCCAGACCATTGTTTTGCCCTCTTACCATTTGTGACTCGTATTATGAGCTGGCAACGTTGACGACACATAGTGAATTTGTTTGGTCATGGTCACTGACATATGCCTACTTTGGATGGTCATTGTGCAATGTAATCACACCGTGCCACTACGTATTCAGGGTCTTTCTACTTGCTAGTCGATAACTAGTATTTCCAAACCATTGTTACCTCCTTTGACCATTTGTGACTCGTACTATGAGCTGTCAATGTTGACCACACATAGTGAAATCATTTGGTCATGGTCCGTGACGTATGCCTACATTGGTTGGTCATAGTGCATGGTAGCCACACCGTGCCACTACTTATCAAAAATCTTTGTAGTTGCTAGTCAATATCTAGTATTTCCAAACCATTGTTCCCCTCTTTGACAATTTGTGATTTGTATTATGAGTTGTCAACGTATACCACACGTAGTGAAATTCTTTGGTCATGGCTAGTGACATATGCCTACTTTGGGTGGTCATTGTGCATGGTAGCCACGCCGTGCCAGTACTTATTGAAGGTCTTTGTACTTGCTAGACAGAAAACATTATTTTAAAACCATTATGTCCCCCGTTGACCTTTTGTGACTCGTATTATGAGTTGTCAATGTTGACCACAGATTGTGAAAACATTTGGTCATGGTCATTGATGTATGCCTATATTGCTTTGTCATTGTGCATGGTAGCCACACGGTGCCACGACTAATTGAAGTTCTTTATACTTGCTAGTCGATTAATTATATTAAAAGACCATTGTTCCCCCCTTTAGACCATTTGTAACAAGCATTATAATATGTCAATGTTGACTACACATAGTGAAATTCTTTGGTCATGGTCATTGATATATGCCTACTTTGGTTGGTCATTGTGCATGGTAGCCACACTGTGCCACTACTAATTGAAGGTCTCTCCACTTGCTAGTTGATAACTAGTATTCCCAAACCATTGTTTCCCCCTCTGACCATTTGTGACTCGTATTATGAGTTGGCAATGTTGAAGACACATAATGAATGTCTTTGGTCATGGTCACTGACATATGCCTACTTTGGATGGTCATTATGCATGGCAGTCACACCGTGCCACTACATATTCAGGGTCTTTCCACATGCTTGTCGATATCTAGTGTTTCCAAACCATTGTTTCCGCCTCTGACCATTTGTGACTTATACTTTGATTTGTCAACGCTGACGACAAATAGTGAAATTCTTTTGTCAATGTCAGTAACATATGCCTACTTTGGTTGGTCATTGTGCATAGTAGCCACACTCTGCCACTACTCATTGAAGGTCTTTGTACTTGCTAGTTGATAACTAGTATTACCAAACCATTGTTTTCCCCTCTGACCATTTGCGACTCGTATTATGAGTTGGCAACGTTGACGACACATAGTGAATTTCTTTGGTCATGGTCACTGACATATGCCTACTTTGGATGGTCATTGTGCATGGTAGTCACACGGTGCCACTACGTACTCAGGGTATTTCTTCTTGCTAGTCGATAACTAGTATTTCCAAACCATTGTTTCCCCCTCTGACCATTTGTGACTTGTACTATGAGTTGTTAACATTCATCTCACATAGTGAAATTATGTGGTCATGTTCAGTGACATATGCCTACTTTGGTTGGTCATTGTGCATGATAGCCACACCGTGCGACTACTTATTGAAGGTCTTAGTACTTGCTAGTCAGATACTAGTGTTCCCAAACCATTGTTCAACCCACTGACCATTTGTGACTCGTCCTTTGAGTTATCAACATTGACCACACAAAGCGAGTTTCTTTGGTCATGGTCAGTGACATATGCCTACCTTGGTTGGTCATAGTGCNCACATAGTGAAATTATGTGGTCATGTTCAGTGACATATGCCTACTTTGGTTGGTCATTGTGCATGATAGCCACACCGTGCGACTACTTATTGAAGGTCTTAGTACTTGCTAGTCAGATACTAGTGTTCCCAAACCATTGTTCAACCCACTGACCATTTGTGACTCGTCCTTTGAGTTATCAACATTGACCACACAAAGCGAGTTTCTTTGGTCATGGTCAGTGACATATGCCTACCTTGGTTGGTCATAGTGCATGGTAGCCAGACCCTTCTGTCAGAAATATATTCAAGGTACACACGGTAGAAGCACTGCTTATCTCATACCCCCGTCTGTTTCCATCTACCCCCCCAAGAAGCCCCGGAAGCGGGCCGCCGTAATTACCCACATACCCAACTCCACGACGGTTGACCTCTGGCGGATGACAAACCCAACGGCTCGGGCGGTGACACCAAACGAGCTGTCCCCAATTTACTGACCAACCGGTCTGGTCCGTCACAACGCAAGCCAACAGGAAACCAGCAGAAGTTACCGGTAGCCTCAGCCCGCCTGCGCGTCTCGCTCCATGCAACAAGACAAAAAGTTGAGGCACCAAATCTACGACCAAAGAGATCACAGTGGCAGGCGCGTGGCCACTCCAAGACACGAAGCCACCAAGTGCAGTCCGTCGTGCGGAGTCACAACGTGACTCCACACAAAGCAATAACAACAGCAGCACCACGATGGTTGCGGCTGCACGCATCGCACCGCCCACCTTAAGAGGCGTACTTGCCGCAGTACCAGTACCTAGGAGCAAAGGCCAAGGGCCTCCAACACTACTTAGGCTATAACCACTTTGCTGTGTTTTTTGCCTGCTTTCATCATAATCAATCATCGTTTCTGTTATTGCCCTTCCACCGCTTCCGTTGCTCTCGATTCTGCTTCTCTGAGCGCTTTTGCCTCTCGCTCCGCTTTCGCTCCGCCCTATCGTTCCCTCCGTTTTCCCAACATGGCATCAGAGCGTGAAGATTCTTCGACCTGACCTGCTCCGCCCGTGCCCCCCCCCTCCCCCACCCCCTCCCCCCCCCTCTTCCCCCCTCCCGCAGCGTCGTTTTCTTTCCTTCAAGCTTTGTTTCGGCTCCTCCTTCTCTCGCTTGCGGGTGGCTGTTGTGCCTTTGTCCTGCCATCCGTCACCTGTCTCTGATTCCCTGTCAGACTGCCCCACATCATGACCCTCTTCTCTGAAGAGGAATTCCGCTGGCTTCATGACTTCTACGGGGGCCGTGTCTCCGGCCCGCCTCCGCCACCGCCCTCCTTTCAGCCGCCAGACGTCCTCTCCATCATGTTCCCCAACACCGCCTCCGAATCTTCCCCGCCACCATCCATCGCGACCCGCCCGCTGCCCCTCTACGCGCGGCCCGTCCCTGAACCTGATCCGCCCACATCGCCAGCAGCTCCACCTCCTGCACCCAGCCTCCTCTCTGATGACGTCACCACTGATGTCAGCAACTCTGAACCTCAACTACCCCCTGCTCGCTGAGTCGCAATCGTCAACTCTCTCTCAACCATCTGACCTGCCTGTTTCGTCCTCACCTAGTACCCTCACACTGCAGATCTCCCTCTCAGCCTCTACTCAGCCTGGCCCTCTTGCGTCATCACCACTACCAGAAACTCCTACATCGCTCTCACAGCCACCTCCTCCCCTCGGGTCTTCTCCACTGCCGTTCTTCCCCGTCCCTCCGGCCTTTCCGTGTTGAAATGATGCTCCTCACCATGGCAGGAGTGACTCCAAAAAAGGAACACCAAAAAGACAAGCCTTAGTGGCTTAGTGGTTAATGGTGTCCACCTCTAGAGGCAGGGGCCCGGGTTCAAGTCCCACAAGATGAAATTCTGCCCTGCCTCAAGGGAGGTGGAAAATAGATGCCAGGAAGCTAGCTCAACCTCTAGAGTTCCTCTTTAAGTTNACGTCCTCTCCATCATGTTCCCCAACACCGCCTCCGAATCTTCCCCGCCACCATCCATCGCGACCCGCCCGCTGCCCCTCTACGCGCGGCCCGTCCCTGAACCTGATCCGCCCACATCGCCAGCAGCTCCACCTCCTGCACCCAGCCTCCTCTCTGATGACGTTACCACTGATGTCAGCAACTCTGAACCTCAACTACCCCCTGCTCGCTGAGTCGCAATCGTCAACTCTCTCTCAACCATCTGACCTGCCTGTTTCGTCCTCACCTAGTACCCTCACACTGCAGATCTCCCTCTCAGCCTCTACTCAGCCTGGCCCTCTTGCGTCATCACCACTACCAGAAACTCCTACATCGCTCTCACAGCCGCCTCCTCCCCTCGGGTCTTCTCCACTGCCGTTCTTCCCCGTCCCTCCGGCCTTTCCGCCTCCACCATCTCCTCCACAAACCACTGAGATCAGCCCTCCGGAACCGCTCCCGCACTCTACCTTCGCACCAGCAGGAGTGCCTCCAACCTCCCTGACTCCGCCAAAACAGCGCGTCGAGTGGTCACCACCGCTCCCATTCCAGGAGATCCGTCCTGGGTCCACTCTCTCTCCCTCACCACCTGGGCCACACACCTTGCCATCTACTACCTCAACCATCCGTCCTCTACCCTCTCCCTTTCCTCAAGAAACCTACCCACCAGCAACTCCCTCTCCTCCTGCTCTTCATGGACCAACATTCCCACATTCTTCCTTTCCTCTCTTCACTCTTGCACTCTTCCTCTTGCCCAACTCCCTCCTTCTCTCCTGTTTGTTCACCAAGACTCCTTCTCTCCCTTTTCTCACTGCCCCTTCTCTGGTACCCTTTCTGTCTTCTCCTTCCTTACCTCTCCACACCTCACCAGTCCTCCTGTCACCTCATTGTGACGTCCACGTATTTGGCATTCCGCTCTGGACCCGTGGTTTTTCTCCTCTCCTTCTCCACTTGTTTTCAGGGATGCTGATCACCTTCAGTTCCCCCGTGGTTCCCCTCCTTCCCTTTCCACATCTTGCTTCTCTCTCCCAACCTATCTCCTCTTCTGGATGGCTCTCCACTGCAACATCAACCTTCTTTTCCACCTCCTTCTTTCCCATCACCATCTGCACTTCATCACCGTGTGCCCTTGTGGGTGGCTGTCAGAAATATATTCAATGTACACACGGCGATGCCACTATTTGTCTCATACCCCCGTCTGTTCCCATCTACCCCCCAGCAGCCCCGGAAGCCAGCCGCCGTATTTGCCCACATACCAAACTCCATGGCGGTTCACCTCTCGCGGATGACAAGCCCAATGGCACGGGCAGTGACACCGACCGAGCCCTCCCCGCTCCACCGACCAACCAGTCCGGCCTGCCACGACGCAAGCCAACAGGCCACTCGCGGAAGTTACCGGTAGCCTCAGCCCGCCGGCGCGCCTTGCTCCACGAAAGAAGAAAAAAAGGTGAGGCACCACATCCATGACCAAAGAGATCACAGCGGCAGGCGCGTGGCCTCTCCAAGACACGGAGCCACCAAGTGCAGTCCATCGTGCAGAGTCGCAACGCAACTCCACACAAAGCAACAACAACAGCAGGACGGTGGTTGCGGCTGCACGCATCGCACCGCCCACCTTAGGAGGCGTACTCGCTGCAATACCAGTAGCTAGGAGCAAAGGCCAAGGGCCTCCAACACTACTTAGGCTAGGACCACTGTGCTGTATTTCTTGCCTTCTTTCATCAGAATCAATCATCGTTATTGCCCTTCCACCGCTTCCGTTGCCCTCGGTTCTGCTTCTCTGAGCGCTTTTGCCTCTCGCTCCGCTTTCTCTCCGCCCTATCATTCCCTCCGTTTTTCCAAAACTTGCCACTACTTATTAAAGCTATTTGTACTTGCTAGTCGATAACTAGTATTTCCAAACTATTGCTCTCCCCTTTGACCATTTGTGTCTCGTGTTATGAGTTGTCAACGTTGACCACACAAAGTGAGATTTTTTGGTCATGGCTAGTGACAAATGCCTACTTTTGGTGGTCATTGTGCATGGTAGCCATGCAGTGCCACTACTTATTGAAGGTATTTGTACTGGCTATACAAAAAATAGTTTTTCCAAACCATTCTTTTCCCCTCTGACCGTTTGTGACTTGTGTTATGAGTTGTCAACGTTGACCACATATAGTGATATTCTTTGGTCATGGTCACTGACGTATGCCTGCTTTGGTTGGTCATTGTGCATGGTAGCCACACCGTGCCACTACTAACTGAAATTCTTTGTACTTGCTAGATAATAACTGGTATTCCCAAACCATTTCCCCCCCTTATGACCATTTGTGACTCGCTTGATGAGTTGTCAACGTTGACAAAATATAGATAGATTCTTTGGGCATGGTAAGTGCCATATGCCTACTTTGGTTTGTCATTGTGCATGGTAGCCACACCGTGCTACTTCTTATTGAAGGTCTTTGTACTTGCTAGTCGATAACCAGTATTTCCAACCCAGTGTTTCCCCATCTGAACATTTGTGTCTTGTATTATGAGTGGTCAACGTTGACCACACATAGTGAAATTCTTTGGTTATGGTCAGTGATATATGCCAACATTGGTTTGTCATTGTGCATGGTAGCCACACCGTGCTACTACTTATTGAAGGTCTTTGTACTTGCTAGTTGCTAACCAGTATTTTCCAACCATTTTTTGCCCCTTTGACTATTTGTGACTTGTATATTGATTTGGCAACGTTGACCACACATAGTGAAATTCCTTGGTCATGGTCAGTGACACATGCCTCCTTTGGTTAGTCAGTGTGCATGGTAGCCACACCGGGCCACTACTTATTGAAGGTCTTTGAACAGGCTAGTTGATGACTTGTATTCCAAAACCATTGTTTCCCCCTCTGACCATTTGTGACTCGTATTATGAGTTGTCAACGTTGACCACGCCTTGTGAAATTGTTTGGTCATGGTCAGTGACATATGCGTACATCGATTGGTCAGTGTGCGTGGTAGCCACACTATGCCACTACTTATTGAAGATCTTTGTACTGGCTAGTCAATGACTAGTATTCCAAAACCATTTTCTGCCCCTTCTGACAATGTGTGACACGTATTATGATTTGTCAACGTTGACCACACATTGTGAAATTCTTTGGTCGTGATCAGTGATGTACGCCTACCTTGGTTGGTCATTGTGCATGGTAGACACACTGTGCCACTACTAATTGAAGGTCTTTGTACTTGCTAGTTGATAACTAGTATTCCCAAACCATAGTTTCCCCCTCTGACCATTTGTGACTCGTGTAATGAGCTGGCAATTTTGACGACACATAGTCATTTCTTTGGTCATGGTCACTGGCATATGCCTACTTTGGATGGTCATTGTGCATGGTCACACCATGGCATTGCGTTTTCAGGGTCTTTCTACTTGCTAGTCAAACACTAGTGTTTCCAAACCATTGTTTCCCCCTCTGACCATTTGTTACTTGTATTATGAGTTGTCAACGTTGACCACACATAGTGAAACATTTGGTCATGGTCAGTGACATATGCCTACTTTGGTTGGTCATTGTGCATGATAGCCTCATCGTGCCACTACGTATTGAAGGTCTTTGTACTTGCTAGTCGGAAACTAGTGTTACTAAACCACTGTTCCACCCTCTGACCATTTGTGACACGTCTCATGAGTTCTCAACGTGTCCACACACAGTGAGTTTCTTTGGTCATGGTCAGTGACATATGCCTACTTTGGTTGGTCATAGTGCATGGCAGCCACACTGTGCCACTACTTATTGAAGCTCTTTGTACGTGCTAGTCGATAACTAGTATTTCCAAACCATTGTTCTCCCCTTTAACCATTTCTGACTCGTATTATGAGGTGTCAACGTTGACCACACATAGTGAAATTCTATGGTCATGGCTAGTGACAAATGCCTACTTTGGGTGGTCATCGTGCATGGTAGCCATGCCGTGCCACTACTTATTGAAGATATTTATACTTGTCAGAAAAAAAATATTATTTCCAAACCATTATTTCCCCCTCTGACCGTTTTTGACTTGTATTATGAGTTGTCAACGTTGACCACACATAGTGATATTCGTTGGTCATGGTCACTGACATAGGCCTACTTTGGTTAGTCATTGTGCAAGGTAGCCACACCGTGCCACTACTAATTGAAGTTCGTTGTACTTGCTACTTAATAACTGGTACTCCCAAACCATTGTTCCCACTTCTGACGATTTGTGACTCGTATTATGAGTTGTCAACTTTGACAACATATAGTTACATTCTTTGGTCATGGTCAGTGCCATATGCCTACTTTGGTTAGTCATTGTGCATGGTTGCCACACCGTGCTACTTCTCATTGAAGGTCTTTGTAGTTGCTAATTGATAACAAGTATTTCCAACCCAGTGTTTCCCCATCTGTCCATTTGTGTCTTGTATTATGAGTCATCAACGTTGACCACACATAGTGAAATTCTTTGGTTATGGTCAAAGACATATGCCAGCTTTGGTTGGTCATTGTGCATGGTAGCCACACCGTGCTACTACGTATTGAAGGTATTTGTACTTGCTAGTTGATAACCAGTATTTTCCAACCATTGTTTTCCCCTTTGACTATTTGTGACTCGTGTTATAAACTGGCAACGTTGACCACACATAGTGAAATTCTGTGATCATGGTCAGTGACATATGCCTGCATTGGTTGGTCATTGTGCATGGTAGCCACACCATGCTACTTTTTACTGAAGGTTTTTGTACTGGCTAGTCAATGACTTGTATTCCAAAACCATTGTTCCCCCTTCTGACCAATTGTGACTCGTGTTATGAGTTGTCAATGTTGACAATACATTGTGAAATTGTTTGGTCATGGTCAGTGACATATGCCTACATTGGTTGGTCATTGTGCATGGTAGCAACACCGTGCAACTACTTATTGAAGGTCTTTGTACTAGCTAATCAATGAATTGTATTCCAAAAACTTTTTTTTCCCCTTCTGACCATTTGTGACACGTATTATGATTTGTGGACGTTGACCACACATAGTGAAATTCTCAAGTCATGGTCAGTGACATATGCCTACTTTGTTTGGTCATGGTGCATGGTAGCAACACTATGCCACTACTAATTGAAGGTCTTTGTACTTGCTAGTTGATAACTATTTTTTGCAAGAAAATGTTTCCACCTCTGACCATTTGTGACTCGTATTATGAGTTGGCAACGTTGACGACACACAGTGAATTTCTTTGGTCATGGTCACTGACATATGCCTACTTTGGATGGTCATTGTGCATGGTAGTAACAGCGTTCCACTACGTATTGAGGATCTTTCTACTTGCTATTTTATTATTAGTATTTCAAAACCACTGTTTCCCCCTCTGACCATTTGTGACTTGTACTATGAGTTGTCAACGTTGACCACACATAGTGAAATTACTTGGTCATGGTTAGTGACATACGCCTATTTTGGCTGGTCATTACGCATGATAGCCACACCGTGCCACTACTTATTGAAGGTCTTAGTACTTGTTTGTCAGAAACTAGTGTTGCTAAACCATTGTTCCATCCTCTGACCATTTGTGACTCATCTTATGAGCTATCAACGTTGACCACACATAGTAAGGTTCTTGGTCATGGTCAGTGACATATGCCTACTTTGGTTGGTCATTGTGCATGGTAGCCACACCGTGCCACTACTTATTAAAGCTGTTTTACTTTCTAGGCAATAGCTAGTTTTTCCAGACCATTGTTCCCCCCTTTGACCATTTGTGACTTGTATTATGAGTTTTCAACGTTGACCACACATAGTGAAATTCTTTGGTCATGGCTAGTGACATGTGCCTACTTTGGGTGGTGATTGTGCATGGTAGCCATACCGTGCCACTATTTATTGGAGGTCTTTATACTTGCTAGATGAAAAAATCATTTCGAAACCATTATTCCCCACCTCTGACCATTTGTGACTTGTATTATGAGTTGTCAACGTTGACCACACATAGTGATATTCTTTGGTCATGGTCACTGACATATTCCTCCTTTGGTTGTTCATTGCGCATGGTAGACACACCGTGCCACTACTAACTGAAGTTCTTTGTACTTGCTAGTCAATAACTAGTATTCCCAAACCACTGTTTCCCCTTCTAACCATTTGTGACTCGTATTATGAGTTGTCGACGTTGAAAACATATAGCAGAATTCATTGGTAATGGTCAGTGCCACATGCCTACTTTGGTTAGTCATTGTGAACTGTAGCCACACAGTGCTAATTTTTATTGAAGGTCCTTGTACTTGCTAGTCGATAACCAGTATTCCCGACACAGTGTTTTGCAATCTCACCATTTGTGTTTTGTACTATGAGTTGTCACTGTTGACCACACATCGTGAAATTGTTTGGTTATGGTCAGTGACATATTCCAACTTTGGTTGGTCATTGTGCATGGTAGCCACACCATGCCACTACTTATTGAAAGTCTTTGTACTGGCTAGTGGATAACCAGTATGCTCCAACCATTGTTTGCTCCTCTGATAATTTGCGACTCGTATTATGATTTGGCAACGTTGACCACACATAGTGGAATTCTTTGGTCATGGTCAGTGACATATGCCTGCTTTGGCTGGTCATTGTGCATGGTAGCCACACCATGCCACTACTTATTGAAATTCTTTGTACTGGCTAGTCGATGACTTGCATTCCAAAACTATGTTTTCCCCCTTATGACCATTTGTGACACGTATTATGATTTGTCAACGTTGACCACATATAGATGAATTCTTTGGTCATGTTCAGTGACATATGCCTACTTTGGTTGTTCATCGTGTATGGTAGCCACGCTGTGCCACTACTAGTTGAAGGTCTTTGTAGTTGCTAGTTGATAACTAGTATTCCCAAACCATTGTTGCCCCCTCTGACCGTTTCTGACTCGTATTATGAGTTGGAAACGTTGACGACACATAGTGAATTTTGTTTGGTCATGGTCACTGACATATGCCTAGTTTGGATGGTCATTGTGCATGGTAGTCACACCGTGCCACTACGTATTCAGGGTCTTTCTACTTGCTAGTCAATAACTAGTACTTGCAAATCATTGTTTCCCCCATTGACCATTTGGGAATTGTACTTTGCGTTGTCAATGTTGACCACACATAGTTAAACAATTTGGTCATTGTCAGTGACATATGCCTACTTTTGTTGGTCATTGTGCATGATAGCCATGCTGTGCCATTACGTATTTAAGGTCTTTGTACTTGCTAGTCGGAAAGTAGATTTCTTAAACAATTGTTCCAGCATCTGACCATTTGTGACTGGTCTTATGAGTTGTAAACGTTGACCACACATAGTGAAATTCTTTGGTCATTGCTAGTGAAGTATGCCGACTTTGGATGGTCATTGTGCATGGTAACCACGCCGTGCCACTTCTTATTGAAGGTCTTTGTTCTTGCTTGACGAAAAATGTTTTCTCCAAACCATTATTTCCCCCTTTGACCATTTGTGACTTGTATTATGATTTGTCAACGTTAACCACACAAAGTGATGTTCTTTGGTCATTTTCAGTGACATATGCATACTTTGGTTGGTCATAGTGCATGGTAGCCACACTGTGCCTCTACGTATTAAAGCTCTTTGTATTTGCTAGTCGATAACTAGTATTTCCAGACCATTGTTCCCCCCTCAGACCGTTTGTCACTCCTATGATGAGTTGTCAATGTGAACCACATTATGTGTCAAGACACATAATGATATTCTTTGGTCATGATCACTGACATATACCTACTCTGGTTGGTCATTTTTCATGGTAGCCACACCAGGCCACTACTAATTGAAGTTCTTTGTACTTGCTAGTAAAAAACTGGTATTCCCAAACCATTGTTTCCCCTTCTGACCATTTGTGACTCGTATTATGAGTTGTCAACGTTAACAACATATAGTTGAATTCTTTGGTCATGGCCAGTGCCATATGAATACTTTGGTTAGTCATTGTGCATGGTTGCCACACCATGCTCATTCTTATCAAAGGTCTTTGTACTTGCTAATAGATAACCGGTAATCCCAACCCAGTCTTTCCCCATCTACCCATTTGTGTTTCGTATGATGAGTCGTCAACGTTAACCACACATAGTGAAATTCTCTAGTTATGGTCAGTGACATATGCCAAATATTGTTAATCATTGTGCATGGTATCCATACCGTGATACTACGTAGTGAAATTCTTTGGTCATGGTCAGTGACATATGCTTGCTTTGGTTGGTCATTGTACATGGTAGCCACACCGTGACACTAGGTATTGAAGGTCTTTGTACTGGCTAATCGATGACTTGTATTCCAAAACCATTGCTTCCCTCTCTGACCATTTTTGACTTCTATGATGAGTTGTTAACATTGACCACACATTGTGACATTATTTGGTCATGGTCACTGACATATGCCTACATTGGTTGGTCATTGTGCGTGGTAACCACACCGTGCCACTACTTATTGAAGGTCTTTGTACTAGCTAGTCAATGACTTGTATTCCAAAACCATTGTTTCACCCTTGTGACTGTCTGTGAAAAGTATTATGATTTGTCAACGTTGACCACACATAGTGAAATACATTGGTCATGGTCAGTGACTTATGCCTACTTTGATTGGTCACTGTGCATGGTAGCCACACTGAGCCACTACTAAATGAAGGTCGTTTTACTTGCTAGTTGAAAACTAGTATTCCGAAACCATTGTTTCACCCTCTGACCATTTGTGACTCCTGTTATGATTTGGCAACGGTGACGACACATAGTGAATTCCTTTGGTCATGGTCACTGACATACTCTTAATTTGGATGGTCATTGTGCATGGTAGTCATACTGAGCCACTACGTATTCAGGGTCTTTCTACTTGCTAGTTGATAACTAGTATTTCCAAACCATTTTCCCCCCATCTAGCCATTTCTGACTTATACTGTGAATTGTCAACGTTGACCACACATACTGAAATTGTTTGTTCATGATCAGTGGCATATGCCTACTTTGGTTGGTCATTGTGCATGATAGCCACACCGTGCCCCTACTCATTGAAGGTCTTAGTACTTACTAGTCCAAAACAAGTGTTCTGGAAGCATTTTTCCACCCTCTGACTATTTGTGACTCGTCGTAGGAGTTATCAATGTTAACCTAGTGAGTTTCTGTGGTCATGGTCAGGGACATATGCCTACTTAGGTTGGTCATAGTGCATTGTAGCCACACCGTGCCACTACTTATCAAAAGCTCTTTGTACTTGCTATTCACAAACTATTATTTCCAAACCATTGTCCCCCCTTTGACCATTTGTGACTCATGTTGTCAACGTTGACCATACACAGTGAAATTCTTTGGTCATGGCTAGTGACATATGCCTTCTTTGGGTGGTCATTGTACATGGTAGCCACGCCGTGCCACTACTTATTGAAGGTCTTTGTACTTGCTAGACGACAAATATTGTTTACAAACCATTATGACCCCCTCTGACCGTTTGTGACTCGTATTATGAGTTGTCAATGTTGACTACACATAGTGATATTCTTTGGTTATGGTCATTGACATATGTCTAATGTTTCTGGTCATTGTGCATGGTAGCCACACCGTGCGACTACTAATTGAAGTTCTCTGTACTTGCTACTAAATAACTGGTATTCCAAAACCATTGTTTCCCCTTCTGACCATTTGTGACTCGTATTATGAGTTGTCAACGTTGACATTATATGGTAAAATACTTTGTTCAAGGTCAGTTCCATATGCCTACTTTGGTTAGTCATTGTGCATGATTGCCACACCGTGTTACTTCTTATTGAAGGTCTTTGTAGTTGGTAGTTGATAACCAGTATTCCTAGCGCAGCGTTTCCCCATCTGACCACTCGTGTCTCGTATTATGAGTTGTCAATGTTGACCAAACATAGTGAAATTCTTTGGTTATGGTCAGTGACATATGCCAGCTGTGGTTGTTCATTGTGAATGGTAGACACACCGTGCTACTTCTTATTGAAGGTCTTTGTACTCGCTAGTTGATAACCAATACTTTCCAACCATTTCCCCCCCCTCTAACTATTTGTGACTCGTATTATGATCTGACAATGTTGAACACACATAGTGAAATCCTTTGGTCATGATCAGTGACATATGCCTGCTTTGGTGGTCATTTTGCATGGTAGCCACGCTGTTCCACATTTCATTGAAGGTCTTTGTACTGGCTAGTCGATGACTTGTATTCCAAAACCATTTTTTCCCCCTCTGACCATTTGTGACTCGTGTTATGAGTTGTCAAGGTTGACCACACATTGTGAAAATGTTTGATCATGGTCTTTGACATATTCCTACATTCATTCGTCATTGTGCGTGGTAGCCACATCGTGCCACTCTTTAAGAAAGGTATTTGTACTTGCTAGTTAATGAATTGTATTCCAAAACCATTGTTTCCCCCTTGTGACCATTTGTGACACGTATTGTGATTTTTCAACTTTGACCACACATACTGAAATTCTTTGGTCATGGTCAGTGACATATGCCTACTTTGGTTGGTCCTTGTACATGGTAGCCACACTGTGCCACTACTAGTTGAAGGTCTTTGTACTTGCTAGTTCATAACTAGTATTCCCAAACCATTTTTCCCCCTCGGAACATTTTTCAGTCATATTATGAGTTGGCAACGTTGACGACACATAGTGAATTTCTTTGGTCATGGTCCCTGATATATGCCTACTTTGGATGGTCATTGTGCATGGTAGTCACAGCGTTCCATTCCGTATTCAGGATCTTTGTACTTGCTAGTCGATTATTAGTATTTCAAAACCACTATTTCCCCCTCTGAACATTTGTGACTTGTAGTATGAGTTGTCAATGTTGACCACACATCGTGAAATTACTTGGTCATGGTCAGTGACATATGCCTACTTTGGTTGGTCATTGCGCATGATAGCCACACCGTGCCACTACTTATTAAAGCTCCTCTTACTTGCTAGTAAAAAACTAGTATTTCCACACTATTGTTCCCACCTTTGACTATTTGTGATTCGTATTATGAGTTGTCAACGTTGACCACACATAGTGAAATTCTTTGGTCATGGCTAGTGACATATGCCTACTTTGGGTGGTCATGGTGCATGGTAGCCACATTATGCCACTATTTATTGAAGGTCTTTGTACTTGCTAGATGAAAAACATTATTTCTAAACCATTATTCTCCCCTCTTATCGTTTGTGACTCGTATTATGAGTTGTCAACGTTCACCACACATAGTGATGTTCTTTGGTCATGGTCACTGACATATTCCTACTATGGTTGGACATTGTGCACTTTAGACACACCGTACCACTACTAATTTGAAGTTATTTGTACTTGCTAGTTAATAAATAGCATTCCCAAACCATTGTTTCCCCTTCTGACCATTTGTGACTTGTATTATGAGTTGTCGACGTCGAAAACATATAGTGGAATTCATTGGTCATGGTCAGTGCCATATGCCTTCTTTGGTTAGTCATTGTGCATGGTAGCTACTTCTTATTGAAGGTTTTTCTACTTGCTAGTCGATAACCAGTATTCCCAACCCAGTGTTTCCCCATCTGACCATTTGTGTCTCGTACTATGAGTCGTCATCATTGACCACACATAGTGAAATTCTTTGGTTATGTTCCCTGACATATGCCAACTTTGGTTGGTCATTGTGCATAGTAGCCACACCGTGCTACTACTTATTGAAGGTCTTTCTACTTGCTAGTTAATAACCAGTATTTTCCAACCATTGTTTGCCCCTCTGACAATTTGTGACTCGTGTTATGATTTGGCAACGTTGACCACACATAGTGGAATTCTTTGGTCATGGTCATTGACATATGCCTGCTTTGGCTGGTCATTGTGCATGGTAGCCACACTGTGCCACTACTAATTGAAGGTCTTTGTACTGGGTAGTTGATGACTTGCATTCCAAAACTATATTTTCCCCCTTCTGACCATTTGTGACACGTATTGTGATTTGTCAACGTTGAAAAATCACATATAGTGAAATTCTTTGGTCATATTCAGTGACATATGCCTTCTTTGGTTGGTCATTGTGCATGGTAGCCTCGCTATGCCACTACTAGTTGAAGGTCTTTGTACTTGCTGGTTGATAACTAGTATTCCCGAACCATTTTTTCCCCCTCTGACCATTTGTGACTCGTATTATGAGTTGGAAAGGTTGACGACGCATAGTGAATTTCTTTAATCATGGTCACTGACATATGCCAACTTTGGATGGTCATCGTGCATGGTATTCAAGCCGTGCCACTACATATTCAGGGTCTTTCTACTTGCTAGTCGATAACTAGTACTTCCAAACCATTGTTTCCCCCATTGACCATTTGTGAATTGTACTATGCGTTGTCAACATTGACCAGACATAGTGAAATAATTTGGTCATGGTCAGTGACATAAGCCTACTTTGGTTGGTCATTGTGCATGATAGTTACATCATGCCACTTCGTATTGAAGGTCTTAGTACTTGATAGTCGGAAAGTAGTGCTCTTAAACCATTGTTCCACCATCTGAGCATTTGTGACTCGTCTTATGAGTTGTCAACGTTGACCACACATTGTGAGTTTCTTTGGTCATAGTGCATGGTAGTCACACAGTACCACTACTTATTGAAGCGCTTTGTACTTGCTAGTTGATAACTAGTATTTCCAAATGATTGATCCCCCCTTTGACCATTTGTGATTCATAGTATGAGTTGTCAACGTTGACCACACATTGTGAAATTCTTTGGTCTTGGGCAGTGACATTTGCCTACTTTTTGTTGTCATTGTGCATGGTAGCCACGCCGTGCCATTACTTATTGAAGGTCTTTGTACTTGCTAGTTAACAACTAGTATTCCCAAACCATTGTTTCCCCTTTGACCATTTGCGACTCGTGTTATGAGTTGTCAACGTTGACAACATATAGTTACGTTCTTTGGTCATGGTCAGTGCCATATGTCTACTTTGGTTAGTCATTTTACATGGTAGCCACACCGTTCTACTTCTTATTGAAGTTCTTTGTACTTGCTAGTCAATGACCAGTATTCCCAACCCAGTGGTTCCCCATCTAACCATTTGTTTCTCGTATAATGAGTCGTCAACGTTGACCACACATAGTGATATTCTTTGGTTATGGTCAGTGACATATGCCCACTTTGGTTGGTCATTGTGCATGGTAGCAACACTGTGCTACTTCTTATTGAAGGTCTTTGTACTTGCTAGTTGATAACCAGTATTCCCAACCTAGTGTCTCCCTATCTGACCATTTGTGTCTCTTATTATGAGTCGTCAACGTTGACCACACATAGTGATATTCTTTTGTTATGGTCAGTGACATATGCCAACTTTGGTTTTTCATTGTGCATGGTAGCCACACCGTGCTACTACTTATTAAAGCTCTTTGTACTTGCTAGTCCATAACTAGTTTTTCCAGACCATTGTTCCCCCCCTTCACCATTTGTGAATTGAATTATGAGCTGTCAACGTTGACCACACATAGTGAAATTCTTTGGTCATGCCTAGTGAAATATGCCTAAGTTGGGTGGTCATTGTGCATGGTAGCCACGCCATTCCACTACTTATTGAAGGTCTTTGTACTTGCTAGACGAAAAATATTTTTCCCAACCATTATTTCCCCCGCTGACCGTTTGTGACTCGTGTGATGAGTTGTCAACATTGACCACACATAGTGATATTCTTTGGTCATGGTCACTGACAAATGCCTCCTTTGGTTAGTCATTGTGCATGGTAGCCACACCGTGCCACTACTAATTGAAGTTATTTGTACTTGCTAGTTAATAACTAGTATTTCCAAACCATTGTTTCCCCTTCTGACCATTTGTGACTCGTATTACTAGTTGACAACATATAGTAAAACTCTTTGGTCATGGTCAGTGCCACATGCCTACTTTTGTTAGTCATTGTGCATGGTAGCCACACCGTGCTATTTCTCATTGAAGGTCTTTGTACTTGCTAGTCGATAACCAGTATTCCCAACCCATTCTTTCCCCATCTGACCATTTGTGTCTCGTACTCTGAGTCGTCAACGTTGACCACAGACAGTGGAATTCTTTGGTCATGGTCAGTGACATATGCCGGCTTTGGCTCGTCATTGTTCATGGTAGCCACACCGTGTCACTACTTATTGAAGATCTTTGTACTGGCTATTCAATGACTTGTATTGCAAAACCATTCTTCCCCCCTCTGACTATTTGTGACTCGTATTGTGAGTTGTCAACGTTGACCACACATTATGAAGTTCTTTGGTCATGGTTAGTGACATATGCCTACATTGGTTGGTCATTGTGCGTGGTAGCCACACCGCGTTACTACTTATTGAAGGTCTCTGTACTGGCTAGTTGATGACTTGCATTCCAAAACCATTGTTTCCCCCTTCTGACCATTTGTGACACATGTTATGATTTGTCAACGTTGACCACATATAGTGAAATTCTTTGGTCATGGTCAGTGACATATGCCTACTTTGGTTGGTCATCGTGCATGGTAGCCAGGCTGTGCCACTACTGATTGAAGGTCTTTGTGCTTTCTAGTCAATAACTAGTATTCCCAAACCATTGTTTCCCCCTCTGACCATTTGTGACTCGTATTATGAGTTTGCAACGTTGACGACACATAGTGAATTTCTTTGGTTATGGTCACGGACATATGCCTACTTTGAATGGTCATTGTGCATGGTAGTCATACCATGCGACTATGTATTCAGGGTCTTTCTACTTGCTAGTTGATAACTAGTATTTCAAAACCATTGTTTCCCCCTCTGACCATTTGTGACTCGTATTGTGAGTTGTCAACATTGATTACACATAGTGATTTTTTTTTGTCATGGCTAGTGAGATATTCATACTTTGGGTGGTCATTGTGCATGGTAGCCACGCCGTTCCACTGCTTATTGAAGGTCTTTGTACTTTCCAGACAAAAAAAATTAATTCCAAACCATTATTTCCCCCTCTGACCGTTTGTGACTTGCATAATGAGTTGTCAACGTTGACCACACATAGTGATATTCTTTGGTCATGGTCACTGACACATGCCTTCTTTGGTTTGTCATCGTGCACTACTAATTGAAGTTCTTTGTACTTGCTAGTTTATGACTAGTATTCCCAAACCATTGTTTCCCCTTCTGACCATTTGTGACTCGTAATGTGAGTTGTCAACGTTCACAACATACAGTAAAACTCTTTGGTCATGGTCAGTGCCATATGCCTACTTTGGTTAGTCATTATGCATGGTATCCACAACATGCTACTTCTTCTTGAAGGTCTTTGTATTTCCTATTCAATAACCAGTATTCCCAATCCACTGTTTCCACATCTGACCATTTGTGTCTCGTACTATGAGTCGACAACGTTGACCACACACAGTGAGATTCTCTGGTTATGGCCAGTGGCATTTGCCATTTTTTGTTGGTCATTGTGCATGGTAGCCACACCCTGCTACTACTTATTGAAGGTATTTGTACTTGCTAGTTGATAACTAGTATTTTCCAACCATTGTTTGCCCCTCTAATAATTTATGACTCGTATTATTATTTGGCAACGTTGACCACACATAGTGAAATTCTTTGGTCATGGTCAGTGACATATGCATGCTTTGGCTGGTCATTGTGTATGTTAGGCACTTCGTGCCACTACTTATTGAAGGTCTTTATACTGGCTAGTCGATGACTTGTATTCCAAAACCATTGTTTCCCCCTTCTGACGATTTGTGAAACGTATGATGATTTGTCAATGTTGACCATATATAGTGAAATTCTTTGGTCATGGTCAGTGACGTATGACTACTTTGGTTGGTCATCGTGCATGGTAGCCACACCCTGCTACTACTTATTGAAGGTCTTTATACTGGCTAGTCGATGACTTGTATTCCAAAACCATTGTTTCCCCCTTCTGACGATTTGTGAAACGTATGATGATTTGTCAATGTTGACCATATATAGTGAAATTCTTTGGTCATGGTCAGTGACGTATGACTACTTTGGTTGGTCATCGTGCATGGTAGCCACACTGTGCCACTACGAGTTGATGGTGTTTGTACTTGCTAGTTGATAACTAGTATTTAGAAATCATTGTTTCCCCCTTTGACCATTTGTGACTCGTATTATGAGTTGTCAACGTTGACCACACATTGTGAAGTTATTTGGTCATGGTCAGTGACATATGCCTACTTTGGTTGGTCATTGTGCATGATAGCCACACCGTGCCATCACTTATTAAAGGTCTTAGTACTTGCTAGTCGGAAGGTAGTGTTGTAAAATCATTGTTCCACCACTGACCATTTGACCCGTCTTATGAGTTATCAACGTTGAACACACATAGTGAGTTTCTTTGGTCATGGTTTGTGATATACACCTACTTTGGTTGGTCATAGTGCATGGTAGCCACATTGTGCCCCTAATTTTTGAAGCGCTTTGTACTTGCTATTCAATAAATAGTATTTCAAACCATTGTTCCCCCCTTTGACCATTTGTGATTCGTATTATGAGTTGTCAACGTTGACCACACATAATGAAATTCTCTGGTCATGGCCACTGACATTTGCCTACTTTGGTTGGTCTTTGTGCATGGTAGCCACACCGTGCTACTACTTATAGAATTTATTTGTACTTGCTAGTTAATAAGTAGTATTTCAAAACCATTGTTCCCCCTTTTGACCATTTCTGACTCGTATTATGACTTGTCAACGTTGGCAACATATAGTTGAATTCCTTGGTCATGGTCAGTTCCATATGCCTACTTTGGTTAGTCATTTTGCATGGTAGCCACACCGTGCTACTTCTTATTAGAGGTCTTTGTAATTACTAGTAGATAACCAGTATTCCCAACCCAGAGTTTCCCCATCTGACCATTTGTTTTTCGTATTATGAGTTGTCAACATTGACCACACATAGTGAAATCCTTTGGTTATGGGCATTGACATATGCCAACTTTGGTTGGTCATTGTGCATGGTAGCCACACCGTGCTACTACTTATTGAACGTCTTTGTACTTGCTAGGCGATAACCAGTATTTTCCAACCATTGTTTACCTCTCTGACTATTTTTGACTCGCATTATGATTTGGCAACGTTGACCACACATAGTGAAATTCTTTGGTCATGGTCAGTGACATATGCCTGCTTTGGTTGGTCATTGTTCATGGTAGCCACACCGTGCCACTACTTATTGAATGTCTTTGTGTTGGCTAGTCAATGACTTGTATTCTAAAACCATTGTTTCCCCCTCTGATCAATTGTGACTCGTATTCTGAGTTGTCAACGTTGACCACAAATACTGAAGTTATTCGGTCATGGTCAGTGACATATGCCTACATTGGTTGGTCATTGTGCATGGTAGCCACACCTTGCAACTACTTATTGAAGGTCTTTGCAGTGGCTAGTTTATGACTTGTATTCCAAAACCATTGCTTCCCCCCTATGACAATGTGTGACACATGTTATGATTTGTCAACGTTGACCACACATAGTGAAATCCTTTGGTCATGGTCAGTGACATATGCCTAACTTGGTTGGTCATTGTGCATGGTAGCCACACAGTGCCACTACTAATTAAAGGTCTTTGTACTTGCTAGTTGATATAGTATTCCTAAACCATTGTTTCCCCCTCTGACTGTTTGTGACTCGTATTATGAGTTGGCAACGTTCACAACACATAGTGTATTTCTTCGGTCATGGTCACTGACATATGCCTACGTTGCATGGTCATTGTGCATGGTAGTTATACCGTGCCACTATGTATTCAGGGCTTTTCTAATTGCTAGTCAATAACTAGTATTTCCAAACCATTTTACCCCCTCTGACCATTTTTGACTTGTACTATGAGTTGCCAACGTTGACCACACATAGTGATTTTTTTTGGTCATGGTCACTGACATATGCCTACTTTGGTTGGTCATTGTGCATGATATCCACACCGTGCCACTACTTATTGAAGGTCTTAGTACTTTCTAGTCAGAAACTAGTGTTCCTAAGCCATTGTTTCACCCTCTGACCATTTGTGACTCTTCTTATGAGTTATCAACGTTGACCACACATAGTGAGTTTCTTTGGTCATGGTCAGTGACATGTGCCTACTTTGGCTATTCATAGTGCATGATAGCCACACCATGCCACTTCTTATAAAAGCTCTTTGTACTTGCTAGTTGATAACTATTATTTCTAAACCATTGTTCCCCCATTTGACCATTTGTGACTCTTTTTATGAGTTGTCAACGTTCAGCACACATAGTGAAGTTTTTGGTCATGCCTAGTGACATATGCCTACTTTGGGTG
The DNA here is from genome assembly GCA_023375785.1 of Penium margaritaceum. NCBI lineage: Eukaryota > Viridiplantae > Streptophyta > Zygnematophyceae > Desmidiales > Peniaceae > Penium > Penium margaritaceum. Next base: position 159,143 of record SZWC01000931.1, read on the forward strand.
GTCATTGTGCATGGTAGCCACGTCATGCCACTACCTATTGAAGGTCTTTGTAATTGCTAGACAAAATGTTTTTTTTCCAAACCATTATTTATCCCTATGACTGTTTGTGACTCGTCTTATGAGTGGTCAAAGTTGATCACACATAGTGATATTCTTTGGTCATGGTCACTGACATATTCCTACTTTGGTTGGTCATTGTGCATGGTAGCCACACCGTGCCACTACTAATTGAAGTTATCTGTACTTTCTAGTTAATAACTGGAAATCACAAACCATTGTGTTCCTTTCTGACCATTTTTGACTCGTACTATGAGTTGTCAACGTTGACGAAACATAGTGACATTCTTTGGTCATGGTCAGTGACATCTGCCTACTTTGGTTGGTCATTGTGCATGGTAGCCATACCGTGGCTGTACTAATTGAGGGTATTTGTACTTCCTAGTTAATAACTAGTATTCCCAAACCATTGCTTCCCCCTCTGACCACTTGCGGCTCGTATTATGAGTTGGTAACGCTGACGACACATAGTGAATTTCTTTGGTCATGGTCACTGACATATGCCTACTTTGGATGGTCATTTTTCATGGCAGTCACACCGTGCCACTACGTAGTCAGTGTCTTTCTACTTGCTAGCCAATAATTAGTGTTTTCAAACCATCGTTTCCCCCTCTGACCATTTGTGACTTGGACTATGAGTTGTCAACGTTGACCACACATGGTGAAAACGTCTGGTCATGGTCATGGTCAGTGACATATGCCTTCTTTGGTTGGTCATTGTGCACGATAGCGAACTGTGCCACTACTTATTGAAGGTCTTAGTACTTGCTAGTAGTAAACTAGTGTTCCTAAACCATCGTTTCACCCTCTGACAATTTGTGATTCGTCTCATGAGTTATCAATGTGTCCACACATAGTGAGTTTCTTTGGTCATGGTCAGTGACATATGCCTACTTTTGTTGGTCATAGTGCATGGCAGCCACACTGTGCCACTACTTATAAAAGCTGTTTGTACATGCTAGTCGATAACTAGTATTTCCAAACCATTGTCCCCCCCTTTGACCATTTGTGACTCGTTTTATTAGTTGTCAACATTAACATATAGTTTAATTCTTTGGTCATGGTCAATGCCGTATGCCTACTTTTGTTAGTCATTGTGCATGGTTGCCACACCGCCCTACTTCTTATTGCAGGTCTTTGTACTTGCTAGTCGATAACCAGTATTCTCAGCCCAGTGTTTCCCCATCTGACCATTTGTGCCTCGTATTACGAGTTGTCAACGTTGACCACACATAGTGAATTTCTTTGGTTATGGTCAGTGACATATGCAAACTTTGGTTGGTCATTGTGCATGGTAGCCACACCATGGCACTACTTTTTAAAGCTCTTTGTACTTGCTAGTCCATAACTAGTATTTCTAAACCATTGTTCCCCCCTTTGACCATTTGTGACTCGTATTATGAGTTGTCAATGTTCACCATACATAGTGAAATTCTTTGGTCATGCCTAGTGACATATGCCTACTTTGGATGGCCATTGTGCATGGTAGCCACGCCGTGCCACTACCTATTGCAGGTCTTTGTACTTGCTAGACAAAAAAAATTATTTCCAAACCATTATTTCCCCCTCTGACTGTTCGTGACTCGTCTTATGAGTTGTCAACGTTGACCACACATAGTGAAATTCTTTGGTCATGGTCAGTGACATATGCCTACTTTGGTTGGTCATTGTGCATGGTAGCCACACTGTGACGGTACTAATTGAAGGCCCTTGTACTTTCTAGTTGATAACTAGTATTCCCAAACCAATGTTTCCCCCTCTGACCATTTGTGGCTCGTATTATGAGTTGGTAACGTTGACGACACATAGTAAATTTCTTTGGTCATGGTCACTGACATATGCCTAGTTTGGATGGTCGTTTTGCATGGCAGTCACACCGTGCCATTAAGTATTCAGTGTCTTTCTACTTGCTAGCCAATAACTATTATTTTCAAACCATCTTTTCCCCCTCTGACCATTTGTGACTTGTACTATGAGTTGTCAACGTTGACCACACATAGTGAAAACATCTGGTCATGGTCATGGTCAGTGACATATGCCTGCTTTGGTTGGTCATTGTGCATGATAGCAAAATGTGCCACTACTTATTGAAGGTCTTAGTACTTGCTAGTAGGAAACTAGTATTCCCAAACCATTGTTCCACCCTCTGAGCATTTGTGACTCGTCTTATGAGTTATCAACGTTGTCCACACATAGTGAGTTTCTTTGGTCATGGTCAGTGACATATGCCAACTTTGGTTGGTCATAGTGCATGGCAGCCACACTGTGCCACTACTTACTAAAGCTCTTTGTACGTGCTAGTTGATAACTAGTGTTTCCAAACCATTGTTCCCCCCTTTGACCATTTGTGACTTGTTTTATGAGTTGTCAACATTGACAACATATAGTTGAATTCTTGGTCATGGTCAATGCGATATGCCTACTTTTGTTAGTCATTGTGCATGGTAGCCACACCGCCCTACTTCTTATTGCAGGTCTTTGTACTTGCTAGTCGATAGCCAGTATTCCCAGCCCAGTGTTTCCCCATCTGACCATTTATGTCTCGTATTATGAGTCGCCAACGTTGACCACACATAGTGAATTTCTTTGGTTATGGTCAGTGACATATGCAAAGTTTGGTTGGTCATTGTGCATGGTAGCCACACCATGCCACTACATATTAAAGCTCTTTGTACTTGCTAGTCGATAACTAGTATATTTAAACCATTATTCCCCCCTTTGACCATTTGTGACTCGTATTATGAGTTGTCAATGTTCACCACACATAGTGAAATTCTTTCGTCATGCCTAGTGACATATGCCTACTTTGGGTGGCCATTGTGCATGGTAGCCACACCGTGCCACTACCTATTGAAGGTCTTTGTACTTGCTAGACAAAAAAATTATTTCCAAACTTTTTTCCCCTCTGATTGTTCGTGACTCGTCTTATGAGTTGTCAACGTTGACCACACATAGTGATATTCTTTGGTCATGGTCACTGACATATGCCTACTTTGGTTGGTCATTGTGCATGGTAGCCACACTGTGCCACTACTAATAGAAGTTGTTTTTACTTTCTAGTTAATAACTGGAAGTCACACCCCATTGTTTTCCCTTCTGACCATTTGTGACTCGTATTATGAGTTGTCAACGTTGACCACACATAGTGAAATTCTTTGGTCATGGTCAGTGACATATGCCTAATTTGGTTGATCATTGTGCATGGTAGCCACACTGTGCCGGTAGTAATTGAAGGTCTTTGTACTTGCTAGTTGATAACTAGTATTCCCAAACCATTGTTTCCCCCTCTGACCATTTGTGACTCGTATTTTTAGTTTGTAACGTTGACGACACATAGTGAATTTCTTTGGTCATGGTCACTGACATATGCCTACTTTGGATCGTCATTTTGCATGGAAGTCACACCCTGCCACTAAGTATTCAGTGTCTTTCTACTTGCTAGCTGACAACTAGTGTTTTCAAACCATTGTTTCTCGCTCTGACCATTTGTGACTTGTACTATGAGTTTACAACGTTGACCACACATAGTGAAAACATCTGGTGATGGTCAGTGACATATGCCTACTTTGGGTGGTCATTGTGCATGATAGCCACACCGTGCCACTACTTATTGAAGGTCTTATTACTTGCTAGTAGGAAACTAGTGTTCCTTAACCATTGTTCCACCCTCTGACCATTAGTGACTTGTCTTATGAGTTATCAACGTTGTCCACACATAGTGAGTTTCTTTGGTAATGGTCAGTGACATATGCCTACTTTGGTTGGTCATAGTGCATGGTAGCCACACCTTGCCACTACTTATTAAAGCTCTTTGTACTTGCTAGTCGATAACTAGTATTTCCAAACCATTTTCCCCCCCTTTGACCATTTGTGACTCTTCTTATGAGTTGTCAACATTGACAACATATTATTAAATTCTTTGGTCATGGTCAGTGCCATATGCCTACTTTGGTAAGTCATTGTACATGGTAGCCACACCGCCCTACTTCTTATTGCAGGTCTTTGTACTTGCTAGTCGATAACCAGTATACCCAGCCCAGGGTTTCCCAATCTGACCATTTGTGTCTCGTGTTATGAGTCGTCAACGTTGACCACACAGTGAATTTCTTTGGTTATGGTCAGTGACATATGCCAACTTTGGTTGGTCATTGTGCATTGTAGCCACACCGTGCAACTACTTATTGAAAGTCTTTGTACTTGCTAGTTGATAACCAGTACTTTCAAACCATTGTTTGCCCTTCTGATTATTTGTGAGTCGTATTATGATTTGTCAACGTTGACCACACATAGTGAAATTATTTGGTCATGGTCAGTGACATATGCCTACTTTGGTTGGTCATTGTGCATGGTAGCCACAGTGTGCCACTACTTCTTGAAGGTCTTTGTACTTGCTAGTTGATAACCAGTACTTTCAAACCATTGTTTGCCCTTCTGATTATTTGTGAGTCGTATTATGATTTGTCAACGTTGACCACACATAGTGAAATTATTTGGTCATGGTCAGTGACATATGCCTACTTTGGTTGGTCATTGTGCATGGTAGCCACAGTGTGCCACTACATATTGAAGGTTTTCGTACTTTCTATTTGATAACTAGTGTTTTCAAACCATTGTTTCCCCCTCTGACCATTTGTGACTCGTGTTATGAGTTGGCAACGTTGACGACACATAGTGAATTTCTTTGGTCATGGTCACTGACATATGCCTACTTTGGATGGTCATTGTGCATGGTAGGTACACCGTGGCACTACGTATTCGGGGTTTTTCTACTTGCTAGTCGATAACTCACATTTACAAACTATTGTTTCCCCCTCAGACCATTTGTTACTCGTAGGCACACCGTGCCACTACGTATTCAGGGTCTTTCTACTTGCTAGTCGATAACTAATACTTGCAAAAAATTATTTCCAAACCATTATTTTCCCCTCTGACTGTTTGTGACTCGTTTTATGAGTTGTCAACGTTGACCACACATAGTGATATTCTTTGGTCATGGTCACTGACGTATGCCTACTTTGGATGGTCGTTGTGCATGGTAGGCACACCGTGCCACCACGTATTCAGGGTCTTTCTACTTGCTAGTCGATAACTAATATTTACAGACTATTGTTTCCCCCTCAGACCATTTGTTACTTGTTCAACGTTGACCACACATAGTGAAACTATTTGGTCATGGTCAGTGACATATGCCTACTTTGGTTGGTCATTGTGCATGATAGCCATACCGTGCCACTATTTATTGAAGGTCTTAGTACTTGCTAGTTGGAAACTAGTGTTGCTAAACCATTTTTCCACCCTCTAACCATTTGTGACTTGTCTGATGAGTTGTCAACATTAACCAGACATAGTGAGTTTCTTTGGTCATGGTCAGTGACATATGCCTACTTTGGTTTGTGATGATGCATCGTAGGGACACTATGCCACTACCTATTAAAGCTCTCTGTTCTTGCTAGTTGATAACTAGTATTTCCAAACCATTGTTCCCCCCTTTGACAATTTTTAACTCGTCTTATGAGTCGTCAACGTTGACCACACATAGTGAAATTATTTCGTCATGGCTAGTGACATATGCCTACTTTGGGTGGTCATTGTGCATGGAAGCGACGCTGTGCCACTCCTTATTGAAGGTCTTTGTACTTGCTAGACAAAAAATCTTATTTCCAAACCATTATTTCACCCTCTGACCGTTTGTGACTCGTAGTATGAGGTGTTAATGTTGACCACACATAGTGATACTCTTTGGTCATGGTCACTGACATATGCCTGCTTTGGTTGGTCAGTGTGCATGGTAGCCATACCAAGCCACTACTAATTGAAGTTCTTTGTACTTGTTGGTTACCAACTGGTATTCCCAAACCATTTTTTCCTTTCTGACCATTTGTGACTCGTATAATGAGTTGTCAACGTTGAAAACATATAGTTACATTATTTGGTCATGGTCAGTGCGATATGCCTGCTTTGGTTAGTCATTGTGCATGGTAGCCACACCGTGCTAATTCTTATTGAAGGTCTTTGTACTTGCTAATCAATAAGCAGTATTCCCAACCCAGTGTTTTGCCATCTGACCATTTGCGTCTCATTTTTGAGTCGTTAACATTGACCACACATTGTGAAATTGTTTCGTTATGGTCAGTGACATATGCCAACTTTGGTTGGTCATTGTGCATGGTAGCCACACCATGCTACTACGTATTGAAGGCCTTTGTACTTGCTAGTTGTTAACCAGTATTTTCTAACCATTATTTGCCCCTCTGACTATTTTTGACTCGTATTACGATTTGGCAACGTTGACCACACATAGTGAAACTCTTTGGTCATGGTCAGTGACATACGCCTGCTTTGGTTGGTCATTGTCAATGGTAGCCACACCGTGCCACTATTTATTGAAGGTCTTTGCACTGGCTAGTTGATGACTTGGATCCCAAAACCATTGTTTCCCCCTCTGAACATTTGTGCATTGTATTATGACTTGTCAACGTTGACCAATCATAGTGAAATTCTTTGGTCATGGTCAGTGACATATGCCCACTTTGGTTGGTCATTGTGCATGGTAGCCACACTGCGCCGGTACTAATTGAAGGTCTTTGTACTTGCTAGATGATAGCTAGTATTCCCAAACCATTTTTTCCCCCTACGACCATTTGTGACTCGTATTATGAGTTGGAAACGTTGACGACATGTAGTGAATGCCTTTTGTCAACGTCACTGACATATGCCTACTTTGGATGGCCATTGTGCATGGTAGTCAGACCGTGCCACTACGTATTCAGGGTATTTCTACTTGCTAGTCAATAAGTAGTATTTCCAAACCATTGTTTCCCTCTCTGACCATTTGTGACACGTGTTATGAGTTATCAACGTTGCCCACACATAGTGAGTTTCTTTGGTCATGGTTAGTGACATATGCCTATTTTGGTTGGTCATAGTGCATGGTAGCCACACCAGGCCACTTCTTATTGAAGCTCTTTATACTTGCTAGTCGAAACCTAGTATTTCCAAACCATTGTTCCCCCCTTTGACCATTTGTGACTCGTATTATAAGTTGTCAACGTTGACCACACATAGTGAAATTCTTTGGTCATGGCTAGTGACAAATGCCTTCTATGGGTGGTCATTGTGCATGGAAGCCATGCCGTGCCACTACGTATTGAAGGTATCTGTACTTGCTAGACAATATTTCCAAACCATTTTTCCCCGTCTCACCGTTTGTGACTCGTATCATGAGCTGTCCATGTTGACCACACATAGTGATATTCTTTGGTCATGGTCATTGACATTTGCCTACTTTGGTTCGTCATTGTGCATGGTGGGCACACTGTGCCACTGCTCCTTGAAGTTCTTTGTATTTGCTAGTTAATAACTGGTAACTCCAAACCATTGTTTCCCCTTCTAAACATTTGTGACTCGTATTATGAGTTGTCAACGTTGACAACATATAGGTGAATTCTTTGGTCATGGTCAGTGCCATATGCCTACTTTGGTTTGTTGTTGTGCACGATAGCCACACCGTGCTACTTATTATTGAAGGTTTTTGTACTTGCTAGTCAATAACCAGTATCCCCAACCCAGTGTTTCCCCATCTGACCATTTGTGTCTTGTATCATGAGTCATCAACGTTGACCACACATAGTGAAATTCTTTGGTTATGGTCAGTGACATATGCCATCTTTGGTTGGTCATTGTGCATGGTAGTCATGCCATACTTCAACGTGCTAGTTGATATTCAGTATTTTCCAACCATTATTTGCCCCTCGGACTATTTGTGACTCGTGTTATGATTTGGCAACGTTGAACACACATAGTGTCATTCTTTGGTCATGGTCAGTAACATGTGCCTGCTTTTGTTCGTCATTGTGCATGGTAGCCACACGGCGCCACTATGTATTGAGAATCCTTGTAATGACTAGTCAATGACTTGTATTCCTAAACCATTGTTTCTTCCTTTGACCATTTGTGACTCGTATTATGAGTTGTTTATGTTGACCACACACAATGAAATTATTTGGTCATAGTGAGTGACATATGCCTCCATTGGTTTGTCATTGTGCGTGGTAACCACACCGTGCCACTACTTATTGAAGGTATTTGCACTGGCTAGTTGATGACTTATATTCCAAAACCATTATTTTCCCTTTCTGACCATTTGTGACACGGATAATGATTTGTCAGCGTTGACCACGCATAGTGGAATTCTTTGGTCGTGGTCAGTGATGTATGCCTACTTTGGTTGTTCATTGTGCATGGTAGCCACACTGTGCCAATACGAATTGATGGTCTTTGAAATTGCTAGTTGATAACTAGTATTCCCAAACCATTGTTTCCCCCTCTTACCATTTGTGACTCGTATTATGATTTGGCAACGTTGAAGACACATAGTGAATTCTTTTCTTCATGGTCACTGACTTATGCCTACTTCGGATGGTCATTGTGCAACGTAGTCACAATGTGCTACTACATATTCAGGGTCTTTATACTTGCTAGTTGATAACTAGTATTTCCAAACCATTGTTTCTCCCTCTGACCATTTGTGACTTGTGCTTTGAGTGTTCAACGTTGACCACACACAGTGAAATGTTTTGGTCATGGTCAGCAACATATGCCTACTTTGGTTGGTCATTGTGCATGATAGCCACAAAGTGCCACTACTTAATTTAGCTCTTTGTACTTGCTAGTCCATAACTGGTATTTCCAAACCATTTTTTCCCCCTTTGACCATTTGTGACTCGTATTATCAGTTGTCAATGTTGACCACACATAGTGAAATTATTTGGTCATTGCTAGTGACATATGCCTACTTTGGATGATCATTGTGCATGGTAGCCACGCCGTGCCACTACTTATTGAAGGTATTTGTACTTGCTAGACAAAAAATATTATTTCTAAACCATTATTGCCCCCACCGACCGTATGTGACTCGTAGTATGTGTTAACGTTGACCACACATGGTGATATTCTTTGGTCATTGTCACTACAATATGCCTACTTTGGGTTGTCATTGTGAATGGTAGCCACACCGTGCCACTACTAATTAAAGTTCTTTGAACTTGCTAGTTATCAACTGGTATTCCCAAACCATTGTTTCCCCTTCTGACCATTTGTGACTCGTATGATGAGTTGTCAATGTTGACAACATATAGTTAAAATCTTTGGTCATGGTCAGTGCCATATGCCTACTTTGTTTAGTCATTGTGCATGGTAGCTACACGGTGCTACTTCTTATTGAAGGTCCTTGTAGTTGCCAGTCGATAACCAGTATTCCCAACCCAGTGTTTTCCCATCTGACCATTTGTGTCTCGTATTATGAGTCGTCAATGTTGACCACACATAGTGAAATTCTTTGGTTATGGTCAGTGACATATGCCAACTTTGGTTGGTCATTGAGCATGGTAGCCACACCCTGGTACTACTCATTGAAGATCTTTGTAATTGCTATTTGATAACCAGTATTTTCCAACCATTGTTTGCCCCTCTGACTATTTGTGACTCGTATTATGATTTGGCAACGTTGACCACAAAGTGAAATTCTGTGGTGATGGTCAGTGACATATGCTTGCTTTGGTTGGTCATTGTGCATGGTAGCCACACCGTGCCACAACCTATTGAAGGTCTCTGTACTGGCTAGTCAATGAATTGTATTCCAAAACCATTTTTTCCCCCTCTGACCATTTGTGATTCGTTTTATGATTTGGTAACATTGACCACACATTGTGAAACTATTTGGTCATGGTGAGTGACATATGCCTACATTGGTTGGTCATTATGCGTGGAAGCCACACCGTGCAACTACGTATTGAAGGTCTTTGTACTGGCTAGTTGATGACTTGTATTCCAAAACCATTGTATCTCCCTTTTGACCATTTGTGACACGTATTATGATTTGTCAACGTTGACCACACATAGTGAAGTTATTTGGTCATGGTCAGTGACATATGCCTACTTTGGTTGGTCATTGTGCATGGTAGCCACACTGTGCCACTACTAATTGGAGGTATTTTTTCTTGCTAGTTCACAACTAGTATTCCCAAACCATTGTTTCCCCCTCTGATCATTTGTGACTTGTATTATGAGTTGGCACCGTTGATGACACATAGTGAATTTCTTTGGTCATGGTCACTGAAATATGCCTGCTTTGGATGGTCATTGTACATGGTAGTCACTGTGCCACTACCTATTCAGGATCTTTCTACTTGCTAGTCAATAACTAGTATTTCTAAACCAATTTCCCCCCTCTGACCATTTGTGACTTGTACTATGAGTTGTCAACGTTGACCACACATAGTGAAGTTATCTGGTCATGGTCACTGACATATGCCTTTTTTGGTTGGTCATTGTGCATGATAGCCACACCGTGCTACTAGTTATTAAAGCTCTTTGTACTTGCTAGTCAATAACTAGTATTTCCAAACCATTGTTCCCCCCTCTGTCAATTTTTGACTCGTATTATGAGTTGTCAACGTTGACCACACATAGTGAAATGTTTTGGTCATATTCAGTGACATATGCCTACTTTGGGTGGTCATTGTGCATGGTAGCCACGCCGTGCCACTCCTTATTGAAGGTCTTTGTACTTGCTAGATGAAAATCAATATTTCCAAACCATTGTTTCCCCCTCTGACTATTTGTGACTCGCATTACGAGTTGTCAACGTTGACCACACATATTGATGTTCTTTGGTCATGGTCACTGGCATATGCATACTCTGGTTCGTCATTATGCATGATAGCCACACCGCTCCACTACTTATCAAAGTTCTTTGTACTTCCTAGTTAATAACTGGTATGCCCAACCCATTGTTTCCCCTTCTAACCAATTATGACTCGTACTATGAGTTGTCAACGTTGACAACATATGATTAAATTCTTTGGTCATGGTTAGTGCCATATACCTACTTTGGTGAGTCATTGTGCATGGTAGCCACACCATGCTACTTCGTATTGAAGGTCTTTGTACTTTCTAGCCAATAACCAGTATTTCCAACCCAGTGTTTCCCCATCTGACCGTTTGTGTCTTGTATAACAAGTCGTCAACGTTGACCACACAGTGAAATTCTTTGCTTATGGTCAGTGATATACGCCAACTTTGGTTGCTCATTGTGCATGGTAGCCACACCGTGCTACTACTTATTGAAGGTCTTTGTACTTGCTAGTTGATAACCAGTATTTTCCAGCCATTCTTTGTATCTGTGACTATTTGTGACTCGTATTATGATTTGGCAACGTTGACCACACATAGTGAAATTCTTTGGTCATGGTCAGTGACATATGCCTGCTTTGGTTGGTCATTGTGCATGGTAGCAACACTGTGCCACTACTAATTGAAGGTCTTTGTACTTGCTAGTTGATAACTAGTATTCCCAAACCATTCTTTCCCCCTCTGACCATTTGTGACTCGGATTATGAGTTTGCAACATTGACGACACATAGTGAATTTCTTTGGTCATGGTCAGTGACATATGCCTACTTTGGTTGGTCATTGTGCATGGTAGCAACACTGTGCCACTACTACTTGAAGGTCTTTGTACTTGCTAGTTGATAACCAGTATTTTCCAGCCATTCTTTGTATCTGTGACTAATTGTGACTCGTATTATGATTTGGCAACGTTGACCACACATAGTGAAATGCTTTGGTCATGGTCAGTGACATATGCCTACTTTGGTTGGTCATTGTGCATGGTAGCAACACTGTGCCACTACTACTTGAAGGTCTTTGTACTTGCTAGTTAATAACTAGTATTCCCAAACCATTCTTTCCCCCTCTGACCATTTGTGACTCGGATTATGAGTTTGCAACATTGACGACACATAGTGAATTTCTTTGGTCATGGTCACTGACATATGCCTACTTTGGATGGTCATTGTGCATGGTAGTCACACCGTACCACAGCGTAATCAGGGTCTGTCTACTTGCTAGTCAATAACTAGTATTTCTAAAGCATTGTTTTACCCTCTGATAACTTGTGACTTATACTATGAATTGTCAACCTTGACCACACATAGTGAAATGTTTTGGTCATTGTCAGTGACAAATGCCTACTTTGGTGCGTCATTGTGCATGATAGCCACACCGTGCCACTACTTCTTGAAGGTATTAGTACTTGCTAGTCAAAAACTAGTGTTCCTAAACCATTGTCCCACCCTCTGACCATTTGTGACTCGTCTTATGAGTTATCAACGTTGACCACACATAGTGAGTTTCTTTGGTCATGGTTAGTGACATATGCCTTTTTTGGTTGGTAATAGTGCATGGTAGCCGCACCGCGCCCCTACTTATTAAAGCTCTTTGTACTTGCTAGTCGATAGCTAGTATTTCCAAACCATTATTTCACCCTCTTACCATTTGTGACTCGTATTATGAGTTGTCAACGTTGACCACACATAGTGATATTCTTTGGTCATGGTTACTTGCATATGCCTTTTTGAAGGTCTTTGTACTTGCTAGTCAATAACTTGTATTTCCAACCCAATGTTTCCCCATCTGACCATTTGTGTCTCGCATTATGAGTTGTCAACGTTGATCACACATAGTGAAATTCTTTGGTTATTGTCAGTAACACATGCCAACTTTGGTTGGTCATTGTGCATTGTAGCAACACCGTGCTACTATTCATTGAAGGTATTTGTACTTGCTAGTTGATCACCAGTATTTTCCAACCATTGTTTGCCCCTCTAACTAGTTATGACTTGTGTTATGATTTGGCAACGTTGACCACACATAGTCAAACTCTTTGGTCATGGTCAGTGACATATGCGTGCTTTGGTTAGTCATCGTGCATGGTAGCCACACCGTGCCACTACTATGTGTGGTCAACGTTGACAACTCATAATACGAGTCACAAACGGTCAGAGGGGGAAATAATGGTTTGGAAATAGTATTTTTTGTCTAGTAAGTACAAAGACCTTCAATAAGTAGTGGTACAACATGGCTACCATGCACAATGACCACCCAAAGTAGGCATGTCACTAGCCGTGACCAACGAATTTCACTATGTGTGGTCAACGTTGACAGCTCAAAATACGAGTCACAAATGGTCAAAGGGGGGAACAATGGTTTGGAAATACTAGTTATCGACTACCAAGTACAAAGACCTTCAAAACGTAGTGGCACGGTGCGGCTACCATGCACTATGAGCATCCAAAGTAGGTACATGTCACTGACCATGACCAAAGAAACTCACTATGTGTGGTCAACGTTGATAACCCATAAGACGAGTCACAAATGGTCAGAGGGTGGAACAATGGTTAAGGAACACTAGTTTCTGACTAGAAAGTACTAAGATTTTCAATAAGTAGTGACACGGTGTGGCTATCATGCATAATGACCAACCAAAGTAGGCATATGTTTCTGACCATGACCAAATAATTTCACTATGCGTGGTCAACGTTGACAACTCATAGTACCAGTCACAAATGGTCAGAGGGGGAAACAATGGTTTGGACGTACTAGCTATCGACTAGCAAGTAGAAACACCCTGAATATGTAGTGGCACGGTGTGACTACCATGCACAATGTCCATCCAAAATAGGCATATGTCAGTGACCATGACCAAAGAAAATCACTATGTGTTGTCAACGTTGCCAACTCATAATACGAGTCAAAAATGGTCAGAGAGGGAGACAATGGTTTGGAAATACTAGTAATCAACTAGCAAGTATAAAGACCTTCAATTAATAGTGGCATATTATGGCTACAATGTACAATGGCCAACCAAAGTAGGCATATGTCACTGACCATTACCATAAAATTTCACTATGTGTGGTCAACGTTGACGAATCATTGTATGTGTCACAAATGGTCAGAAGGGGGAAACAATGGTTTTGGAATACAAGTCATCGACTAGCCAGTACAAAGACCTTCAATGATTAGTGGCAGGGTGTGGCTACCACGCACAATGACCAACCAATGTAGGCATATGTCACTAACCATGAGCAAATAACTTCACAATGTGTGGTCAACGTTGACAACTCATAATACGAGTCAGAAGTGGTCAGAGGGGGAAACAATGGTGTTGTAATACAAGTCATGGACTAGCCAGTGCAAAGACCTTCAATAAGTAGTGGCTCGGTGTGGCTACCATGAACAATGACCAAAGTTGGCATATGTCACTGACCATTACCAAAGAATTTCACTATGTGTGGTCAACATTGAGGACTCATAATACTAGACACAAATGGTCAGATGGGGAAACACTAGGTCGTGAATACTGGTTATTGACTAGCAAGTACAAAGACCTTCAATGAGTAGTGGCACGGTGTGGCTACCACGCACAATGACCAACCAATGTAGGCATATGTCACTAACCATGAGCAAATAACTTCACAATGTGTGGTCAACGTTGACAACTCATAATACGAGTCAGAAGTGGTCAGAGGGGGAAACAATGGTGTTGTAATACAAGTCATGGACTAGCCAGTGCAAAGACCTTCAATAAGTAGTGGCTCGGTGTGGCTACCATGAACAATGACCAAAGTTGGCATATGTCACTGACCATTACCAAAGAATTTCACTATGTGTGGTCAACATTGAGGACTCATAATACTAGACACAAATGGTCAGATGGGGAAACACTAGGTCGTGAATACTGGTTATTGACTAGCAAGTACAAAGACCTTCAATAAGAAGTAGCACGGTGTGGCTACCAAGCACAATGAATAACCAAAGTAGGCATATGGCACTGACCATGACTAAAGGATTCAGCTACATGTTGTCAACGTCGACAACTCACAATACAAGTTAAAATTGGTCCGAAAAAGGAAACAATGGTTTGGGAATATCAGTTATTAACTAGCAAGTATAAAAAATTCAATTATTAGTGGTACGGTGTGGCTACCATGCACAATGACCAACCAAAGTTGGCATATATCGGTGACCATGACCAAAGAATGTATATGTGTGTGTTCAACGTTTGCAACTCATAACACGAGTCACAAAGGGGAGAACAATGGTTTGGAAATACTAGCAATTAACTAGCAAGTACAAAGAGCTTTAATATGTAGTGGCATGGTCTGGCTACCATGCACAATGACCAACCAAAGTAGGCATATGTCACTGATCATGACCAAAGAAACTCCCTATGTGTGGTCAATGTTGATAACTCATAGGACAAGTCACAAATGGTCAGTGGGTAGAACAATGGTTTAGGAACACTAGTTTCCAACAAGCAAGTACTAAGACCTTCAATAAGTAGTGACATGGTGTGGCTATCATGAACAATGACCAACCAAAGTAGGCATATGTCACTGACCATGACCAAATAATTTCACTATGTGTGGTCCACATTGACAACACATAGTACAAGTCACAAGTCGTCAGAGGGGGAAACAATGGTTTGGAAATACTAGTTATCGACTAGCAAGTAGAAAGACCCTGAATACGTAGTGGAAAGGTTTGACTACCATGCACACTGACCATCCATAACAGGCATATGTCAGTGACCATGAGCAAAGAAATTCACTATGTGTCGTTAACGGTTCCAACTCATTATACGAGTCACAAATGGTCAGAGGGGCAAACAATGGTTTGGGAATACTAGTTATCAACTAGCAAGTACAAAGACCTTACATTTGTAGTGGCACGGTGTGACTACCATGCACAACGGACAACCAAAGTAGGCATTTTTCACTGACCATGACCAAAGAATTTCACTATGTGTGGTGAATGTTGACAAATCATAATATGTGTCACAAACGGTCAGAATGGGGAAACAATGGTTTGGAGTACAATTCCTCAATTAGTAGTGGCACGGTGTGGCTACCATGCACAATGACCAACCAAAGTTGGCATATGTCAGTGACCATGACCAAAGTATATCATTATGTGTGGTCAACGCTGACAACTCATAATACGAGTCACAAACTGTCAGAGGGGGAAGTAATGGTTTGGAAATGTTGTTATTCGTCTAGCAAGTACAAAGACCTTCAATAAGTAGTGGCACGGCGTGGCTACTATGCACAATGACCACCCAAAGTAGGAATATATCAGTATCCATGACCAAAGAATTCACTTGTGTGATCAACGTTGACAACTCATAATACGCGTTGCAAATAGTCAGAGGGGCAAACAACGGTTTGAAAATACTGGTTTTCAACTAGCAAGAACAAATACCTTCAAGAAGTAGTAGCACGGTGTGGTTACCATGCACAATGACCAACCAAAGTAGGCATATGTCACTGACCATAAAAAAAGAATTGCACTATGTGTGGTCAATGTTGACGACTCAAAACACGAGACACAAATAGTCAGATGGGGAAACAATGGGGTGGGAATTCCGGTTATCGACTAGCAAGTACAATGACCTTCAATAAGAAGTGGCATGGTGTGGCTACCATGAATGATGATCAACCAAAATAGGCATATGGCACTGACAATGACCTAAGAATTTAACTATATGTTGTCAAAGTTGACAATTCATAATACCAGTCACAGATGGCCACAAGGGGAGAAAACGGTTTGGGTACACCAGTTATTAACTAGCAAGTACAAAGTCCTTCAATTAGTAGTGGCATGGTATGGCTACCATCTACAATGACCAACCAAAGAAGGCATATGTCAGTGACCATGACCAAAGAATCTCACTATGTGCGGTCAACGTTGACAACTCATAATACGAGTCACAAATGGTACAAGGGGGGAACAATGGTTTTGGAATACTAGTTATCAACTAGCAAGTACGAAGAGCTTTAATAAGTAGTGGCACGGTGTGGCTACCATGCACAATGACCAACCAAGGTAGGGATATGGCACTGACCATGACCAAAGAATTTCACTATGGATGGTCAACGTTGATAGCTCATACTACGAGTCACAAATGGTCAGAGGGAGGAAAAATTATTTTGGGAATACTAATAATCGACGGACAAGTAATAGGACCTTCAATAAGTAGTGGCACGGCGTGGCTACCATGCACAATGACCATCCAAAGTAGGCATATGTCACTAGCCATGAGCACAGAGTTTCACAATGTGTGGTCAATGTTGACAACTCATAATACGAGTCACAAATGGTACAAGGGGGGAACAATGGTTTTGAAATACTAGTTATCAACTAGCAAGTACGAAGAGCTTTAATAAGTAGTGGCACGGTGTGGCTACCATGCACTATGACCAACCAAATCAAGCATATAACACTGACCATGACCAAAGAAACTCACTATGTGTGGTCATTGTTGATAACTCATAAGGCGAGTCACAAATGGTCAGAGGGAAGAACAATGGTTTGGGAACACTAGTTTCTGGCTAGCAAGTGCAAAGACCTTCAATAAAGAGTGGCATGGTGTGGCTATCATGCACAATGACCAACCAAAGTAGGAATATGTCACTTACCATGGGGTCAACGTTGACAACTCATAGTACAAGTCACAAATGGTCAGAGGGGGGAAACAATGGTTTGGAAATACTAGTTATCGACTAGCAAGTAGAAAGACTCTAAATACGTAGTGGCACGGTGTGACTACCATGCACAATAACCATCCAAAGTAGGAATATGTCAGTCACCATGACCAAAGAAATTCACTATGTGTCCTCAACGTTGCCAACTCATAACACGAGCCACAAATGGTCAGAAGGGGAAACAATGGTTTGAAAATTCTAGTTATGAACTAGCAAGTACAAAGACCTTCAATTTTTAGTGGTACAGTGTAGCTACCAACTAGAAAGTATGAAGACCTTAAAGAAGTAGTGGCACGGTGTGGCTACCATGCACAATAACCAACCAAAGTAGGCATATGTCACTGACCATGACCAACGATTTCAATAGGGGTGGTCAACGTTGACACCTGGCAAGTCACAAATGTAATACAAGTGACAAATTTTCAGAGGGGGAAACAATGGTTTGGGAATACTAAGTATCAGCTGGCAAATACAAATACCTTCAATTATTAGTGGCACGGTGTGGCTACCATGCACAATGACCAACCAAAGTAGGCATATGTCACTGACCATGACCAAAGAATTTCACTACGTATGGTCAACGCTGACAATCCATGATACAAGTCACAAATGGTTAGAGGGGGAAACAATGGTTTGGAGATACTATTTATCAAATAACATGTGCAAAGACCTTCAATACGTAGTGGCACAGTGTGGCTACCATGCAGAATGACCATCCAAAGTAGGCATTTGTCACTGACCATGACCAAAGAATTTCACTATGGATGGTCAACGTTGATAGCTCATACTACGAGTCACAAATGGTCAGAGGGAGGAAAAATTATTTTGGGAATACTAATAATCGACGGACAAGTAAAAGGACCTTCAATAAGTAGTGGCATGGTGAGGGTACCATGCACAATGACCAACCAAGGTAGGGATATGGCACTGACCATGACCAAAGAATCTCACTATGTTTGGCCAACTTTGATTACTCTTTATACAAGTCACAAATGGTCAGAGGGGGGAACAATGGTTTGGGAATGCTAGGTATCCATAAGCAAGTACAAGTACCTTCAAAACGTACTGGTAAGGTGTGGCTACCATGCACAATGACCAACCAAAGTAGACATATGCACTGACCATGAGCAAAGAATTTCACTATGGGTGGTCAACGTTGACAACTCATAACACAAGTCACAAAAGGTCAGAGGGGGAAAGAATGGTTTGGGAATACTAGTTATCAGATAGCAAGTACCAAGAACTTCAAGAAGTAGTTGTATGCTATGGCTGCCGTGAACAATGACCAACCAAAGTAGACATATGCCACTGACCAAAACATAAGGATTTTACTACGTGTAGTCAACGTTGACAAATCATAATACGAGTCACAGATGGTCAGAGGGGGAAGCAATGGTTTGGGAATACTTGTGTTTGACTACCAAGTACAAAGACCTTAAATGAGTAGTGGCACGATGTGGCTACCATGCACAATGACAAACCAAAGTAGGCATATGTCAGTGACCATGACCAAAGAATTTCACTTTGTGGCCAAAGTTGACAACTCATATTACGAGCCACAAATGGTCAAAGGGGAAAACAATGATTTGGGAATCAGCCATGTTGTCCCGATGTTCCGATGTCGTCAGATCACCGCGGCCGTGGCACTGCGGGCCACAGTGATGCGTCAACGATGTGGCGGATGGGGCAAAATCTCACTTTGCCCATACTCCGCATAGGAGGATGCCCACGCCAACCCGATTGCGCGGACGACCACCGCATCACTTCGTTCCGGGGAAACATTCCCGGGGGCCACGTTCATCCCCTCGATCAGAAAACTAAGTCTGTCAATGGGATTTGAATGATTGACACGTCAATTCCTAAAAATTTTCAATGTTCCATAATCTTCATGATAGTGTGGTGCTTACAAACACCAATCAAAGTGTACGCCAGCTGACTAGGCAACAGCCCACGTCAAAGTGCTTTGACATGGCTGTTTTGGCAGACATAGAGAGGCTGTAGAATATCCCCATGCATATGCGGCACCGTTTCTCAACGCTGAGGTGTCCACGCTGGCATGCCAGCATCCCTTAACCTGTTATGCTGGCAGATACAGGCGTGCATGGTCATTGTTCTATCTGAACAAAGCGGGCGATGTCCATGGTCCGCGGACTGGTTTAGTCGGGGAGGTAGGATACAGCATGAATTGCATGGGATTCCTGTCTGTGTGTCCGGTTATGTCGATGCAGTTGGACCCAAGCTCGCTCCACTCGCACCATCGTGCACCACGCCAGTCACAAAATCGCGTACTACTACCTGTTGAAGTGGAACACTTCGCACGCGGCCGCAATGAGTGCTCACCAAGCGCTCAGTTGCACAATATAGTGCCACCATGCCGCCTAGGAGAGCGACTACGCTCTCGTCTGTTGGAAGGGGCTCTTCCTCTGCNCTCAAGCTTCTGGGGTGCGTTCCACAGTCGATGGACCTGACGACAAGCAGCCGTAGGATGTACTTCTTTGCGCGCAGGATTTGCTTCAGCAGAATCAGTAGCAGCAAGCAGAGTACCTGTGACAGCAGCATCAGGAGCAGGATGTTGATGCCAATTCCCTGGCAAGAAGGGTGTAAACCTCCATGTGTACCCACTGCGACAAAGCCGCAAATGCCTCTTGCCAGGAGGCTATCGTGGAGCTTATGGCGTGCGGGGTGTTGCCAATCTCCTTCACCCGGCTGTCGCTACTCAACAAAGTCGTGAGCAAGGCAAGGCTCGCCAACGTCTCCTTCAAGCTGCCGTCTCAGAGAACAGTGGTGCAGAAAATCCTGCCAAGGATTGATGAGAAGCTTGAGGCCGAGGACGCCCCGCTTAAACAAGGGTGGGCTATCTACGGTGCCACTGTCGCAGTGATGAGTGGTACGACCAGCAGCACCGTCCCATCTACAACGCCATGGCAGTCAATGCCAAAGGCGCCTGCCACATCTTCTCATGTGACGCCAGTAGACAGGTCCGCAACGCCAAGCACGTGGCCGACATGATCGAGGAGGCAATCCATGCAGTTGGCGAGCGACATGTGGTGTCAGTGGTGTGCGACAACGCAGCTGTCAATACCAAGGCGTTTGACAACCTGAAGCAGAAGCATCTGCGCGTGTTGTGGCAGGGCTGCTCCGCCCACAACTTGGACCTCTGCATGAAAGATTTGTGCAAGAGTGAATGGAGTGCAGGGATCATCTCCAAGGCTGAGAAGGTCGTTGCTTTATTCCGCAACAACGACCTCCCACAGACCTGGCTGAAGCAGCAGAGTGGCGGGAGAGTTCTGCTTCCTCGTTGTGAGACCAGGTTTGGCTTAGGGCACACCATGCTCCAGCGGCTCTGTGACATGCGCCCGTTTCTGTCAAAGCAGATCAACAACGTGGCATGGAAGGACATGGGGGGCCACTGTGATAGCGCCTTCAAAGAACGCAAGAAGGTTGTGCGCAAGTTTGTATGGCGTTGTGTATTCTAGCTGCAGGTTTGCCAGCTCCGAGACTTGCTAGCCCCCTTTGTCAAGTGCCTCCGGATTGCTGACTCTCCAGGTGGAGAGACAGAGGGCCTTCTCCACTCACTAGCTCATACATACAAGACGCGGCAACAGGCTGTCCGTGAAGACATTGGAGATGCTGGTGAGGTGCAATGTCCACCTCCGCCGACTGTACAATCAGAATGTCCACCACTGCAAGAAGGACTGGATGGAGGTCGACAAGTCTGACAGTAAGGATGATGGAGAGATCGTGGAAGTTGTGGCCGAGGATGAGGCACCTGCTGAAGAAGAGGAGGAAAGCGAGGAGGAGATGGAAGAGGAGGAAGAGGTGCACGTTGATGGGGAGGAGGAGGAGGAAGGAGGACTGGCAGAGAATGTCAGAAGAATGTAGGCACGAGAAAGGTAGCAGCAGTAGCAGGCAAAAGCATCGGAACATGCACAACTGCATCAGCAAAGTGACGTAAGCGAGAGCAGTCCCAAGGAGTTAGACGCAGGGCTTTGAGAAAGGCCGAGGTGCCAAGGAGACGAGGTAGACAAGCTGTTGAGAGAGAGGGAGAGCGAGATGAGTGATGGCTGGTTAGGAGAGAGCTGAGCGAAGGAGCGAGAGTGATGGAGCGAAGAACTGCGAGATGGGAAAGGCTGGCGAAGACAAGGTATGCAAGGTGCGAGCAGAGCGAAGACACGGCGACGAAGCCATGGAACCAAAGGGGAACAGAATGGGAAGAACTGTTCTGGTTACATTTGGAGGGAATGAACGTCCTCCATACATACCAGGGAACAGAGCAAAGGAAAAGAGCAACGGCTTCTTCGCTAGCCGGACGCGGACAACTCTTCGTCATCCTGGTTGGTAACGGTCCACTGGAGACCGTTGGACCGATTTTTTGTTCTCTCTTTCGAGAGATGATCTGGACCTCTTCTTGATTTACCTGGGGCCCTCTCCTAACGAGAAGCAGAGTTAGAGAGCACATATCTCCGACACCCACCCTGAATCTGACTCGCTTCTTGTGGGGTTTGCTTCCTCTTTGATTTTGCCAGGGCATGAATTGTGCGTGAGTATGATCCCTGAGAATTGTCCTTGTAGCAGTCATGAACCAGTCGGATTCGAGCAGGAGCCACTACTCGACAGTGTTGTAATCTTGGAGGTTTGTGCGCTGGTGGAGGAATGGGGCAACGGCATGCGTAAAGTAGGTCTGTCCACATTTCACTGAGGGTGCATGTGCATTTGTGAATGAGTGGATGGAAGGTGCGAGCAGCAATACTGAGTAGTGCTTCTCAAATTTCTTCTTCCACAAAGGGCACGAATGTGGAGTAGAAGTTTGTAGGGAAGCATCCACCTCCTTTGTAGCGAGGGTAGTGTTGAAGAGTGTAGGAGATTGGGACGCTCTTGATGTAGCAGAGGTGAAAAAGATTGCAGAAGTCTTGCGACCACTGCAAAATGTTTGTTGCTCCACTTGCAGTGAGGGTCAAGTCCTCACATTGCGTAAGAAAGTGACGAGGGAAGGATGAGAAGTTGACTGGCCCATAGATGCAGGTGGTGGCGTTGATAAGAGGTCGGGATGCTGGGAGAGGAGACGTTTTGGCAATGAAGGTCATTGTCAGTGGAGCGGGATGTAGTGCTGTTGAGCAGACCTGATGAGGGGGTGGAGGCAGTGATTTCTGGGTGCAAAAGTGGAACAGCGTGTAGTAAGAAGTTTTTGGCGTGGTCGCAGGTCGTTGCGACTCGAGCGATGCGACTGGGCGATTCCTTGTGCCAAGCAGCAGATGACAAGGAAAGCGGAGGAACAGTTTACTATAGAGTGGGCGCAGGGGCGAGACCACATGTACTGAGGAAGTTTTGGCGTGGGCGCAGGTCGTTGCGACTCGAGCAATGTGACCAGGCGGATCCTTGTGCAGAGCGGGAAATCGGTACGGAAAGCGGAGGAAAGATTGATGATTGAGTGGGTGCGGGGGCAAAACCACGTGCGCTACTGAGACAAGGGGATAGAATGCGGCAAGGGGAAGGCAGGAGCCAACGCACCGTGAGAAATCTGCTGCCGGCGTGGGTGCAGGCTGCTGCGAGGCGGGCAGCTAGCTCGTGCAGGTCCTTGTGCTAGCTACAGATGCTGATGATGCAGAGGCAGAAGTTGATGATGATGGAGTGGGCACAGGGGCGAACCGCGTGCGCTGCTGGAAGTTTCAGCGTGGGTGCAGGTCGTCGCGTGACGGGTGATGCGACCGGGCAGATCCTTGTGCCGAGCGGAAGCGCGATGCGAAAGCGGAGGAATGCGGAGGCGCCTGATGACTGAGTGGGCGCAGGGGCGAAACCACGTGCGCTTTGAAGCGATGCTGATGATGAATGAGGCTGATGAAAGAAGAGCGGCTCGGAGGAGGCAGCAAGGAGGATGATGGGAAATGATGCGATAGAGATGGAGGATACTGGCACGAGAGGAGGCTGATGAGGCTCAGATGAGGAGAAAGGCAGAAGGTGACAGCGAGGAGGACGATGTGAGGATGGGAAGAGGATGAGGAGGAACTGATGATGATGCTGGTGGTGTAGCGAGGGATAAAGATGATGTCAGCGGTTGGCAGTAGTGATGCGGCAGATGGAGGAGCGGACGGAGACGATAGTGAGCGGAGAGTGAAACACCTAGTTCCTTTTGTTGTCAGGAGAGTGACGGCTTGTTCCCCAGTTGGCCCGAGACAGATGGGCAGGAAGACTGGTGGTGTCCGATATCCTGTCAGTGAGAGGAAAAAGGTTACCGTAGGGCAAGTCGTGAGGTAGGCGATGATGCCGGTCCGTAAGTCAGGAGAGTGATGGCTTGTTCCCCAGTTGGCTCGCGATGGGAGCAGGAAGACTGGTGGTGTCCGATGTCCTGGTGGCGGAAGGCTCTAGGTGGCGAGTGCAAAACAGCTGAGGTGGACGAGCTGGATGAGGCAGGTGATGCTGAGATGAAGATGAGGGAGGAGAAGGAGCTAGTGAGTGCTGGGACGAAGAGAGGCAGCACACAGCAGGAGGCAGGCAGCTTCCAAGAAGATGACGGCAGATGGCGGCTCAAGGGCTGCTTGCGGCTGTTGTTGACGTTGAGTCACCGATTGCTGGCCACGGACGCGAGATGGGTGCAGGGCTTTCTCAGGATGACTAGATGTTTCTTCAGTGCGAGGAACTCTTCAGGCGGTGCTGCTGATGTCAGCTGCTGGCGAAGCGGAGAGACGCAAAGTGGCGGTGGCGGCGTCAGGGGAATGCAGATCAAAGTAGTGAAGTGATGGTGGCGGCAGAGGGATGACTCGGTCACGGGGCACCAGGTGATGTCGCCTGATGCTCTGATACTATGTCAGAAGAATGTAGGCACGAGAAAAGTAGCAGCGGTAGCAGGCAGAAGCATCGGAACATGCACAAGTGCGTCAGCAAAGTGACGTAAGCGAGAGCGGTCCTGAGGAGTTAGTCGCAGGGCTTTGAGAAAGGCCGAGGTGCCAAGGAGACGAGGTAGACAAGCTGTTGAGAGAGAGCGAGAGCAAGATGAGTGATGGCTGGTTAGGAGAGAGCTGAGAGAAGGAGTGAGAGTGACAGAGCAAAGAACTGCGAGCTGGGAAAGGCTGGCGAAGACAAGGTATGCGAGGTGCGAGCAGAGCAAAGACACGGCGGTGAAGCCGCGGAACCAAAGGGAAGCAGAATGGGAAGAACTGTTCTGGTTAAGTTTGAATGGAATGAACCTCCTCCATATATACCAGGGAACAGAGCAAATGAAAAGAGCAACGGCTTCTTCGCTAGCCGGACGCGGACGACTCTTCGTCATCTTGGTCAGTAACGGTCCACTGGAGACCGTTGGACCAATTTTTTGTTCTCTCTTTTGAGAGATGATCTGGACCTCTTCTCCATTTACCTGGGGCCCTCTCGCAACAAGAAGCAGAGTCAGATAGCACATGTTTTTCGACAGAGAATGAACAGCAGAAGCAGAGAGAGGCAGTTGAGCGCATGACAGCAAATGACGCGCCATCCTTTGCGCATCCCATTAGGTGCAGGGCGGATGTGAAATGGGATGCAGAAGTGAACTGGCAGCAGCAGGTCCACAATGCAGCAGGAGGTAATGCTGAGGATGTAGGGGATGAGGATGGTGAGGATGGAGGGGGAGGCATGGATGAGGGAGATGGAGGGCAGGGTGAGAAGGAGGATACTGGAGAAGGGCATGGTGAGGGGGATGAGGAAGGTGGAGAAGGGCATGGTGAGGGAGAGGGGGTTGGATCAGACGGTGGAGCAGCAGGTGATGCTGGAGATGATTATGCATCAGCTGATACTTCCGGCAGCAGTAGAGCTGTTGGAAACATGAGCAAAGCTTCTAGAAGCAGCAAGGTGGCTGGCAACAGCAAGGCTGCAAACAACACTAAGGCGGCTGGCAGCAGCAAGGCTGTTGGCAGCACTAGCAGGTTTGCAGCTGGCCCAGAAACTGGCCAAGGAAAAAAGTCCAAGGGGCCTGCAGCCAGTGCCAAAGGTACAGCTGTAGCTACTACAAGTAAGAAGGACGGGAAGCGTCTGCATAGGGGCACAGCACGCTAGGCTGGGAAGGTCAGGATA
>SZWC01000931.1:185415-198308 GCA_023375785.1 Penium margaritaceum
CCCCCCCCCTGTATGGACCGATGGGCTGATGTGGCCGATGTGGCCATGGACAACATCGATGTGCCGCGGTGCACTTCGGTGTGCCGATGTTTGATGTGGCAATGTCAACATGGGTTATCAGATAGCAAGTACAAAGACCTTCAATAACAAGTGACTCCGTGTGGGTACCATGTACAATGACCATCCAAAGTAGGCATATGTCACTGACCATGACCAAAGAATTTCACTGTGTGGTAAACGTTGACAACTCTTTAAGGGAGTCACAACTAGTCAGATGGGGAAACAGTGGTTTGAAAAAACTGGTCATTGACAAGCAAGTACAAAGACTTTTAATAAGTAGTGGTACGGTGTGGCTACCATGTACAATGACCGACCAAAATAGGCATATGTCACTAATCATGACCAAATACTTTCACTATGTGTGGTCAACGTTGACAACTCTTGACATAAGTCACAAATGGTCAGAGGGGGAAACAATGGTTGGGGAATACAAGTTATTGACTAACAAGTACAAAGACCTCTCATAAGTATTGGTACGGTCTGGCTACCATGCACAACGACCAGCCAAAGTAGGCATATGTCGTTGACCATGACCAAATAACTTGAGGATGTGTCAAAAACAGTGAGAGCTCATAAAACAAGTAAAAAATGGCCAGGGGGGGGGAGCAGAGACAAAGACCATCGATACGCAGTGGCACGGTGTGGCTACCATGGACAATGACCAACCAAAGTACGCATATGTCACTGACCATGGCCAAAGAATTACACTATGTGTTGTTAACGTTGACAACTCATAATATGGGTCACAAATGGTCAGACGGGGAAACAATGATTTGGGAATACTAGTAATCAACTAGCAAGTAAAAGGACCTCCATTACATAGTGGAACGGTGTGCATACCGTGCACAATGACCAACCAAAGTAGGCATATGTCACTGACCATGATTAAAACATTTCACTGTATATGGTCAACATTGACAACTCATAATACGAGTCAAAAATGGTCAGAGGGGGAAACTTTGGTTTGGTAATGTTATTTATTGACTAGCAAGTACAAAACCCTTCAATATGTAGTGGCACGGTGTGACTACCATGCACAATGACCAACCAAAGTAGGCATATGTCACTGACCATGACCAAAGGATTTCACTAAGTGTGGTCAATGTTGACAACTCATAGTATGAGTCACAAATGGTCACAGGGGAAGAACAATCGTTTGGGAGTACTAGTTATCGACTGGCAAGTACAAAGTCTGTCAATAAGTAGTAACACGGCGTGGCTACCATGAACAATGACCAACCAAAGTACGCATGTCTCACTTAACATGGCCAAAGAATTTCACTATGTGTGTTCAACATTGACAGCTCATAGTACGATTCAAAAATGGTCAGAGGGGGAAATTGTGGGTTTAGAATACTAGTTATCGACTAGAAAGTACAAAGACCTTCAATAAGTAGTGGTATGGTGTGGCTACCATGCACAATGACCAACCAAAGTAGGCATATGTCCCTGACCAAATATTTTTACAATGTGTGGTCAACATTGACAACTCGTAATACCATTCACAAATTGTCATAGGGGGGAACAATGGTTTGGAAATACTAGTTGTCAACTAGCAAGTACAAATACCTTCAATAAGCAGTGGCACGGTGTGGATACCATGCACAATGACCAACCAAAGTAGGCATATGTCACAGATCATGACCAAAGAATTGCACCATGTGTGGTCAACATTGACAACTCATAACAAGGGTCACAAATGGTCAAAGGGGGAAACAATGGTTTTGGAGCACTATTTGCTGACTAAAAAGTACAAAGATCTTCAATAAGAAGTGGTACGGTGTGGTTACCATGCACAATGACCAACCAAATAGGCATATGTCGCTGACCATGACTGACAAATTTCACTATGATGGGTCAATGTTGAGAACTCATAATACGAGTCACAAATTGTCACAAATAGTTTAGGAATACTGGTAATTCCTAGCGAGTACAAAGACATTCATTTAGTAGTGGTACGTAGTGGCTACCATGCACAATAACCAACCAAAGTAGGCGTATGTCACACACCATGACCAAAACGTTTCACTTTGTGTGCTCAACGCCGATAGCTAATAAAACGAGTCACAAATGATCAAAGGAATCTGGGACAAGCCCAAGACAACTGGAGCAAGCCCAAGACAACTGGAGCAAGGCCAGGAAAACCTGAGCAAGCCCAAGAAAACTGGAGTAAGCCCAGGACAACGGGAGTCAGGCCAAGACAACTGGAGGAAGCCCAAGACAACTGGAGCAAGGCCAAGACAACTGGAGCAAGCCCAAGACAACTGGAGCAACGCCAAGACAACTGGAGCAAGGCCAAGACAACTGGAGCAAGGCCAAGACAACTGGAGCAAGCCCAAGACAACTGGAGCAACGCCAAGACAACTGGAGCAAGGCCAAGACAACTGGAGCAAGGCCAAGACAACTAGAGGAAGGCCAGGACAACTAGAGCAATCCCAACACAACTAGAGAAAGCCCAAGACAACTGGAGCAAGGCCAAGACAACAAGAGCAAGGCTAGGACATCAAGAGCAAGCCCGAGACAATTTGAGCAAGCACAAGACAACTCAATCAAAGCCAAGACAACTGGATCAAGGCCAAGACAAATAAAGCAAGGCCAAGACTACTGGAGCAAGGCCAAGACGACTGGAGAAGGGCCAAAACAACTGGAGCAAGCCCAAGACAACTGGAGCAAGGCCAAGACAAATGGAGCAAGCCCAATAACTCTGGAGCAAGAACAAGACAACAAGAGAAGGGTATGACAACAGGTGTAAGGCCAAGATAACGCAAGGCAGGCCAAGACAACTGGAGAAAGCCCAAGACAACTAGAGCAAGCCCAAGACAATTGGAGCGGGGTGAAGACAACTGGAGCAAGCCCATGACAACTGGAGAAATCCGAAGACAACTGGAGGAAGGCCAAGACAACTGGAGCAAGCCCAAGACAACTGGAGCAAGGCCAAGACAACTGAAGCAAGTGGAAGGCAACTGGAGCAAGGCCAAGACAACTGGAGGAAGGCCAAGAGAGCTGAAGCAAGCCCAATACAACTGGAGCATGCCCAAGACAACTTGAGCAAGGCCAAGACAACTCATGCAAGCCTAAGACATTTGGAGCAAGGCCCAGACAAATGGAGCAAGCCCAAGACAACTGTATGAAGGCCAAGACAACTGGAGCATGGCCAAGACAACTGGAGCAAGGCCAAGACAACTTAGCAAGGCTAAGACAAATGGATCAAGGCCAAGACAACTGGAGCAAGCCCAAGACAACTGGAGCAAGGCAAAGACAAATGGAGGAAACCCAAGACAAGTGGAGCAAGCCCAAGACAACTGAAGCAAGGCCACGACAACCTGATCAAGGTGAAGACAACTGGAGCTAAGCCAAGAGAACAGTAGCAAGCCCAAGACAGCTGGGCCAGGCTCAAAACAACTGGAGCGAGGCCAAGTCAACTGGAGCAAGGCCAAAACAACTGGAACAAGCCCAAGACAACTGGAGCAAGCCCAAGACAAGTGAAGCAAGCCCAATACAATTGAAGCTAAGCCGAGACAACTGGAGCAGACACTAGACAACTTGAGCATGGTCAAGACATGTAGAGCAAGCGCAAGACAACTGGAGCAAGCCCAATACAAGTGGAGCAAGCCCAAGAGAACTGGAGCAAGCCCAAGAGAATAGGAGCAAGCCCATGTCAACTGGAGCAAGGCCAAGACAATGGGAGCAAGGCCAGGACAACTAGAGCAAGGTCAAGAAAGCTGGAGCAAGCCCGAGACAACAGGAGCAAAGCCAAGAGAACTGGAGGAAGGCCAAGACAACTAGAGCAAGCCCAATTCAACTTGAGCAAGCCCAAGACAACTGGAGCAAGCCCAAGATAACTGGAGCAAGCCCAAAACAACTGGAGCAAGCCCAAGACAACTAGAGCAAGGCCAAGACAATTGGAGCAAGGCCAAGACAACTGGAGCGAGGCCAAGACAACTGGATCAAGCCCAAGACAACTGGAGCAAGTCCAAGGCAAATGGAGCAAGGCCAAGACATCTGGAGCAAGCCAAAGATAACTGGTGCAAGGCGAAGACAACTGGAGCAAGCACATGAAAACTGGAGCAAGCCCAAGACAACTGAAGCAGGGCCAAGACAACTGAAGCAAGCCCAAGACAACTGGAGCAAGGCCAAGACAACTGGAGGAAGCCCAAGACAACTGGAAGAAGGCCAAGACAGCTGGAGCAAGCCCACAAAAACTGGAGCAAGCCAAAAACAACTCGAGCAAGGCAAAGACAACTGGAGAAAGCCCAAGACAACTAGAGCAAGTCCAGGACAACTGGACCAAGCCCAATACAATTGGAGCAAGGCAAAGACAATTGGAGCAAGGCCAAGAAAACTGGAGCAAGCCCAAGACAACTGGTCTTGGCCTTGCTTCAGTTGTTTTGGCCTTGTTCCGGTTGTCCGAGGCTTGCCCCAGTTGGATTGGGCTTGCTCTGGTTGTCTTGGCCTTGATCCAGTTGTCTTGGGCTTGCTCCAGTTTTCTTGGCCTTACTCCAGTTGTCTTTGGCTTGCTCCAGTTTTCTTGACCTTGCACGTTGTGGCTACCATGCACAATGACCAAACAAAGCAGGCATATGTCATTGACCATGACCAAAGGATTTCACTCAGTGTGGTCAACGTTGACAACTTATAGTATGAGTCAAAAATGGTCAAAAGGGAAGAACAATGGTTTGGGAGTGCTAGTTATCGACTGGAAAGTACAATGTCTGTCAATAAGTAGTGGCACGGCGTGGTTAACATGCACAATGACCAACCAAAGTACGCATTTCTCACTGAACATGGCCAAAGAATTTCACTATGTGTGTTCAACATTGACAACTCATAGTACGATTCAAAAATGGTTTGAGGGGGGAACTGTGGTTTTAGAATACTATTTATTGACTAGCAAGTACAAAGACTTCAATAAGTAGTGGTATGGTGTGGCTACCATGCACAATGACCAACCAAAGTAGGCATATGTCACAGATCATGACCAAAGAATTTCACCATGTGTGGTCAACATTGACAACTCATAACAAGGGTCACAAATGGTTAAAGGGGGAAACAATGGTTTTCGAGTACTATTTGCTGACAAGAAAGTACGAAGACCTTCAATAAGTAGTGGTATGGATTGGTTACCATGCACAATGACCAACCAAATAGGCATATGTCACTGACCATTACTGGCAAAATACACTATGATCGGTCAACGTTGAGAACTCATAATACGAGTCACAAATAATCACAAATGGATTAGGAATACAAGTAATGCCTGGCGTGTACAAAGAAATTCATTTAGTAGTGGTACTTAGTGGCTACCATGCACAATGACCAACCAAAGCAGGCCTATGTCACACACCATGACCAAAAAGATTCACTATGTGTGTTCAACGCTGACAGCTCATAATATGAGTCACAAATGATCAAAGACATCTGGGGCAAGCCCAAGACAACTGGAGCAAGCCCAAGACAATTGGAGCAAGGCCAAGACAACTTCAGCAAGCCGAAGACAACTTGAGCAACTCCGTACAACTATATACAGCCTTGTTTAACTTTGTGTAGCTCTGCACAACTCCATCCAACTCCCTACAACTCTGTACAACTTTTTACAAGTGAGTACATCTCTCTATAACTTTGTACAACTCCAAACAACTCCGTGCATCTCCATAGAACTCTGTACATCTCCGTACAACTTTGTACAACTCCATACAACTCCTTACAAATTTGTACAACTCTGTACAACTTGGTACAGCTCCGTACAACTCCGTACAAGTAAATACAACTCTGTACAAATGGCTTCAACTGCGTACAACCCCGTAATACTCAGTAAAACTCTGTACTTCTCCGCACAAATCCTTTAAGCTCAGTACAGCTCTGTTTTCTTGGCCTTGCTCCAGTTGTCTTGGGCTTGCTCCAGTTGTCATGGACTTGCTCCAATTGTCTTGGGAGTGCTTCATTTGTCTTGGCCTTGCTCCAATTGTCTTGGGCTTGCTCCGGTTGTCTTGGCCTTGCTCCAATTTTCTTGGCCTTACACCAGTTGTCTTGGGCTTTCTCCAGATGGTTTGGCCTTGCTCTAGTTATCTTGGGTTTGATCCATTTGTCTTAGGGTTGATCCACTTATCTTGGCCTTGCTCCTGTTTTCTTGGCCTTGCTCTAGTTGTCTTGGCCTTACTCTAGTTGTCTTGTGATAGCTCCTCTTGTCGTGGGATTGCTCCAGTTGTCTTGGACTTGCTCCAGTTGTCTTGGATTTGCTCGAGTTCTCTTGAGCTTGCTCCAGTTGTCTTGTGGTTGCTCCAGTTGTATTGGGCTTGCTCCAGTTGTCTTGGCCTTGCTCCAGTTGTCTTGGCTTTGCTCAAGTTGTCTTGGGCTTGCTCCTGCTATCTTGGCCTTGCTCCAGTTGTCCTGGTCTTGCTTCGATTGTCTTGGCCTTGCTCCCGTTGTCTTGGGCTTGCTCTAGTTCTCTTGGGCTTGCTCTGGCTGTCTTATGCTTGCTCCATTTGTCTTGGGCTTGCTCCAGTTGTCTTGGGCTGGCTTCAGTTGTCTTCGCCATGCTCAAGTTGTCTTGTGCTTGCTCCAGTTTTCTTGGCCTAGCTCCACTTGTCTTGGACTTGCTCCAGTTGTCTTGGGCTTTTTCCAGTTGTCTTGGCCTTGTTCGAGTTGTCTTGGCTTGCTCCAGCTGTCTTGGGCTTGGTCCAGTTGTCTTGGGCTTTCTCCATTTGTCTTTGCCTTGCTCCAGTTGTCTTCAGCTTGCTCGAGTTTTCTTGGGCTTGCTCCAGTTGTTGTGGCCTTGCTCCAGCTGTCTTGAGCCTGCTCCAGTTGTTTTGGCTTGCTCCAAGTGTCTTGGCCTTGCTTTAGTTGTCGTGCGCTTGCTCCAGTTGTCTTGGGCTTGCTCCTTTTGTCTTGGAATTTCTCCAGTTATCCTGGGCTTGCTCCAGTTGTTTTCACCTTGCTCTAGTTGTCTTGGGCCTGCTCCAGTTGTCTTCGGCTTGCTCCGGTTTTCTTTGCCTTGCTCAAGTTGTCTTGGCCTTGCTCCAATTGTCATAGCCTTGCTCGAGTTGTCTTGTGCTTGCTTCAGGTTTCTTGAACTTGCTCCATTTGTCTTGGGCTTGCTCCAGTTGTCTTGGACTTGCTCCCGTTTTCTTCGGCTTGCCCCAGTTGTCTTGGCCTTGCTCCAGTTGTCTTGGGCTTGCTCCAGTTGCCTTGGGCTTGCTCCATTGTCTTCCCCCTTCTCCAGTTGTCTTGGCCTTGCTTCAATTGTCTTTGACTTGCTCCAGTTGTCTTGGCCTTGCTCCAGTTGTCTTGACCTTGATTTAGTTGCCTTGGGCTTGCTCAAGTTATGGTGGGCTTGCTCCAGTTTTCCTTGTCTTGCTCCCGTTGTCTTGGCCTTGCTCCATCTGTCTTGAGCTTGCTCCAGTTGTCGTGGGCTTGCTCTAGTTGTCCTAGCCTTTCTCCAGCTGTCTTGAGCTTGCTCTAGTTTTCTTGGCCTTGCTCCAGTTGTCTTGGGCTTGCTCCAGTTCTATTGGGCTTGCTCCAGTTTTCTTGGCCTTGTACCTGTTGTCTTGGGATTGCTTCAGTAGTCTTGGACTTGCTCCTGTTGTCTTGGGCTTGCTCCAGATGTCTTGGCCTGGCTCCAATTGTCAAGGGCTTACTCCAGTTGTCTTGGACTTGCTCCAGTTGTCTTGGCCTTGCTCCACTTGTCTTTTTCCTGCTCCAGTTGTATTGGGCTTGCTCCCGTCGTATTTGGCTTGCTCCAGTTGTTGTGGCCTTGCTCCAGTTGTCTTGGCCTTGCTCCAATTGTCTTGGCCTTGCTCCAGTTGTCTTGGGCTTGCTCCAGTTGTACTGGGCTTGCTTCAGTTGTCTTGGCCTTACTCCAGTTGTCTTTGGCTTGCTCCACAAATCTTAGCATTGCTCCATTTGTCTCGGGCCTGCTCCAGTTGTTTTGCGCTTGATCCAGTTGTCTTGGGCTTGCTCCAGTTGTCTTGGCCTTGCTCCAGTTGTCTTTGCCTTGCTCCGGTTGTATTGGGCTTGCTCCCGTTGTCTTGGACTTGCTCCTGTTGTCTTGGGCTTGCACCAGTTCTCTTGGGCTTGCTTTAGTTGTATTGGACTTGCTCCAGTTGTCTTGGCCTTGCTCCAGTTGTCTTTGCGTTTCCCCAGTTGTCGTGAACTTGCTCCAGCTGTATTGGCCTTCCTCCAGTTGTCCTATCCATGATTCGTTGTCTTGGCCTTGCTTCACTTGTCTTGGACTTGCTCCAATTCTCTTGGGCTTGCTCTAGTTCTATTGGGCTTGCTCAATATGTCTTGGGCTTGCTCAAGTTGTCTTGGGCTTGCTCCAGTTATCTTGGCCATGCTCATATCATCTTGTGCTTCCTCCAGTTGTCTTGGCCACGCTCCAGTTCTCTTGGGCTTGCTTCAGTTGTCTTGGCCTCGCTCCAGTTGTCTTAGGCTTTCTCCAGTTGTCTTGGCCTTGCTCCAGTTGTCCTGGGCTTGCTTCAGCAGTCTTCGTCTTGCTCCAGTTGTCTTGCCCTTGCTCAAGTTGTCTTGGCCTTGCTCCAGTTCTCTTGGGCTTGCTCCAGTTGACTTGGGTTTGCTCCATTTGTCTTGGCCTTGCTACAGCTGTCTTTGGCTTGCTCCAGTTGTCTTGGGCTTGCTCCAGTTGTCTTGGCCTTGCTCTAGCTGTCTTGGGCTTGCTCCAGTTGTCTTATCCTTGCTCCAGTGGTCTTAGCCTTGCTTCAGTTGTCTTGACTACTGTGTTACTGACCACTGTGTTTCTGACCACTGTGTTTCTGACCACCGTGTTTCTGACCACTGTGTTTCTGACCACCGTGTTTCTGACCACTGTGTTTCTGACCACCGTGTTTCTGACCACTGTGTTTCTGACCACCGTGTTTCTGACCACTGTGTTTCTGACCACCGTGTTTCTGACCACTGTGTTTCTGACCACTGCTTTTCTAACCAGTGTGTTTCTGACCACTGTGTTCCTGACCACTGTGTTTCTGACCAGTGTGTTTCTGACCAGTTTGTTTCTGACCACTGTGTTTCTGACCACTGTGTTTCTGACCAGTGTGTTTCTGACTAGTGTGTTTCTGACCAGTGTGTTTCTGACCACTGTGTTTCTGACAACTGTGTTTCTGACCAGTGTGTTTCTGACCACTGTGTTTGTGACCACTGTGTTTCTGACCAGTGTGTTTCTGACCAGTGTATCTCTGTCCACTGTGTTTCTGACCACTGTGTTTGTGAACAGTGTGCTTCTGAACTGTGTGTTTCTGACCAGTGTGTTTTATACCACCATGTTTCTGACCAGTGTGTTTCTGACCACTGTGTTTCTGACCACTGTGTTTCTGACCACTGTGTTTCTGACCAGTGTGTTTCTGACCACTGTGTTTCTGACTACTGTGTTTCTGACCAGTGTGTTTCTGACCACTGTGTTTCTGACCAGTGTATTTCTGACCACTGTGTTTCTGACCAATGTGTTTCTGACCAGTGTGTTGATGACCAGTGTGTTTCTGACCACTGTGTTTCTGACCAGCGTGTTTCTGACCAGTGTGTTTCTGACCAGTGTGTTTCTGACCATTGTGTTTCTGACCACTGTGTTTCTGACCACTGTGTTTCTGACCACTGCTTTTCTAACCAGTGTGTTTCTGACCACTGTGTTTCTGACCACTGTGTTTCTGACCCCTGTGTTTCTTGTCAGAATAATCACACAATATCACAAGTCTGCCCCGACTGAGAATCATACTCCACAAGAGCCCCTCCTTGACAAAGCAAAGGCACATGGATATTGGACACCGAAAGTCCTTTTTGGTGACCAGCTCATCTTCGTGACGATGGAACTACGTAAGAACTTGTCCGGTCATCCTCCGACGGACACTTTGTGAATGGCGGGCTTCACGATAACGGTCACCCAGGACCAGCGCTCCGGCCCTCGCTCCACGCTCACATGTTGGGGACGCGCCCTCTCGCCCACGTACCAAAGACAGGCGCAGATGAACAACCACTCCAGGACTATGTGCCTCCAAGACCTCCCGCACCGCCCTTGTACTTGCGGAGCCGCAAAGCGGCCCCGCACCCCGCCTCCATGGAAGAAGCAGCCAAGTGGCTGCGGCACCACTTGGGCTATCGCCCTCTATAGTAGAATCTAGGACTAGTACTTAGGTAGCTCAGTACTCCTTGTATGTTTTGCCTCTGTTATCATTCATCTACTCAAATCAATCAAGCTTTCCGCATTTTCCGCTTTTTCCCACCTTCACTGCTATGGCCTCATCCTGTCATCGCTGCTGCCCGCCAAACGGCTGTGGCACCTCCATCCTCAGTTGCCTATCTTTGCTTTAATCAGCTTTGCCCCTTGTGGCTCCTCCGCCTTGCTTCGCCTCATCGCTTCGCCGAGGCGCCCTCAATTCTTCTGCGCCCATGCCTGTCGGCACTGCGCCGACGCAAGTCTTACCTCTGGATCGGCTCGTGCCTCTGGCACTGCCTCCACGCTCATCCTGCCTCATCGCTTCCGCTCCTCAGCACTTGGTTGTCTTCATCAGTCGTGTCTCGCCGTTCGTCATGACGTCAGCACGCCGTCAGCCATCTGCAGCTTCGCCGATGCTTCCGCATCCACCTCATTTGTCCATCCACTGCACCTAATCATGATTACATTTTCCTGACATGGTATTAGAGTCCAGGGAAAGAACCTGCATCAGCTTCTGCTCTCCTCCGCAACTCTGACGGCTGACCCGCCACGCCAAACCGCGCCATCAGCGAGCAGACCGCCGTCCCTTCAAGTCAACAAAATCGTCGTCACCTACTTCCTCCCTCCACCGCGAAGGCTGACGAGGGTGTATATGGGCCCAGCATCCAAAGCCTTCGCAGCAGTAGCATCATCACCTCTTGCAATCTCACACTCGTCACCGCCACTA
Source organism: Penium margaritaceum (assembly GCA_023375785.1). NCBI lineage: Eukaryota > Viridiplantae > Streptophyta > Zygnematophyceae > Desmidiales > Peniaceae > Penium > Penium margaritaceum. The sequence continues at coordinate 196,362 of SZWC01000931.1, forward strand.
GTCATCCTCCAACTGTTGTATCTTCAGCAGCAGCCGCATTGCCTTCAGCAGCAGCAGCACCGCCACACAAGCAGCTTTCTTCCACCTCGACAGCGTGCCAAGCGTGTCGCTCGACCGTGTATCAGCACGGCTCTGTGACAGTGCTACACACGAACAGCAGCAGCATCCAGCAGCTGAGTCTTCTCAGCCCTTACAACAACGTCTCCACATCTCAGCAGCGCTACGCATGTCTCCTTCTGCAACAGAGCATCATGATCCTCTATGTACTCGGTTGCCTCGCAGTAGCAGCCTGGCATCAGCACAAGCAACAGAAGCACCATTCGCAGCATCTTGATCCTCAGCCATCTTCAGAAGCTGCAGTTTCATCTACTGTCACCGCCCACGCCAACCTTCCCCAACCTCAGCTGACAGAAGACCATGACTCTACTTATGAAGAAATCGTCTCAGCAGCGTCTCACTCACCCGGCCAACTCCTCACCTTCTCGTTGCCTTCAGAGCCTATACTGTGTCCACAAACAAACAGCCCTCCAGCCACAGATCCCCACTGCATGCCCTCTTCTCTGTTGACTCGAAGCACACGAGCCCCTCTTTCCAGCAACATCTTTGCAGTAGCTGTCGGGACAACTGGGTGCAGCAAGCATTCACCACCATCTACATCCTCAGCCTGCTGCATGCTCAATGCCGCCTCCTCCACTGCCAGCAGCCAACCATCTGCTCGCATGTCAGAGAGCAGATCACGCCGCCGACGCCGCCAACTACTCACGAAAGCCTACAACTTGTCGAGTTCTTCAACATCATGCTCAGTCCTTCAACAACTCTCCATCCAGGCATCTCCCTCTCAGAACTACATGACCAATGATCACTTCAACCCAGGAGAATGGTACTCTGCAGCTGCCACAGACACCTCCTCTCCTTCCCCAGATGCTACTGCATCCATGGGACTACTACTCTACTCCAACACTCCTCTTTTCACCAAAGAGGAGCTCAAAAACTTCATGATGCGCAACTACGGCACAACCATCTACAACACAACGCCACAGCAGCAAGACGTCTCTGAGCCACCTTCAGCCACCACAACTGCTGTTGTCTCCACGACAACGACCCTTTCACCCTCCGCAGATCCTTTACCTCCTGTTTCATCACATTCTCTATCAAGAAACCTGGAACCATGCATACCTGCAGTATCTTCACCAGCAGCGGTAGCAACTGTCTACCTCCCTCCNTCAGAATAATCGCACAATATCACAAGTCAGCCCCAACTGAGAATCATACTCCACAAGTGCCCCTCCTCGACAAAGCAAAGGCACATGGATATTGGACACCGAAAATCCCTTTCAGTGACCAGCTCATCTCCGTGACGATGGAACCACGTAAGAACTGGTCCGGTCATCCTCCAACTGACACTTTGCGAATGGCCGATCCATTGCAAATGGATTGGCTTGTGCCTCAGGCACTGCCCCCATGCTCATCATGCCTAATCGCTTCCGCTCCTCAGCACTTGGTTTTCTTCATCAGTCGTGTCTCGCCGTTCGTCATGACATAAGCACACCGTCAGCCATCTGCAGCTTCGCCGATGCTTCCGCATCCACCTCATTTGTCCATCCTCTGCACCTAATCATCATTACATTTTCCTGACATTTCTGACCCCTGTGTTTCTGACCAGTGTGTTTCTGACAACTGTGTTTCTGACCAGTGTGTTTCTGACCAGTGTGTTTCTGACCAGTGTGTTTCTGACCAGTGTGTTTCTGACCACTGTCTTTCTGACCAGTGTGTTACTGACCACTGTGTTTCTGAACACTGTGTTTCTGACCACTGTGTTTCTGACCACTGTGTTTTCGACAAGTGTGTTTCTGACCAGTGTGTTTCTGACCAGTGTGCTTCTGACCACTGTGTTTCTGACCAGTGTCTTTCTTACCACTGTGTTTCTGACCAGTGTGTTTCTGACCA
>SZWC01000931.1:213375-223418 GCA_023375785.1 Penium margaritaceum
TGTGTTTCTGACCAGTGTGTTTCTGACCACTGTGTTTCTGAACAGTGTGTTTATGACCCCTGTGTTTCTGACCAGTGTGTTTCTGACCACTGCGTTTCTGACCACTGTGTTTCTGACCAGCTTGTTTCTGACCAGTGTGTTTGTAACCAATGTGTTTCTAACCAGTGTGTTTCTGACCACTGTGTTTCCGACCACTGTGTTTCTGACCACTGTGTTTCTGACCACTGTGTTTCGGACCAGTGTGTTTCTGACCACTGTGTTTCTGACCACTGTGTTTCTGACCACTGTCTTTGTACCACTTTGTTCCTGACCACTGTGTTTCTGAGTACTGTGTTTCTGACCAGTGTGTTTCTGACCAGTGTGTTTCTGACCACTGTGTTTCTGACCAATGTGTTTCTGACCAGTGTGTTTCTGACCAATGTGTTTCTGACCAGTGTGTTTCTGACGACTTTGTTTCTGACCACAGTGTGTCTGACCACTGTGTTTCTGACCAATGTGTGTCTGACCAGTGTGTTTCTGACCACTGTCTTTGTGACCAGTGTGTTTCTGACCAGTGTGTTTCTGACCACTGTGTTTTTCACCAGTGTGTTTTTGACCACTGTGTTTATGACCAATGTTGTTTTGACCACTGTGTTTCTGACCTCTGTGTTTCTGACCACTGTGTTTCCGACCAGTGTGTTTCCGGCCAGTGTGTTTCTGACCACTTTGTTTGTGACCAGTGTGTTTCTTACCACTCTGTTTCTGACCACTGTGTTTCTGACCACTGTGTTTCTGATCACTGTGTTTCTGACCACTCTGTTTCTGACCAATGTGTTTCTGATCACTTTGTTTCTGACCACTGTTTTTTTTACCACACTGTTTCTGACCACTGTGTTTCTGACCACTGTGTTTCTGAGCACTTTGTTCTGACTAGTGTGTTTCTGACCAATGTGTTTCTGACCACTGTGCTTCTGACAAGTGTGTTTCTGACCAGTGTGTTTCTGACCACTTTGTTTCTGACCACTGTGTTTCCAACCAGTTTGTTTCTGACCAGTGTGTTTGTGACCACTGTGTTTCTAACCAGTGTGTTTCTGACCAATATGTTTCTCACCATTGTGTTCTGACCACTGTGTTCTGACCACTGTGTTTCTGACCAGTGTGTTTCTGACCAGTGTGTTCCTGACCACTGTGTTTCTGACCACTGTGTTTCTGACCACTTTTTTCTCTGACAAGTGTGTTTCTGACCACTGTGTTTCTGACCAATGTGTTTCTAACCACTGTGTTTCTTACCACTGTGTTTCTGACCACTGTGTTTCTGACCAGTGGTTTCTGACCACTTTGTTTATGACCACTGTGTTTCTGACCTGTGTGTTTCTGACCAGTGTGTTTCTGACCAGTGTGTTTCTGACCACTGTGTTTCTAACGACTCTGTTTCTGATCACTGTGTTTCTGACCACTGTGTTTCTTACCACTGTATTTCTGACGAGTGTGGTTCTAAGCACTGTGTTTATGACCACTGTGTTTCTGACCACAGTGTTTCTTACCAATGAGTTTCTGACCACTGTGTTTCTGACAAGTGTGTTTCTGACCATAGTGTTTCTAGCCACTGTGTTTCTGACCAGTGTGTTTCTGACCACTTTGTTTCTGAGCAGTGTGTTTATGACCCTTGTGTTTCTGACCAGTGTGTTTCTGACCACTGTGTTTCTGACCAGCGTGTTTCTGACCAGTGTGTTTGTAACCAATGTGTTTCTAACCAGTGTGTTTCTGACCACTTTCTTTCTGACCACTGTGTTTCTGACCATTGTGTTTCTAACCACTGTGTTTCCGACCAATGTTTTTTGGACCAGTGTGTTTCTGATCTGTGTGTTTCTGACTACTGTGTTCCTGACCAGTGTGTGTCTGACCACTGTGTTTCTGACCAGTGTGTTTCTGACCAGTGTGTTTCTGACCACTGTGTTTCTGACCACTGTGTTTCTGACCACTGTGTTTCTGACCCCTGTGTTTCTGACCACTGTGTTCCTGACCAGTGTGTTTCTGACCACTGTGTTTCTGACCAGTGTGTTTCTGACCAGTGTGTTTCTGACCACTGTGTTTCTGACCACTGTGTTTCTGACCCCTGTGTTTCTGACCACTGTGTTCCTGACCAGTGTGTTTCTGACCACTGTGCTTCTGACCATTGTGTTTCTGACCAGTGTGTTTCTGACCAGTGTGTTTCTGACCACTGTGTTTGTCACCACTGTGTTTGTGACCACTGTGTTGCTGACCAGTGTGTTTCTGAACAGTGTTTTTCTGACCACTGTATTTCTGACCAGTGTGTTTCTGACTGTTGGCTTGATGGTGAGTGTTCACCCTGGAGGGTCCCTAGCAGTGGCTGTTTCACACCACCAACTGGTTTTGGAGAGACTGAAACTGTGGAGGCAACTGGTTCCAAGGATGGCAAGATCTGGTTAGAGAGTGAGGCAATAGTTTTGGCCTCTAATGGATGGGAATTAACACTTTATCAAGGCTCACAAGAAGTGGCATTTTATAGCCACTGATCTAAGCTTTCCAGAACACCAAAGCATGCCAGATTTGGAGCTTCTTAGCAGATTCTATGGCTTCTAGAGTGCTCCTTGGTAGGCTGTCCTTTTCCCACCTAGGAAGGCATCCTTTCCCTCCTCTAGAAGCTTCTTCCCCTTCCTAGATTCCTCAGCTTTGCTTCTAGTAGGAGGGAAAGTGTCCAGAAGACCAAGACACCTCTAGATGCCTTGTAGGATAAGTGACCCCTTCTAGAAGGTGTGCCACCTTCCTGGACCCTCATCTGGCCTTCTAGAAACCTGAAGAGGAACTCTAGAGGTTGAGCTAGCTTCGTGGCATCTATTTTCCACCTCCCTTGAGGCAGGGCATAATTTCATCTTATGGGACTTGAACCCGGGCCCCTGCCTCTAGAGGTGGACACCATTAACCACTAAGCCACAAAGGCTTTTGTTTTTTGTGTTCCTTCTTGGAGTCACTCCTTCCATGGTGAGGAGCATCATTCCAACAATCTCCCCCTTGCGCGTCACCCATGACAGTTGTCCATGCTCAGCGTGTAATTCAAGAGGCTTGGGAAAGTCCAAGCTCCATACAAGTAGCATCATGCCTGTCCTTGGGTTGCGCCTTTTTCATGGCATTAGCAAGCATGTACTTTGTGCCGCAATGCACAAGCACCACATCACCCTTTGCAACAAGGTCCCGTGCAAAGTGATGCCGGATCTCTATGTGCTTGGTCCTCTGGTGTAGCACAGGGTTCTTGGTCAGGCTGATGGCACTCATGTTGTGAACATTGAGTGCCCTTGGCTTCTTTTGCGGCACCCCAATCTCCTTGAGCAATCGCCGCAGCCATAGTGCCTCCCTTGCGACTTCCGCGAGCGTAATATACTCCGCCTCACTGCTAGATACAGCCACACTGTCCTGATTCCGGCTTGCCCAAGACACCGCTGCACCACCAAGCACAAAAACATAGCCTAATGTTGACTTGCGGTCATCAATGTCATCTGCCCGGTCAGCATCAGAGTAGCCAACCAACTCAAGGGAGTCAGTCCGCGCTCCCCCTCCAAACACAAGTCGCGAATGTGTCGTTGCCTTCAAGTAGCGGAGGATTCTCTTCACCGCTTGCCAATGTAGGAGCCCCGGATCTGCAACATAGCGGCTGACTTGTCCTTCAGCAAAGGCCAGGTCAGGCCGCGTCGCCACCATGGCATACATTATGCTACCAACTGCGGACTGGTACAGTACTCCAGCCATCTCCGCCTTCTCGTCCTCCGTGCTCGGGCCCATGCTCAAGCTCAGCTCACATGTCGTTGTCATAGGTGTGCTGATGGGGTTGCACTCCTCCATATTGTAGCGGCGGAGCACCTCCTGCACATATTTTTCTTGGCCCATCTCCAGCGTGCGTGCTTTGCGGTCCCTCTTGATGGCGATGCCAAGGTAGTACTCAAGCTCGCCCATGTCTGTCATCTTGAACCGGCTGCCAAGCTGTTGCTTCAGGCTCTTGTGCTCCCCCTCATCTGAAGACACAAGGATGAGGTCATCCACATAGAGGACGACAATGTGGTGGAGTCCTGGCTGATTACGCACGTACACGCTGTGATCGGCCTTGCAGCTCTTGAAGCCAAGCTCACCCATGAAACTATCCATCTTGAGGTACCACATGAGCGGAGCTTGCTTCAGTCCATAGAGTGCCCTGCGAAGCCGGCACACCTTCCCTTGCGGCGCATCCACCTTCTCTGGCACCTCCATGGAGACTTCCTTGTCCAGGTCGCCATTGAGGAACGCGGTTTTCACGTCCATTTGGTGGATTTCGTAGTCGCGTGCCGCTGCCACCGAGAGGATAGTACGGATGGAGGCAAACTTGGCAACTGGTGCAAAGGTCTTGTCGTAGTGCTCCCCTTTTCTCTGGGCATATCCTTTCGCCACCAGCCGTGCCTTGTACCGCTCCACCTTCCCCTCCTTTGTGGGCTTCTTCCAGAAGATCCACTTGGAGCCGATGATTTTCTCGCCCTCCGGCGGGTCAACCAGCTCCCAAGTGCCGTTCTCCTCGTGGGAGGCAAGCTCAGATTTTATTGCTCCCTCCCACTCAGCCCCATCCTTCCGCGGCAGTGCCTCCTTTACAGATTGAGGCTCCTCTTGCGTGAAGAAGGCTTGTACAAACCCAGTCCGAATGCCCTTGTTGGCATCATACCTTTTTGTCCTTCTTCGCACACCGTTACTCGTGCGGGGCTCTTGAGGCGGTTGTTGTTGTTGCTGCCCCCTTTTGGCGCCATCCTCTCCAAGCGCCTCCTCCCCCTCTCTTGGAGACCTTGGAGACATCTGTTGACTCCCCACCTCCACGTCCATCTCTGGTGCTTCGGATTCCTCATCGGAACTGGCCGAAATAAAGTCTGCCGCTCGTCCAACCCTCAGGCGATGCTCTCCGGTTGGTGGTGATGCGAGGATGTCACCCTCATTCACGTCCTCCGGCGTCTCCCCCTCAAGGAGTGGCATCCACTCCCCCCTCTTGGAGAGACCTGCCTCCTTGTCTGTCCAACAGCTTTTCTCGTCGAACGTGACGTCGCGACTCCGCACAATCTACTGCCTCCTTGGGTCAAAGAGCCGATACGCCTTGCTTCCGCTCTCATATCCAAGGAAAATACACCGACGGGTACGCGGGTCCAGCTTGCTCCGTCCCTCACGTGCCTGTACCATTGCATGTGCAACACAACCAAACGTGCGGAGGTGACCCACTGCCGGCTTCCTCCTGCTCCACACTTCTTGTGGCGTCTTCCACGCATTGTTCTCCTTGTCCTTCAGCGGCTTGGTGGCATGAGATTCGTGATGTACGCTGCTGTCCTTGCCGCCTCCGCCCAATACCGTTGTGTAAGGCCGGCGTCGCTCAACATGGATCACACCATGTTAAGGATTGTGCGATTCACTCTCTCTGCGACACCATTCTGTTGTGGGGAGTGTGGAGTTGTTTTCTGCCACTCAATCCCCTTGCTCTTCATCCACCCAAGGCACCCTGCATATTCACCGCCGTTGTTACTTCGGAACGCCTTCACCTTCAACTCTGTTTGCCGCTCCACATCAGCCACAAACTCTTGCATGCACGCAAAGACCTCACTCTTCCGCTTCATTGGGTAGAGGTAGAGTTTCCGGCTGTGGTCATCGATGAAGGTGAGGAAGTAGCAAGCTCCGCCGATGGAGCTCTCAAGCAGTCCACACACATCTGTGTGTACCACGGCCAGTTTTGCCGATGCACGCGTCCCCTTGGCGATAAACGGCTGCCAAGTTGATTTGCCAATGATGCATGGCTCACACACGGTCTCCTTGGTTCCATCAAGGCCGCTGATTTGGAGACCCCGCACCACTTCCCTCTTAGCCATCTTCTTCACTGTCGATGGAGAAATGTGGCAGAGTCGGCAGTGCCATAGGTCCAGGTCTCCTCCGTACTTTGTTGCAAGATTCGCGGCGTTGGACCCCACCCGGCTGCTGAGGATCTTTGCGCGTAGCAGGTACAAGTCCTCCTCCCTCTTGGCACGCGCAATCACCTCTCCTTTGCCCTCTTTGTGGATGAAGGCCTCCTTCTTTGTGAAGAGCACCTCAAGTCCCTTGTCGGTAAGGCGGCTGACGGAGAGCAGGTTTGCCCCAAAGGTAGGCATATGCAGCACATCATAGATTGTGCTCGTGACAGGTTTGCCATCCACAATTGACTCAATGCGGACGTTACCCTCACCGACGGCCACCTCTGTTTTTCCATTGGCCACCGTCATGCGTCTCTCCGAGGCGCCGTAGGTGACAAATGCTGCCCTGTTGCATTGCATGTGGCGGCCTGATCCGGAGTCGATGACGGCAACTCCCGGATCCTTCAAGTTGGTGGAGTTGTACGCATAAGGGCGTGCTCATCTTTCTTCCCGCCCCACTACGACCGGTCTGTTTTCTTCTTGGGACAGTTGCGCACGTAGTGGCCCTCCTTGCCGCATTGAAGCACTCCCCCTTCTTGTCACCCTTCTTAGTGCCTTGTTTGGCACCCTTCCATTTGTCGCCTCGGCCTACACTTTGAGGATGAATTGTGTAAGCTGAAGTTGATGCCGCTGCACTCTCTCGACCGCCACGTCGCATCCACTCATTGCGCACGTACTCAGCAACCTTCGGGTACTTCAGCTTGTCGGAAGGCCAGCCACCAAGGACTGTGATCATGGGACTCCAACCGTCTGGCAAGGCCAGAAGGAGGATCATAGCTTGCAACTGAGACTCGACCTCCCAACCCGTGACCACGCACTCCGCTGCGAGGGACTCAATCTGCTGCATGATCTCCATGATGTTGTCCTCTTCGTTGGCTCGAAGGGTGACGAGCCGTTTGAAGATGAAGAGCTGATTGGCAAGGTTGCTTGACTCGTAGATGGAGCAGAGTTTTGACCATGCGTCCGCGGCCAGGGTGCATCATTGGATGTGCCCAAGTTGTGGTGGGCATAACGCGGACACAAGGAGCGCCAATGCCTTTTTGTTGCGCTTCTTGTATGCCTCCTTCACCTCAGCCGTTGCAGTCTCCGGCCGAGCAGTCTCATCACCTTTTACGAGCTCAAGCAAACCCTTGTCGTCGAGGAAGACCTCAAACTGCCACCTCCACAAGGCAAAGCCTGTCCCATCAAACTTAAGGACAGCGCGGCTGCTCTCTTGCTCGCTGGTTGCCATGTCTTGCTGTTGGAAGCGTGAAATCAAGCTGGCTTTGAACCCCTTAGGGGCGTGGGCCCATAACTCTTTTTTGGCCTGAGGGTGAGTATGCACCCTGGAGGGTCCCTAGCAGTGGCTGTTTCACACCACCAACTGTTTTTGGAGAGACTGAAACTGTGGAGGCAACTGGTTCCAAGGATGGCAAAATCTGGTTAGAGAGTGAGGCAATAGTTTGAGCCTCAATTGGATGGGAATAAACACTTGATCAAGGCTCACAAGCACTGGAATTTTATAGCCACTGATCTAAGCTTTCCAGAACACCAAAGCATGCCAGATTTGGAGCTTCCTAGCAGATTCTATGGCTTCTAGAGTGCTCCTTGGTTGGCTGTCCTTTTCCCACCTAGGAAGGCATCCATTCCCTCCTCTAGAAGCTTCTGCCCCTTCCTAGATTTCTCAGCTTTGCTTCTAGGAGGAGGGAAGGTGTCCAGAAGACCAAGACACCTCTACATGCCTTGTAGAATAAGTCACCCCTTCTAGAAGGTGTGCCACCTTCCTGGACCCTCACCTGGCCTTCTAGAAACCTGAAGAGGAACTCTAGAGGTTGAGCTAGCTTCCTTGACTCTATTTTCCACCTCCCTTGAGGCACGGCATAACTTCATCTTGTGGGACTTGAACCCGGGCCCCTGCCTCAAGAGGTGGACACCATTAACCACTAAGCCACTAAAGCTTCTCTATTTGGTGTTCCTTTTTGGAGTCACTCCTGCCATGGCGAGGAGCATCATTCCAACACTGACCACTGTGTTTCCGACCAATGTGTTTCTGACCACTGTGTTTCTGACCACTGTGTTTCTGACCACTGTGTTTCTGACCAGTGTGTTTCTGACCACTGTGTTTCTGACCAGTGTGTTTTTGACCAGTGTGTTTCTGACCACTGTGTTTCTGACCACTGTGTTTCTGACCACAGTGTTTCTGACCAGTGTGTTTCTGACCACTGTGTTTCTGACCAGTGTATTTCTGACCACTGTGTTTCTGACCACTGAGTTTCTGAACACCGTGTTTCTGACCACTGTGTTTCTGACCAATGTGTTTCTGACCACTGTGTTTCTGCCCACTGTGGTTCTGACCAGTGTGTTTCTGACCAGTGTGTTTCTGGCCAGTGTGTTTCTGACCACTGTGTTTGTGACCAGTGTGTTTCTGACCAGTGTGTTTCTGACCAGTGTGTTTCTGACCACTGTGTTTCTGACAAGTGTGTTTCTGACCACTGTGTTTCAAACCAGTGTGTTTCTGACCGCTGTGTTTCTAACCACTGTGTTTCTGACCAGTGTGTTTCTGACCAGTGTATCCTGTGTGTCTGTGTTTCTGACCAGTGTGTTTCTGACCAGTGTGTTTCTGACCACTGTGTTTCAAACCAGTGTGTTTCTGACCGCTGTGTTTCTAACCACTGTGTTTCTGACCAGTGTGTTTCTGACCAGTGTATTTCTGTCCACTGTGTTTCTGACCAGTGTGTTTCCGACCAGTGTGTTTCTGACCAGTGTGTTTGTGACCACTGTGTTTCTGACCTGTGTGTTTCTGACCACTGTGTTTCTGACCACTGTGTTTCTGACCACTGTGTTTCTGACCAGTGTGTTTCTGACCAGTGTGTTTGTGACCACTGTGTTTCTGACCTGTGTGTTTCTGACCACTGTGTTTCTGACCACTGTGTTTCTGACCACTGTGTTTCTGACCATTGTGTTCATGCCCACTGTGTTTCTGACCACTGTGTTTCTGACCACTGTGTTTCTGACCAGTGTGTTTCTGACCAGTGTGTTTCTGACCACTGTGTTTCTGACCGCTGTGTTTTTGACCAGTGTATTTCTGACCAGTGTGTTTCTGACCACTGTGTTTCTGACCACACTGTTTCTGACCAGTGTGTTTCTGACCACTGTGATTCTGACCACTGTATTTCTGACCACTGTCCTTCTAATCACTGTGTTTCTGAACACTGTGTTTCTTACCAATGTGTTTCTGACCGCTGTGTTTCTGACCACTGTGTTTCTAACCACTGTGTTTCTGCCCACTGTGTTTCTGACCACTCAATTTCTGACCAGTGTGTTTCTGACTATTGTGTTTCTGACGACTGTGTTTCTGACCAGTCTTTCTTACCATTGTGTTTCTGACCACTGTGTTTCTGACCACTGTGTTTCTGACCAGTGTGTTGCTGACCAGTGTGTTTCTGACCACTGTGTTTCTAACGAGTGTGTTTCTGACCGCTGTGTTTCTAACCACTGTATTTCTGACAAGTGTGTTTCTGACCAGTGTATTTCTTTCCACTGTGTTTCTGACCACTCTGTTTCTGACCAGTGTGTTTCTGACCAGTGTGTTTCTGACCACTGTGTTTCTAACCAGTGTGTTTCTGACCACTGTGTTTCTAACCAGTGTTTTAATGACCAATGTGTTTCTGACCAGTGTGTTTCTGACCACTGTGTTTCTAACCAGTGTGTTTCTGACCACTGTGTTTCTGACCACTGTGTTTCTGACCACTGTGTTTCTGACCAGTGTGTTTCTGACCACTGTGTTTCTGACCACTGTGTTTCTGACCACTGTGTTGCTGACCACTGTGTTTCTGACCACTGTGTTTCCGACCAGTGTGTTTCTGACCAGTGTGTTTCTGATCAGTGTGTTTCTGACCACTGTGCTTCTGACCACTGTGTTTCTGGCCACTGTGTTTCTGACAAGTGTGTTTCTGACCACAGTATTTCTGACCACTGTGTTTCTGACCATTGTGTTTCTGACCACTGTGTTTCTGAACAGTGTGTTTATGACCGCTGTGCTTCTGACCAGTGTGTTTTTGACCACTGTTTTTCTGACCAGTGTGTTTCTAACCAGTGTGTTTCTGACCACTGTGTTTCTGACCA
>SZWC01000931.1:225514-240354 GCA_023375785.1 Penium margaritaceum
TGTGTTTCTGACCAGTGTGTTTCTGACCACTGTGTTTCTGACCACTGTGTTTCTGACCACTGTGTTGCTGACCACTGTGTTTCTGACCACTGTGTTTCCGACCAGTGTGTTTCTGACCAGTGTGTTTCTGACCAGTGTGTTTCTGACCACTGTGTCTTTGACCAGTGTGTTTCTGACTACTGTGTTTCTGACCAGTGTGTTTCTTACCAGTGTGTTTCTGACCACTGTGTTTCTGACTAGTGTGTTTCTGACCGCTGTGTTTCTGACCAGCAGTTTTGGACCAACGTGTTTTTGACTACTCTGTTTCTGACCAGTGTGTTTCTGACCAGTGTGTTTCTGACCACTGTGTTTCTGACTAGTGTGTTTCTGACCAGTGTGTTTCTGACCACTGTCTTTCTAACCAGTGCGTTTTTGATCACTGTGTTTCTGACCACTGTGTTTCTGACCACAGTGTTTTTCAACACTGTGTTTCTGACCAGTGTGTTTCTGACCAATGTGTTTCTGACCAATGTGTTTCTGACCACAGTGTTTTTTACCACTGTGTTTCTGACCACTGTGATCCTGACCACTGTGTTTCTGACCATTGTGTTTCTGACCACTGTGTTTCTAACCACTGTTTTCTGACCACTGTGTTTCTGACCACTGTGTTTCTGACCACTGTGTTTCTGACCAGTGTGTTTCTGACCAGTGTGTTTCTGACCACTGTGTTCCTGACCAGTGTGTTTCCGACCAGTGTGTTTCTGACCACTGTGTTTCTGCCCAGTGTGTTACTGACCGCTGTGTTTCTGACCACGGTGTTTCTGACCATTGTGTTTCTGACCACTGTGTTTTTGACCACTGTGTTTCCTACCAGTGTGTTTCTGACCAGTGTGTCTCTGACGAGTATGTTTCTGACCACTGTAATTGTGACCAGTGTGTTTCTTACCACTGTGTTTCTGACCAGTGTGTTTTTGACCAGTTTGTTTCTGACCACTGTGTTTCTGACCACTGTGTTTCTGACCACTGTGTTTCTGACCACTCTGTTTCTGACCACTGTGTTTCTGACCACTCTGCTCCTGAGCATTGTGTTTCTGACCACTGTGTTTTTTACCACAGTGTTTCTGACCACTGTGTTTCTGACCACTGTGTTTTGTGACCAGTATGTTTCTGTCCAGTGTGTTTCTGACCACTATGTTTCCAACCAGTGTGTTTCTGACCAGTGTGTTTGTGACCACTGTGTTTCTGACCAGTGTGTTTGTGACCAGTGTGTTTCTGACCACTATGTTTCTGATCACTTTGTTTCTGACCATTGTGTTTCTGACCACTTTGTTTCTGACAAGTCTGTTTCTATCCAGTGTGTTTCTGACCAGTATGTTTCTGACCAATGTGTTTCTGACCAGTGTGTTTATGACCAGTGTGTTTCTGACCAGTGTGTTTCTGACCACAGTGTTTATGACCAATGTGTTTCTGACCAGTTTGTTTCTGACCACTGTGTTTCTGACCACTGTGTTTCTGACCTCTGTGTTTCTGACCACTGTGTTTCTGACCACTGTGTTTCTGACCAGTGTGTTTCTGACCACAGTGTTTATGACCAATGTGTTTCTGACCAGTTTGTTTCTGACCACTGTGTTTCTGACCACTGTGTTTCTGACCTCTGTGTTTCTGACCACTGTGTTTCTGACCACTGTGTTACTGACCACTGTGTTTATGACCACTTTGTTTCTGACCACTGTGTTTCTAACCACTGTGTTTCTGACCACTGTGTTTCTGACCAGTGTGTTTCTGACCAGAGTGTTCCTGACCACTGTGCTTCTGACCACTGTGTTTCTGTCCACTGTGTTTCTGACAAGTGTGTTTCTGACCACCGTATTTCTGACTACTGTGTTTGTGACGAGTGTGTTTCTGACCATTGTGTTTCTGAACAGTGTGTTTATGACCGCTGTGCTTCTGATCAGTGTGTTTTTGACCACTGTGTTTCTGACCAGTGTGTTTCTAACCTTTGTGTTCATGACCACTGTGTTTCTGAACAGTGTGTTTCTGACCACTGTGTTTCTGACCAGTGTGTTTCTGACCACTGTGTTTCTGACTTCTGTGTTTCTGACCCCTGTGTTTCTGACCAGTGTGTTTATGACCAATGTGCTTCTGACCAGTGTGTTTCTGACCAAAGTGTTGCTAACTAGTGTGTTTCTGACCACTGTGTTTCTGACCACTGTGTTTCTGACCACTGTGTTTCTGACCACTGTGTTTCTGACCAGTGTGTTTCTGACCAGTGAGTTTCTGACCACTGTGTTTCTGACCACTGTGTTTCTGACCACTGTGTTTTTGACCACTGTGTTTCTGACCAGTGTGTTTCTGACCAGTGTGTTTCTGACCACTGTCTTTCTGACTAGTGTGTTTCTGACCACTGTGTTTCTGACCACTGTGTTTTTGACCACTGTGTTTCTGACCAGTGTGTTTCTGACCAGTGTGTTTCTGACCACTGTCTTTCTGACTAGTGTGTTTGTGACCAGTGTGTTCTGACAACGAGTTCTGACCACTGTGTTTTTGACCACGGTGTTTCTGACCACTGTTTTTCTGATCACTGTGTTTCTGACCACTGTGTTTCTGACCAGTATGTTTCTCACCATTTTGTTTCTGAGCAGTGTGTTTCTGACCACTGTGTTTCTGACCACTGCGTTTCTGACCACTGTGTTTCTGACCAGTGTGTTTCTGACCAGTGTATATCTGATCACTATGTTTCTGACCACTGTGTTGCTGACCACTGTTTTTCTGACCAATTTGTTTCTGACAAGTGTGTTTCTGGCCAGTGTGATTCTAACCATTGTGTTTCTGACAAGTGTGTTTCTGACGAGTGTGTTTCTGACCAGTGGTTTCTGACCACTGTGTTTCTGACCACTGTGTTTCTGACCACTGTGTTTCTGACCAGTGTGTTTCTGACCACTGTGTTTCTGAACACTGTGTTTCTGACCACTGTGTTTCTGACCACAGTGTTTCTGACCACTGTGTTTCTGACCAGTGTGTTTCTGACCACTCTGTTTCTGACCACTGTGTTTCTGACCAGTGTGTTTCTGACCACAGTGTTTCTGACCAGTGTGGTTCTGGCTAGTGTGTTTCTGACCACTGTGTTTCTGAACAGTGTGTTTATGACCGATGTGCTTCTGACCATTGTGTTTCTGACCACTGCGTTTCTGACCACTGTGTTTCTGACCAGTGTGTTTCTGACCACAGTGTTTCTGACCAGTGTGGTTCTGGCTAGTGTGTTTCTGACCACTGTGTTTCTGAACAGTGTGTTTATGACCGATGTGCTTCTGACCATTGTGTTTCTGACCACTGCGTTTCTGACCACTGTGTTTCTGACCAGTGTGTTTCTGACCACAGTGTTTCTGACCAGTGTGGTTCTGGCTAGTGTGTTTCTGACCACTGTGTTTCTGAACAGTGTGTTTATGACCGATGTGCTTCTGACCATTGTGTTTCTGACCACTGCGTTTCTGACCACTGTGTTTCTGACCAGTGTGTTTCTGACCACAGTGTTTCTGACCAGTGTGGTTCTGGCTAGTGTGTTTCTGACCACTGTGTTTCTGAACAGTGTGTTTATGACCGATGTGCTTCTGACCATTGTGTTTCTGACCACTGCGTTTCTGACCACTGTGTTTCTGACCAGTGTGTTTCTGACCACAGTGTTTCTGACCAGTGTGGTTCTGGCTAGTGTGTTTCTGACCACTGTGTTTCTGAACAGTGTGTTTATGACCGATGTGCTTCTGACCATTGTGTTTCTGACCACTGCGTTTCTGACCACTGTGTTTCTGACCAGTGTGTTTCTGACCACAGTGTTTCTGACCAGTGTGGTTCTGGCTAGTGTGTTTCTGACCACTGTGTTTCTGAACAGTGTGTTTATGACCGATGTGCTTCTGACCATTGTGTTTCTGACCACTGCGTTTCTGACCACTGTGTTTCTGACCAGTGTGTTTCTGACCACTCTGTTTCTGACCACTGTGTTTCTGACCAGTGTGTTTCTGACCAGTGTGTTTCTGACCACTCTGTTTCTGACCACTGTGTTTCTGACCAGTGTGTTTCTGACCAGCAGTTTTGGACCAACGTGTTTTTGACTACTCTGTTTCTGACCAGTGTGTTTCTGATCACTGTGTTTCTGACGACTGTGTTTCTGACCACTGTGTTTCTGACCACTGTGTTTCTGACCAGTGTGTTTCTGACCAGTGTGTTTCTCACCACTGTGTTTTTGACCACTGTGTTTCTGACCACCGTGTTTCTGATCAGTTTGTTTCTGACCAGTGTGTTTCTGACCACTGTGTTTCTGACCACTGTGTTTCTGACCACTGTGTTTCTGACCAGTGTGTTTCTGACCAGTGTGTTTCTCACCACTGTGTTTTTGACCACTGTGTTTCTGACCACCGTGTTTCTGATCAGTTTGTTTCTGACCAGTGTGTTTCTGACCACTTTGCTTCTGACCAGTGTGTTTCTGACCACTGTGTTTCTGACCACTGTGTTTCCGACCCCTGTGTTTCTGACCAGTCTGTTTCTGACTACTGTTTTTATGACCACTGTGTTTCTGACCACCGTGTTTTTGACCACTGTGTTTGTGACCATTGTGTTTCTGACAAGTGTGTTTCTGACCACAGTGTGTTCCTGACCAGTGTGTTTCTGATCAGTGTGTTTCTGACCACTGTGTTTCTGACCACTGTGTTTCTGACCACTTTGTTTCTGACCACCGTGTTTCTGACCACCGTGTTTCTGACCACCGTGTTTCTGACCACTGTGTTTCTGACCACTGTGTTTCTGACAAGTGTGTTTCTGACCACAGTGTTTCTCACCACTGTGTTTCTGACTAGTGTGTTTCTGACCACTGTGTTTCTGAACAGTGTATTGATGACCGATGTGCTTCTGACCAGTGTGCTTCTGACCACTGCGTTTCTGACCACTGTGTTTCTGACCAGTGTGTTTCGGACCACTGTGTTTCTGACCACTGTGTTTCTGAGCACTGCGTTTCTGACCACTGTGTTTCTGACCACTGTGTTTATGACCACTGTGTTTCTGAGCACTGCGTTTCTGACCACTGTGTTTCTGACAACTGTGTTTCTGACAAGTGTGTTTCTGACCACAGTGTTTCTCACCACTGTGTTTCTGACTAGTGTGTTTCTGACCACTGTGTTTCTGAACAGTGTATTGATGACCGATGTGCTTCTGACCAGTGTGTTTCTGACCACTGCGTTTCTGACCACTGTGTTTCTGACCAGTGTGTTTCGGACCACTGTGTTTCTGACCACTGTGTTTCTGACCACTGTGTTTCTGACCACTGTGTTGCTGACCACTGTGTTTCTGACCACTGTGTTTCCGACCAGTGTGTTTGTGACCAGTGTTTTTCTGACCAGTGTGTTTCTGACTACTGTGTTTGTGACCAGTGTGTTTCTTACCAGTGTGTTTCTGACCACTGTGTTTCTGACCAGTGATTTTCTGACCACTGTCTTTCTAACCAGTGTGTTTGTGACCACTGTGTTTCTGACCACAGTGTTTTTGAACACTGTGTTTCTGACCAGTGTGTTTCTGACCAATGTGTTTCTGATCAGTGTGTTTCTGACCACAGTGTTTTTTACCACTTTGTTTCTGACCACTGTGATCCTGACCGCTGTGTTTCTGACCATTGTGTTTCTGACCACTCTTTTTCTGACCACTGTGTTTCTGACCAGTGTGTTTCTGACCAGTGTGTTTCTGACTACTGTGTTTCTGACAACTGTGTTTCTGACAAGTGTGTTTCTGACCAGCAGTTTTGGACCAACGTTTTTTTGACTACTCTGTTTCTGACCAGTGTGTTTCTGACCACTGTGTTTCTGACGACTGTGTTTCTGACCACTGTGTTTCTGACCACTGTATTTCTGACCAGTGTGTTTCTGACCAGTGTGATTCTCACCACTGTGTTTTTCACCACTGTGTTTCTGACCACCGTGTTTCTGACCAGTTTGTTTCTGACCACTGTGTTTCTGACCACTGTGTTTCTGACCAGTGTCTTTCTGACCACTGTGTTTCTGACCAGTGTGTTTATGACCAGTGTGTTTCTGACCAGTGTGTTTCTGACCACTGCGTTTCTGACCACTGTGTTTCTGACCAGTGTGTTTCGGACCACTGTGTTTCTGACCACTGTGTTTCTGACCAGTGTCTTTCTGACCACTGTGTTTCTGACCAGTGTGTTTCGGACCACTGTGTTTCTGACCACTGTGTTTCTGACCAGTGTCTTTCTGACCACTGTGTTTCTGACCAGTGTGTTTCGGACCACTGTGTTTCTGACCACTGTGTTTCTGACCAGTGTCTTTCTGACCACTGTGTTTCTGACCAGTGTGTTTCGGACCACTGTGTTTCTGACCACTGTATTTCTGACCAGTGTGTTTCTGACCAGTGTGTTTCTGACCACTGTGTTTCTGACCACTGGCTTTCTGACTAGTGTGTTTCTGACCAGTGTGTTTCTGACCACTGTATTTCTGACCACTGTGTTTCTTACCAGTGTGTTTTTGACCAGTGTGTTTCTGACCACTGAGTTCTTGACCAATGTGTTTCTGACAACTCTGTATCTGACCACTGTGTTTCTGACCACTGTGTTTCTGACCACTGCGTTTCTGACCAGTGTGTTTCTGACCACTGTGTTTATGACCACTGTGTTTCTGACCACCGTGTTTCTGACCGCTGTGTTTCTGACAACTGTGTTTCTGACCACTGCGTTTCTGACCAGTGTGT
Organism: Penium margaritaceum; assembly: GCA_023375785.1. Lineage (NCBI taxonomy): Eukaryota > Viridiplantae > Streptophyta > Zygnematophyceae > Desmidiales > Peniaceae > Penium > Penium margaritaceum. Next base: position 232,235 of record SZWC01000931.1, read on the forward strand.
TTCTGACCACTGTGTTTATGACCACTGTGTTTCTGACCACCGTGTTTCTGACCGCTGTGTTTCTGACAACTGTGTTTCTGACAAGTGTGTTTCTGACCACAGTGTTTCTGACCACTTTGTTTCTGACCAGTGTGTTTCTGACCACTGTGTTTCTGAACAGTGTGTTTATGACCGCTGTGTTTATGACCAGTGTGTTTCTAACCACTGCGTTTCTGACCAGTGCGTTTCTGACCACTGCGTTTCTGACCAGTGTGTTTCTGACCAGTGTGTTTCTGACCAGTGTGTTTCTGACCACTGTGTTTCTGACCACTGTGTTTCGGACCACTGTGTTGCTGACCACTGTGTTTCTGACCAGTGTGTTACTGACCACTGTGTTTCTGACCACTGTGATTCTGACAAGTGTGTTTCTGACCACAGTCTGTTTCTGCCCAGTGTGTTTCTGATCAGTGTGTTTCTGACGACTGTGTTTCTGACCACTGTGTTTCTGGCCAGTGTGTTTCTGACCAGTGTGTTTCTCACCAGTGTGTTGCTGACCACTGTGTTTCTGACCAGTGTGTTACTGACCACTGTGTTTCTGACCACTGTGATTCTGACAAGTGTGTTTCTGACCACAGTCTGTTTCTGCCCAGTGTGTTTCTGATCAGTGTGTTTCTGACGACTGTGTTTCTGACCACTGTGTTTCTGGCCAGTGTGTTTCTGACCAGTGTGTTTCTCACCAGTGTGTTGCTGACCACTGTGTTTCTGACCAGTGTGTTACTGACCACTGTGTTTCTGACCACTGTGATTCTGACAAGTGTGTTTCTGACCACAGTCTGTTTCTGCCCAGTGTGTTTCTGATCAGTGTGTTTCTGACGACTGTGTTTCTGACCACTGTGTTTCTGGCCAGTGTGTTTCTGACCAGTGTGTTTCTCACCAGTGTGTTGCTGACCACTGTGTTTCTGACCAGTGTGTTACTGACCACTGTGTTTCTGACCACTGTGATTCTGACAAGTGTGTTTCTGACCACAGTCTGTTTCTGCCCAGTGTGTTTCTGATCAGTGTGTTTCTGACGACTGTGTTTCTGACCACTGTGTTTCTGGCCAGTGTGTTTCTGACCAGTGTGTTTCTCACCAGTGTGTTGCTGACCACTGTGTTTCTGACCAGTGTGTTACTGACCACTGTGTTTCTGACCACTGTGATTCTGACAAGTGTGTTTCTGACCACAGTCTGTTTCTGCCCAGTGTGTTTCTGATCAGTGTGTTTCTGACGACTGTGTTTCTGACCACTGTGTTTCTGGCCAGTGTGTTTCTGACCAGTGTGTTTCTCACCAGTGTGTTGCTGACCACTGTGTTTCTGACCAGTGTGTTACTGACCACTGTGTTTCTGACCACTGTGATTCTGACAAGTGTGTTTCTGACCAAAGTGCGTTTCTGACCAGTGTGTTTCTGACCAGTGTGTTTCTGACCACTGTGTTTCTGACCACTGGCTTTCTGACTAGTGTGTTTCTGACCAGTGTGTTTCTGACCACTGTATTTCTGACCACTGTGTTTCTGACCACTGAGTTCTTGACCAATGTGTTTCTGACAACTCTGTATCTGACCACTGTGTTCCTGACCACTGTGTTTCTGACCACTGCGTTTCTGACCAGTGTGTTTCTGACCACTGTGTTTCTGACCACTGTGTTTCCGACCAGTGTGTTTGTGACCAGTGTGTTTCTGACCAGTGTGTTTCTGACTACTGTGTTTGTGACCAGTGTGTTTCTTACCAGTGTGTTTCTGACCACTGTGTTTCTGACCAGTGTGTTTCTGACCACTGTCTTTCTAACCAGTGTGTTTGTGACCACTGTGTTTCTGACCACTGTGTTTCTGACCACAGTGTTTTTGAACACTGTGTTTCTGACCAGTGTGTTTCTGACCAATGTGTTTCTGATCAGTGTGTTTCTGACCACAGTGTTTTTTACCACTTTGTTTCTGACCACTGTGATCCTGACCACTGTGTTTCTGACCATTGTGTTTCTGACCACTCTTTTTCTGACCACTGTGTTTCTGACCAGTGTGTTTCTGACCAGTGTGTTTCTGACTACTGTGTTTCTGACCACTGTGTTTCTGACCAGTGTGTTTCTGACCAGCAGTTTTGGACCAACGTGTTTTTGACTACTCTGTTTCTGACCAGTGTGTTTCTGACCACTGTGTTTCTGACGACTGTGTTTCTGACCACTGTGTTTCTGACCACTGTGTTTCTGACCAGTGTGTTTCTGACCAGTGTGATTCTCACCACTGTGTTTTTGACCACTGTGTTTCTGACCACCGTGTTTCTGACCAGTTTGTTTCTGACCACTGTGTTTCTGACCACTGTGTTTCTGACCAGTGTCTTTCTGACCACTGTGTTTCTGACCAGTGTGTTTATGACCAGTGTGTTTCTGACCACTGTGTGTCTGACCAGTGTGTTTCTGACCACTGTGTTTCTGACAACTGTGTTTCCGACCAGTGTGTTTCTGACCACTGTGTTTCTGACAACTGTGTTTCCGACCAGTGTGTTTCTGACCACTGTGTTTCTGACAACTGTGTTTCCGACCAGTGTGTTTCTGACCACTGTGTTTCTGACAACTGTGTTTCCGACCAGTGTGTTTCTGACCACTGTGTTTCTGACAACTGTGTTTCCGACCAGTGTGTTTCTGACCACTGTGTTTCTGACAACTGTGTTTCCGACCAGTGTGTTTCTGACCACTGTGTTTCTGACAACTGTGTTTCCGACCAGTGTGTTTCTGACCACTGTGTTTCTGACAACTGTGTTTCCGACCAGTGTGTTTCTGACCACTGTGTTTCTGACAACTGTGTTTCCGACCAGTGTGTTTCTGACCACTGTGTTTCTGACAACTGTGTTTCCGACCAGTGTGTTTCTGACCACTGTGTTTCTGACAACTGTGTTTCCGACCAGTGTGTTTCTGACCACTGTGTTTCTGACAACTGTGTTTCCGACCAGTGTGTTTCTGACCACTGTGTTTCTGACAACTGTGTTTCCGACCAGTGTGTTTCTGACCACTGTGTTTCTGACAACTGTGTTTCCGACCAGTGTGTTTCTGACCACTGTGTTTCTGACAACTGTGTTTCCGACCAGTGTGTTTCTGACCACTGTGTTTCTGACAACTGTGTTTCCGACCAGTGTGTTTCTGACCACTGTGTTTCTGACAACTGTGTTTCCGACCAGTGTGTTTCTGACCACTGTGTTTCTGACAACTGTGTTTCCGACCAGTGTGTTTCTGACCACTGTGTTTCTGACAACTGTGTTTCCGACCAGTGTGTTTCTGACCACTGTGTTTCTGACAACTGTGTTTCCGACCAGTGTGTTTCTGACCACTGTGTTTCTGACAACTGTGTTTCCGACCAGTGTGTTTCTGACCACTGTGTTTCTGACAACTGTGTTTCCGACCAGTGTGTTTCTGACCACTGTGTTTCTGACAACTGTGTTTCCGACCAGTGTGTTTCTGACCACTGTGTTTCTGACAACTGTGTTTCCGACCAGTGTGTTTCTGACCACTGTGTTTCTGACAACTGTGTTTCCGACCAGTGTGTTTCTGACCACTGTGTTTCTGACAACTGTGTTTCCGACCAGTGTGTTTCTGACCACTGTGTTTCTGACAACTGTGTTTCCGACCAGTGTGTTTCTGACCACTGTGTTTCTGACAACTGTGTTTCCGACCAGTGTGTTTCTGACCACTGTGTTTCTAACCACTGCGTTTCTGACCAGTGCGTTTCTGACCACTGCGTTTCTGACCAGTGTGTTTCTGACCAGTGTGTTTCTGACCAGTGTGTTTCTGACCACTGCGTTTCTGACCAGTGTGTTTCTGACCACTGTGTTTCTGACCAATGTGTTTCTGACCACTGTGTTTCTGACCAAAGTGTTTCTGACCAGTGTGTTTATGACCAATGTGATTCTGACCAGTGTGTTTCTGACCACTGTGTTCTTAACCGGTTTGTTTGTGACCACTGTGTTTGTGACCACTGTGTTTCTGACCACTGTGTTTCTGACAACTGTGTTTCCGACCAGTGTGTTTCTGACCAGTGGGTTTCTGACCAGTGTGTTTCTGACCACTGTGTTTCTGACCAGTGTGTTTCTGACCACTGTGTTTCTGACCAGTGTGTTTCTGACCACTGTATTTCTGACCAGTGTGTTTCTTACCAGTGTGTTTCTGACCTCTGTGTTTCTGACCAGTGTGTTTCTGACCAGTGTGTTTCTGACCACTTTGTTTCTGATCAGTGTGTTTCTGACCAGTGTGTTTCTGACCACTGTCTTTCTAACCAGTTTGTTTCTTACCACTGTGTTTCTGACCACTGTGTTTCTGACCATTGTGTTTCTGACCACTGTGTTTCTGACCACAGTGTTTCTGAACACTGTTTTTCTGACCAGTGTGTTTCTTATCACTGTGTTTCTGACCAGTGTGTTTCTGACCAGTGTGTTTCTGACCACTGTGTTTCTGACCACTGTGTTTCTGACCACTGTGCTTCTGACCATTGTGTTTCTGACCAGTGTGTTTAAGACCACTGTGTTTGTGACCACTGTGTTTGTGACCACTGTGTTTCTGACCACAGTGTTTCTGACAACTGTGCTCCTGACCAGTGTGTTTCTGACTAGTGTCTTTCTGACCAGTGTGTTTCTGACCACTGTGTTTCTGACCATGGTGTTTCTGACCAGTGTGTTTCTGACCAGCGGATTCTGACCACTGTGTTTCTGACCACTGTGTTTATGACCAGAGTGTTGCTGATCACTGTGTTTCTGACCAGTGTGTTTCTGACCACTGTGTTTCTGACCAGTGTGTTTCTGACCCCTGTGTTTCTGACCAGTATGTTTTTGACCAGTGTGTTTCTGACCACTGTGTTTCTGACCAGTGTGTTTCTGACCACTGTGTTTCTGACCACTGTGTTTCTCACCAGTGTGTCTGTCACCACTGTGTTTCTGACCACTGTGTTTCTGACCACTGTGTTTCTGACTACTGTGTTTCTGACCACTGTGTTTCTGACCACTGTGTTTCTCACCAGTGTGTCTGTCACCACTGTGTTTCTGACCACTGTGTTTCTGACCACTGTGTTTCTGACTACTGTGTTTCTGATCACTGTGTTTCTGACCACTGTGTTTCTGACCAGTGTGTTTCTGACCACTGTGTTTCTGACCACTGTGTTTCCGACCACTGTGTTTCTGACCACTATGTTTCTGACCACTGTGTTTTTTACCTGTGTGTTTCACACCAGTGTGTTTCTTACCAGTGTGTTTCTGACCACTGTGTTTCTGACCAGTGTGTTTCTGACCAGTGTGTTTCTGACCACTGTGTTTCTGACCAGTGTGTTTCTGACCAGTGTGTTTCTGACCACTGTGTTTCTGACCAGTGTGTTTCTGACCAGTGTGTTTCTGACCACTGTGTTTCTGACCAGTGTGTTTCTGACCAGTGTGTTTCTGACCACTGTCTTTCTAACCAGTGTCTTTCTGACCACTGTGTTATTGACCACTGTGTTTCTGACGACAGTGTTTCTGAACACTGTGTTTCTGACCAATGTGTTTCTGACCACTGTGTTTCTGACCAGTGTGTTTCTGATCACTGTGTTTCTGACCACTGTGTTTCTGACCACTGTGTTTTTAACCACTGCGTTTCTGACCACTCTCCTTCTGAGCACTGTGTTTCTGACCACTGTGTTTCTGACCAGTGTGTTTCTGATCACTGTGTTTCTGACCACTGTGTTTCTGACCACTGTGTTTTTAACCACTGCGTTTCTGACCACTCTCCTTCTGAGCACTGTGTTTCTGACCACTTTGTTTCTCACCACTGTGTTTCTGACCACTGTGTTTCTGATCAATGTGTTTCTGACCACTGTGTTTCTGACCACTCTTTTTCTGACCACTGTGTTTCTGACCACTGTGTTTCTGACAGGTGTGTTTCTGACCATTGTGTTTCTGACCACTGTATTTCTGACCAGTTTGTTCCGGACCAGTGTGTTTCTGACCAGTGTGTTTCTGACCAGCGGTTTCTGACCACTGTGTTTCTGACCACTGCGTTTCTGACCACTGTGTTTCTTACAAGTGCATTTTTGACCACTATGTTTCTGACCAGTGTGTTTCTGACCAGTGTGTTTCTGACCACTGTGTTTCTGACCACTGTGGTTCTGACTAGTGTGTTTCTGACCACAGAGCGTTTCTGACCAGTGTGTTTCTGACCAGTGTGTTTCTGACCACTGTGTTTCTGACCACTGTGTTTCTGACTAGTGTGTTTCTGACCAGTGTGTTTCTGACCATTGTATTTCTGACCACTGTGTTTCTTACCAATGTGTTTTTGACCAGTGTGTTTCTGACCACTGAGTTTTTGACCAATGTGTTTCTGACCACTCTGTATCTGACCACTGTGCTTCTGACCACTGTGTTTCTGACCACTGCGTTCATGACCAGTGTGTTTCTGACCACTGTGTTTATGACCACTGTGTTTCTGACCACCGTGTTTCTGACCGCTGTGTTTCTGACCACTGTGTTTCTGACAAGTGTGTTTCTGACCACAGTGTTTGTGACCACTTTGTTTCTCATAAGTGTGTTTCTGACCACTGTGTTTGTGAACAGTGTGTTTATGACCGCTGTGTTTCTGACCAGTGTATTTCTGACAGCTGCGTTTTTCACCACTGCGTTTCTGACCACTGTGTTTCTGACCAGTGTGTTTCTGACCACTGTGTTTCTGACCAGTGTTTTTCTGACCACTGTGTTTCTGACCAATGTGTTTCTGACCACTGTTTTTCTGACCACTGTGTTCTTAACCGGTTTGTTTGTGACCACTGTGTTTGTGAGCACTGTGTTTCTGACCACTGTGTTTCTGACCACTGTGTTTCTGACAACTTTGTTTCCGACTCGTGTGTTTCTGACCAGTGGGTTTCTAACCTGTGTGTTTCTGACCACTGTGTTTCTGACCAGTGTGCTTCTGACCAGTGTGTTTCTGACCAGTGTGTTTCTGACCAGTGTGTTTCTTACCAGTGTGTTTCTGACCACTGTGTTTCTGACCAGTGTGTTTCTGACCAGTGTGTTTCTGACCAGTGTGTTTCTGACCAGTGTGTTTCTGACCAGTGTGTTTCTTACCAGTGTGTTTCTGACCACTGTGTTTCTGACCAGTGTGTTTCTGACCAGTGTGTTTCTGACCAGTGTGTTTCTGATCAGTGTGTTTCTGACCAGTGTGTTTCTGACCACTGTCTTTCTAACCAGTGTGTTTCTGACCACTGTGTTTCTGACCACTGTGTTTCTGACCATTGTGTTTCTGACCACTGTGTTTCTGACCAGTGTGTTTCTGATCAGTGTGTTTCTGACCAGTGTGTTTCTGACCACTGTCTTTCTAACCAGTGTGTTTCTGACCACTGTGTTTCTGACCACTGTGTTTCTGACCATTGTGTTTCTGACCACTGTGTTTCTGACCACAGTGTTTCTGAACACTGTGTTTCTGACCAGTGTGTTTCTCATCACTGTGTTTCTGACCAGTGTGTTTCTGACCAGTGTGTTTCTGACCAATGTGTTTCTGACCACTGTGTTTCTGACCACTCTGTTTCTGACCACTGTGCTTCTGACCAATGTGTTTCTGACCAGTGTGTTTAAGACCAGCGTGTTTCTGACCAGTGTGTTTCTGACCACTGTGTTTCTGACCACTGTGTTTCTGACCACTGTGCTCCTGACCAGTGTGTTTCTGACCACTGTGTTTCTGACCACTCTGTTTCTGACCACTGTGCTCCTGACCAGTGTGTTTCTGACCACTGTGTTTCTGACCACTCTGTTTCTGACCACTGTGCTTCTGACCAATGTGTTTCTGACCAGTGTGTTTAAGACCAGCGTGTTTCTGACCAGTGTGTTTCTGACCACTGTGTTTCTGACCATTGTGTTTCTGACCAGTGTGTTTCTGACCAGTGTGTTTCTGACCACTGTGTTTCTGACCAGTGTGTTTCTGACCAGTGTGTTTCTGACCACTGTCCTTCTCACCAGTGTCTTTCTGACCACTGTGTTTTTGACCACTGTGTTTCTGACCACTTTGTTTCTGAACACTGTGTTTCTGACCAATGTGTTTCTGACGACTGCGTTTTTTACCACTGCGTTTCTGACAACTGTGTTTCTGACCAGTGTGTTTCTGACCA
>SZWC01000931.1:246300-260457 GCA_023375785.1 Penium margaritaceum
TTCTGACCACTGTGTTTCTGACCACTGTGTTTCTGACCACTGTGTTTCTGTCCAGTGTGTTTCTAACGACTGTGTTTCTCACCACTGCGTTTCTGACCACTGTGTTTCTGACAAGTGCGTTTTTGACCACTATGTTTCTGACCAGTGTGTTTCTGACCAGTGTGTTTCTGACCACTGTGTTTCTGACCAGTGTGTTTCTGACCACTGTGTTTCTGACCACTGTGTTTCTCACCAGTGTGTTTCTGACCACTATGTTTCAGACCACTCTGTTTTTGACCACTGTGTTTCTGACCACTGTTATTCTGACCACTGTGTTTCTCACCACTGTGTTTCTGACCACTGTGTTTCTGACCACTGTGGTTCTGACCACTGTGTTTCTGACCACTGTACTTCTGACCACTGTGTTTCTGACGACTGTGTTTCTGACCACTGTGTTTCTGACCACTGTGGTTCTGACCACTGTGTTTCTGACCACTTTGTTTCAGAACACTGTGTTCTTGACTAGTGTGTTTCTGACCATTGTGTTTCTGACCAGTGTGTTTCTGACCAATGTGTTTCTGACCACTGTGATTCTGACCACTGTGTTTCTGACCACTGTGTTTCTGACCACTGTGTTTCTTCCCACTGTGTTTCTGACCACTCTGTTTCTGACCACTGTGTTTCTGACCACTGTGTTTCTGACCACTGTGTTTCTGATCAGTGTGTTTCTGACCACTGTGTTTCTGACCACTGTGTTTTTGACCACTCTGTTTCTGACCACTGTGTTCCTGACCACTGTGTTTCTGACCACTGTGTTTCTGACCACTGTGTTTCTGACCACCGTGTTTCTGACCAGTGTGTTTCTGACCAATGTGTTTGAGACCAGTGTGTTTCTGACCACTGTGTTTCTGACCATTGTGTTTCTGACCAGTGTGTTTCTGACCAGCGGTTTCTGACCACTGTGTTTCTTTCCACTGTGTTTCTCATCAGTGTGTTTCTGACATTGTGTTTCTGACCACTATGTTTCTGACCAGTGTGTTTCTGACCAGTGTGTTTCTGACCAGTGTGTTTTTGACCACTGTGTTTCTGACCACTGTGTTTTTGACCACTGTGTTTCTGACCACAGTGTTTCTGACCAGTGTGTTTCCGACCAGTGTGTTTCTGACCATTGTGTTTCTGACCTGTGTCTTCCTTACCACTGTGTTTCTGACCACTGTGTTTCTGACCAGTGTGTTCCTGACAACTGTGTTTCTGACCAGTGTGTTTCTGACCACTGTGTTTCTAACCACTTTGTTTCTGACCACTGTGTTTCTGACCACTGTGTTTCTGACCAGTGTGTTCCTGACAACTGTGTTTCTGACCAGTGTGTTTCTGACCACTGTGTTTCTAACCACTTTGTTTCTGACCACTGTATTTCTGACCACTGTGTTTCTGACCACTGTGTTTCTGACCAGTGTGTTCCTGACCACTGTGTTTCTGACCACTGTGTTTCTGACCACTGTGTTTCTGACCACGATGTTTCTGACCACTGTGTTTCTGACCAGTGTGTTTCTTACCATTGTGTTTCTGAGCAATGTGTTTCAGATCAGTGTGTTTCTGACCACTGTGTTTTTAACCAGAGTGTTTCTGACCCCTGTGTTTCTGACCAGTGTGTTTCTGACCAGTGTGTTTCTGACCACTGTGTTCTTGACCAGTGTGTTTCTGACTACTGTGTTTCTGATCACTGTGTTTCTGACCAGTGTGTTTTTGACCACGGTGTTTCTGACCACTGTGTTTCTCACCAGTGTGTTTGTGACCACTGTGTTTCTGACCACTGTGTTTCTGACCACTGTGTTTCTGACAACTGTGTTCCTGACCACTGTGTTTCTGACCAGTGTGTTTCTGACCACCGTGTTTCTGACCACTGTGTTTCTGACCACTGTGTTTCTAACCACTGTTTTCTGACCACTGTGTTTCTGACCACTGTGTTTCTGACCACTCAGTTTCCGACCATTGTGTTTCTTACCACTATGTTTCTGACCACTGTGTTTTTCACCAGTGTGTTTCACACCAGTGTGTTTCTTACCAGTGTGTTTCTGACCACTCTGTTTCTGACCAGTGTGTTTCTTACCAGTATGTTTCTGACCACTGTGTTTCTGACCAGTGTGTTTCTGACCACTGTGTTTCTGACCACTGTGTTTCTGACCACAGTGTTTCTGAACACTGTGTTTCTGACCAGTGTGTTTCTGACCACTGTGTTTGTGACCAGTGTGTTTCTGACCACTGTGTTTCTGACCACTGTGTTTCTGACCACTGTGTTTCTGACCACTGTGTTTTTGACCACTGTGTTTCTGACCACTGTGTTTCTGACCACTGTGTTTGTGACCAGTGTGTTTCTGACCGCTGTGTTTCTGACCACTGTGTTTCTGACCGCTGTGGTTCTGACCACTGTGTTTCTGACCACTGTGCTTCTGACCAGTGTGTTTCTGACCATTGTGTTTCTGACCAGTGGGTTTCTGACCATTGTGTTTCTGACCACTGTGTTTCTGACCAGTGTGTTTCTGACCACTGTGTTTCTGACCACTGTGTTTCTGACCAGTTTGTTCCTGACCAGTGTGTTTCTGACCAGTGTGTTTCCGACAACTGTGTTTCTGACCACTGTGTTTCTGACCAGTGTGTTTCTGACCATCGGTTTCTGACCACTGTGTTTCTGACCACTGTGATTCTGACAAGTGTCTTTCTAACGACTGTGTTTCTCACCACCGCGTTTCTGACCACTGTGTTTCTGACAAGTGCGTTTCTGACCATTGTGTTTCTGACCAGTGGGTTTCTGACCATTGTGTTTCTGACCACTGTGTTCCTGACCAGTGTGTTTCTGACCACTGTGTTTCTGATCACTGCGTTTCTGACCACTGTGTTCCTGACCACTATGTTTCTGACCACTGTGTTTCTGACCAATGTGTTTCTGACGACTGTGTTTCTGACCACTGTGTTTGTGACCGCTGTGGTTCTGACCACTGTGTTTCTGACCATTGTGTTTCTGAACACTGTGTTCTTGACCAGTGTGTTTCTGACCATTGTGTTTCTGATCACTGCGTTTCTGACCACTGTGTTCCTGACCACTATGTTTCTGACCACTGTGTTTCTGACCAATGTGTTTCTGACCACTGTGTTTCTTCCCACTGTGTTTCTGACTCCTCTGTTTCTGACCACTGTGTTTCTGACCACTGTGTTTCTGACCACTGTGTTCCTGATCAGTGTGTTTCTGACCACTGTGTTTCTGACCACTGTGTTTCTGACCACTGTGTTTCTGACCACTGTGTTTCAAACCACTGTGTTTCTGACCAGTGTGTTCCTGACCACTGTGCTCTGACCACTGTGTTTCTGACCACTGTGTTTCTGACCACTGTGTTTCTGACCACTGTCTTTCTGACCAGTGTGTTTCTGACCAATGTGTTTCAGATGAGTGTGTTTCTGACCACTATGTTTCTGACCACTGTGTTTCTGACCAGTGTATTTCTGACCAGCGGTTTCTGACCACTGTGTTTCTTTCCACTGTGTTTCTGATCAGTGTGTTTCTGACCACTGTGTTTCTGACCACTGTCTTTCTGACCAGTGTGTTTCTGACCAATGTGTTTCAGATGAGTGTGATTCTGACCACTATGTTTCTGACCACTGTGTTTCTGACCAGTGTTTTTCTGACCTCTGTGTTTCTCACCACTGTGTTTCTGAGCACTGTGTTTCTGACCACTGTGTTTCTGACCCCTGTGTTTCTGACCACTGTCTTTCTGACCAGTGTGTTTCTGACCAAAGTGTTTCAGATGAGTGTGTTTCTGACCACTATGTTTCTGACCACTGTGTTTCTGACCAGTGTATTTCTGACCAGCGGTTTCTGACCACTGTGTTTCTTTCCACTGTGTTTCTGATCAGTGTGTTTCTGGCACTGTGTTTCTGACCACTGTGTTCCTGACCAGTGTGTTTCTGACCACTGTGTTTCTGACCAGTGTGTTTTTGACCACTGTGTTTCTGACCACTGTGTTTCTGACTACTGTGTTTCTGACCACTGTGTTTCTGACCAGTGTGTTTCTGACCACTGTGTTTCTGACCACTGTGTGTCTGACCACTGTGTTTCTGACCACTGTGTTTCTGACCACTGTGTGTCTGACCACTGTGTTTCTGACCACTGTGTTTCTGACCACTGTGTGTCTGACCACTGTGTTTCTGACCACTGTGTTTCTGACCACTGTGTATCTGACCAGTGTGTTTCTGAACACTGTGTTTCTGACCAGTGAGTTTCTGACCACTGTGTTTCTGACCAGTGTGGTTCTGACCAGTGTGTTTTTGTCCAGTGTATTTCTGACCAGTGTGTTTCTGACCACTGTGTTTCTGACCAGTGTGTTTCTTACCACTGTGTTTCTGACCAGTGTGTTTCTGACCAGTCTGTTTCTGACCACTGTGTTTCTGTTCAGTGTGTTTCTGACCAGTGTGTTTCTGACCACTGTGTTTCTGACCAGTGTTTTTCTGACCTCTGTGTTTCTCACCACTGTGTTTCTGACCAGTGTGTTTCTGACCAGTCTGTTTCTGACCACTGTGTTTCTGTTCAGTGTGTTTCTGACCAGTGTGTTTCTGACCACTGTGTTTCTGACCAGTGTTTTTCTGACCTCTGTGTTTCTCACCACTGTGTTTCTGAGCACTGTGTTTCTGAACACTGTGTTTCTGACCACTGTGTTTCTGACCACTGTGTTTCTGGCCACTGTGCTTCTGACCAGTGTGTTTCTGACCACTGTGTTTCTGACCAGTGTGTTCCTGACCAGTGTGTGTCTGACCACTGTGTTTCTGACCAGTGTGTTCCTGACCAGTGTGTGTCTGACCACTGTGTTTCTGACCAGTGTGTTCCTGACCAGTGTGTGTCTGACCACTGTGTTTCTGACCAGTGTGTTCCTGACCAGTGTGTGTCTGACCACTGTGTTTCTGACCAGTGTGTTCCTGACCAGTGTGTGTCTGACCACTGTGTTTCTGACCAGTGTGTTCCTGACCAGTGTGTGTCTGACCACTGTGTTTCTGACCAGTGTGTTCCTGACCAGTGTGTGTCTGACCACTGTGTTTCTGACCAGTGTGTTCCTGACCAGTGTGTTTCTGACCAGTGTGTTTTTTACCACTGTGTTTCTGACCAGTGTGTTTCTGACCAGTGTGTTTCTGACCAGTGTGTTTCTGACCACTGTGTTTCTGACCACTGTGTTTCTGACCACTGTGTTTCTGTCCCCTGTGTATCTGAGCACTGTGTTTCTGACCACTGTCTTTCTGACCAGTGTGTTTCTGACCACCGTGTTTCTGACAAGTGTGTTTATGACCACTGTGTTTCTGACCACTGTGTTTCTTACCAGTGTGTTTCTGACCAGTGTGTTTCTGACCTGTGTGTTTCTGACCACTGTGTTTCTGACAACTGTGTTTCTGACCAGTTCATTTCTGACCACTGTGTTCCTGACCAGTATGTTTCAGACAAGTGTGTTTCAGACCACTGTGTTTCTGACCACTGTGTTTCTGACCATTGTGTTTCTGACCATTGTGTTTCTGACCACGATGTTTCTGACCAGTGTGTTTCTAACCACTGTGTATTCTGACCACTGTGTTCCTGACCAGTGTGTTTCTGACTAGTTTTTATCTGACCAGTGTGTTTCTGACCAATGTGTTTCTGACCAGTGTGTTACTGACCACTGTGTTTCTGACCAGTGTGTTTCTGACCAGTGTGTTTCTAAACACTATGCTTCTGACCAGGGTGTTTCTGACCTTTTTGTTTCTGACCACTGTGTTTCTGACCACTTTGTTTCTGAACACTGTGTTTCTGACCACTGTGTTTCTGACTTGTGTGTTTGTGACCAACGTGTTTCTGACCAGTGTGTTTCTGACCACTGTGTTGTTAAAAGTGCCCCTGCCATGAAGTTCGGGTGGTAGGTGGGTGGAATCTAAGTTCCGTCATTGGTGACGGACTAACTCCACCACCAGTGATCCAAGTTCGACTTCAATATGCTCCAAGAGCACATGGGTGATGAACAAAAAGGATGTGGATGGTCTTCTGGACCAGGGCGAGACTCCCCCCACGTTGGGATGACAGGAAGGGCGTTTCGACAAGCCACCGTCGAAGCGCCTCTCGTCACTCCCGTTCGTGGGTATGGTGGGCGGCTCGGCTCGGCCATGGCCTACTCTAACGGCCGTAGCAGGGGCTCTACTGCTCCGTTTTGGGCGTGCTTGGATGCGTTGGAAAGCTGAGACCACAGGCTATAAGAATCTGATATAATCTCACCAAAACAACTAACCATTGATGATTTTCAGCCTTTCTCAGTTTCCGAAATCTGTATTCTGCCAGAATTATGCTCCCTTGGTGTTGTGCCGACCCAAAGCACAGACCTCCCTTTGGAAGTATCTTTGCACTAAGGAGCCGTGGACACTCAGGCAGTTCAGGGCTCGCCAGGACAGCATTCTTGTCATGTGTTCTGACCACTGTGTTTCTGACCATTGTGTTTCTGACCACTGTGTTTCTGACCAGTGTGTTTCTGACCATTGTGTTTCTGACCACTGTGTTTCTGACCGCTGTGTTTCTCACCATTGTGTTTCTCACCAGAGTGTTTCTGACAAGTGTGTTTCTGACCACTGTGTTTCTGACCACTGTGTTTCTCACCAGTGTGTTTCTGACCAGTGTATTTCTGACCACTGTGTTTCTGACCACTGTGTTTCTGACCAGTGTGTTTCGGACCAGTGTGTTTGACCACTGTGTTTCTAACCACTGTGTTTCTGACCACTGTGTTTCTGACCAGTGTGTTTCTGACCACTGTGTTTCTGACCAGTGTGTTTCTGACCTGTGTGTTTCTCACCATTGTGTTTCTCACCAGTGTGTGTCTGACCAGTGTGTTTCTGACCACTGTGTTTCTGACCACTGTGTTTCTGACCAGTGTGTTTCTGACCAGTGTATTTCTGACCACTGTGTTTCTGACCACTGTGTTTCTGACCACTATGTTTCTGACCACTGTGTTTCTGGCCAGTGTGTTTCTGACCAGTGTATTTCTGACCACTGTGTTTCTGACCACTGTGTTTCTGACCACTATGTTTCTGACCACTGTGTTTCTGACCAGTGTGTTTCTGACCACTGTGTTTCTGACCAGTGTGTTTCTGACCTGTGTGTTTCTCACCATTGTGTTTCTCACCAGTGTGTGTCTGACCAGTGTGTTTCTAACCACTGTGTTTCTTACCACTGTGTTTCTCACCAGTGTGTTTCTGACCAGTGTGTTTCTGACCTCTGTGTTTCTGACCACTGTGTTTCTGACCAGTGTGTTTCGGACCAGTGTGTTTGACCACTATGTTTCTGACCACTGTGTTTTTTACCACTCTGTTTCTGACCACTGTGTTTCTGACCACTCTGTTTCTGACCAGTGTGTTTCTGACCACTGTGTTTCTGACCAGTGTGTTTCTGACCAGTGTATTTCTGACCACTTTATTTCTGACCACTATGCTTGTGACCAGTGTGTTTCTATCCAGTGTGTTTCTGACCACTGTGTTTCTGACCAGTGTGTTTCTGACCAGTGTGTTTCTGACCAGTGTGTTTCTGACCACAGTGTTTCTGACCACTATGTTTCTGGCGACTGTGCTTCTGACCACTGTGTTTGAGACCACTACATTTCTGTCCAGTGTGTTTCTTACCTCTGTTTTTCTGACCACTGTGTTTCTGACCAGTGTCTCTGACCAGTGTGTTTCTGACGACTGTGTTTCTGACCACTGTGTTTCTGACCAGTGTTTTTGTGACCACTGTGTTTCTGACCAGTGTGTTTCGGACCCCTGTGTTTCTGACCAGTGTGTTCCTGACCACTGTGTTTCTGACCACTGTGTTTTTGACCAGTGTCGTTCCGACCAGTGTGCTTATGAACACTGTATTTCTGACCACTGTGTTTCTGACCACAATGTTTCTGACCAGTGTTTCTGACCACTGTGTTTCTGACCACTATGTGTTTCTGACCAGTGTGTTTCAGACCAGTGTGTTTCTGACAAGTGTGTTTCTGACCACTGTATTTCTGACCACTGTGTTTCTGACCACTGTGTTTCTGACCACTGTGTTTCTGACCACTGTGTTTCTGACCATTGTGTTTTTGACCACTGTGTTTCTGACCAATGTATTTCTGACCGACGTGTTTCTGACCACTGTGTTTCTGACGAATATGTTTCTGACTACTGTAATTCTGACCACTGTGTTTGTGACCACTGTGTTTCTGTCCAGTGTGTTTGTGACCATTGTGTTTCTGACCAGTGTGTTTCTGACCAGTGTGTTTCTGACCACTGTGTTTCTGACCAGTGTGTTTCTGACCAATGTGTTTCTGACCACTGTGTTTCTGACCAGTGTGTTTCTGACCACTGTGTTTCTGACCACTGTGTGTCTGACCACTGTGTTTCTGACCACTGTGTGTCTGACCACTGTGTTTCTGACCACTGTGTGTCTGACCACTGTGTTTCTGACCACTGTGTGTCTGACCACTGTGTTTCTGACCACTGTGTGTCTGACCACTGTGTTTCTGACCACTGTGTGTCTGACCACTGTGTTTCTGACCACTGTGTGTCTGACCACTGTGTTTCTGACCACTGTGTGTCTGACCACTGTGTTTCTGACCACTGTGTGTCTGACCACTGTGTTTCTGACCACTGTGTGTCTGACCACTGTGTTTCTGACCACTGTGTGTCTGACCACTGTGTTTCTGACCACTGTGTGTCTGACCACTGTGTTTCTGACCACTGTGTGTCTGACCACTGTGTTTCTGACCACTGTGTGTCTGACCACTGTGTTTCTGACCACTGTGTGTCTGACCACTGTGTTTCTGACCACTGTGTGTCTGACCACTGTGTTTCTGACCACTGTGTGTCTGACCACTGTGTTTCTGACCACTGTGTGTCTGACCACTGTGTTTCTGACCACTGTGTGTCTGACCACTGTGTTTCTGACCACTGTGTGTCTGACCACTGTGTTTCTGACCACTGTGTGTCTGACCACTGTGTTTCTGACCACTGTGTGTCTGACCACTGTGTTTCTGACCACTGTGTGTCTGACCACTGTGTTTCTGACCACTGTGTGTCTGACCACTGTGTTTCTGACCACTGTGTGTCTGACCACTGTGTTTCTGACCACTGTGTGTCTGACCACTGTGTTTCTGACCACTGTGTGTCTGACCACTGTGTTTCTGACCACTGTGTGTCTGACCACTGTGTTTCTGACCACTGTGTGTCTGACCACTGTGTTTCTGACCACTGTGTTCCTGACCAGTGTGTTTCTGACCACTGTGTTTTTGACCACGTGTTTCTGACCACTGTCTTTCTGACCACTGTTTCTTTCACCACTGTGTTCCTGAACACTGTCTTTCTGACCATTGTGTCTCGGACCACTGTCTTTCTTACCATTGTGTTTATGACCACTGTGTTTCTGACCAGTGTGTTTCTGACCACAGTGTTTGTGACCACTTTGTTTCTAACCAGTGCGTTTCTGACCAGTCTGTTTCTTACCACTGTGTTTCTGACCACTGTGTTTCTGACCACTGTGTTTCTGACCACAGCATTTCTGACCAGTGTGTTTCTGACCACTGTGTTGCTGACCACTATGTTTTTGAGCACTGTGTTTCTGATCACTGTGTTTCTGACCACTGTGTTTCTGACCACTGTGTGTCTGACCACTGTCTTTCTGACCACTGTGTGTCTGACCACTGTCTTTCTGACCACTGTGTGTCTGACCACTGTCTTTCTGACCACTGTGTGTCTGACCACTGTCTTTCTGACCACTGTGTGTCTGACCACTGTCTTTCTGACCACTGTGTGTCTGACCACTGTCTTTCTGACCACTGTGTGTCTGACCACTGTCTTTCTGACCACTGTGTGTCTGACCACTGTCTTTCTGACCACTGTGTGTCTGACCACTGTCTTTCTGACCACTGTGTGTCTGACCACTGTCTTTCTGACCACTGTGTGTCTGACCACTGTCTTTCTGACCACTGTGTGTCTGACCACTGTCTTTCTGACCACTGTGTGTCTGACCACTGTCTTTCTGACCACTGTGTGTCTGACCACTGTCTTTCTGACCACTGTGTGTCTGACCACTGTCTTTCTGACCACTGTGTGTCTGACCACTGTCTTTCTGACCACTGTGTGTCTGACCACTGTCTTTCTGACCACTGTGTGTCTGACCACTGTCTTTCTGACCACTGTGTGTCTGACCACTGTCTTTCTGACCACTGTGTGTCTGACCACTGTCTTTCTGACCACTGTGTGTCTGACCACTGTCTTTCTGACCACTGTGTGTCTGACCACTGTCTTTCTGACCACTGTGTGTCTGACCACTGTCTTTCTGACCACTGTGTGTCTGACCACTGTCTTTCTGACCACTGTGTGTCTGACCACTGTCTTTCTGACCACTGTGTGTCTGACCACTGTCTTTCTGACCACTGTGTGTCTGACCACTGTCTTTCTGACCACTGTGTGTCTGACCACTGTCTTTCTGACCACTGTGTGTCTGACCACTGTCTTTCTGACCACTGTGTGTCTGACCACTGTCTTTCTGACCACTGTGTGTCTGACCACTGTCTTTCTGACCACTGTGTGTCTGACCACTGTCTTTCTGACCACTGTGTGTCTGACCACTGTCTTTCTGACCACTGTGTGTCTGACCACTGTCTTTCTGACCACTGTGTGTCTGACCACTGTCTTTCTGACCACTGTGTGTCTGACCACTGTCTTTCTGACCACTGTGTGTCTGACCACTGTCTTTCTGACCACTGTGTGTCTGACCACTGTCTTTCTGACCACTGTGTGTCTGACCACTGTCTTTCTGACCACTGTGTGTCTGACCACTGTCTTTCTGACCACTGTGTGTCTGACCACTGTCTTTCTGACCACTGTGTGTCTGACCACTGTCTTTCTGACCACTGTGTGTCTGACCACTGTCTTTCTGACCACTGTGTGTCTGACCACTGTCTTTCTGACCACTGTGTGTCTGACCACTGTCTTTCTGACCACTGTGTGTCTGACCACTGTCTTTCTGACCACTGTGTGTCTGACCACTGTCTTTCTGACCACTGTGTGTCTGACCACTGTCTTTCTGACCACTGTGTGTCTGACCACTGTGTTTCTGACCACTGTGTTCCTGACCAGTGTGTTTCTGACCACTGTGTTTTTGACCACGTGTTTCTGACCACTGTCTTTCTGACCACTGTTTCTTTCACCACTGTGTTCCTGAACACTGTCTTTCTGACCATTGTGTCTCGGACCACTGTCTTTCTTACCATTGTGTTTCTGACCACTGTGTTTCTGACCAGTGTGTTTCTGACCACAGTGTTTGTGACCACTTTGTTTCTAACCAGTGCGTTTCTGACCAGTCTGTTTCTTACCACTGTGTTTCTGACCACTGTGTTTCTGACCACTGTCTTTCTGACCAGTGTGTTTCATACCCTTGTGCTTCTGACCAGTGTGTTTCTCACCACTGTGTTTCTGACCACTGTGTTTCTGACCACTATGGTCCTGACCACTGCGTTTCTAGCCAGTGTGTTTCTAACAACTGTGTTTCTGAACACTGTGTTTCTGACCACAGTGTTTCTGACCAGTGTGTTTCTGACCTGTGTGTTTCTAACCAGTGTGTTTCTGACGAGTGTGTTTCCGACCACTGTGTTTCTTACCACTGTGTTTCTGACCACTTTGTTTCTTACCACTGTGTTTCTGACCAGTGTGTTTCTGACCACTGTGTTTCTGACCAGTGTGTTTCTGACCAGCGTGTTTCTTACCACTGTGTTTCTGACCAGTGTATTTCTGACCAGTTTGTTTCTGACCACTGTGTTTCGGACCAGTGTATTTCTGACCATTGTGTTTCTGACCACTGCGTTTCTGACCAGTGTGTTTCTGACCAGTGTGTTTCTGTCCGCTGTGTTTCTGACCACAGTGTTTCTGACCAGTGTGTTTCTGACCAGAGTGTTTCTGACCAGTGTGTTTGTGACCACTGTGTTTCTGACCAGTGTGTTACTCACCACTGTATTTCTGAACACTGTGTTTCTGACCACTGTGTTTCTGACCACTGTGTTTTCGACCTTTGTGTTTCTGGCCAGTGTGTTTCTGACCAGTGTGCTTTTGACCACTGTGTTTCTTACCAGTGTGTTTATTACCACTGTGTTTCTCACCAGTGTGTTTTTGAACAGTTTGTTTCTGACCACTGTGTTTCGGACCAGTGTATTTCTGACCACTGTGTTTCTGACCAGTGTGTTTCTGACCACTGCGTTTCTGACCAGTGCGTTTCTGACCACCGTGTTTCTGACCACTGTGTTTCTGACCAGTGTGTTTCTGACCAGAGTGTTTCTGACCAGTGTGTTTGTGACCACTCTGTTTCTGACCAGTGTGTTTTTGATCACTGTGTTTCTGACCACTGTGTTTGTGACCACTGTGTTTCTGACCACTGTGTTTCTGACCACTGTGTTTCTGACCACTGTGTTTCTGTCCACTATGTTTCTGGATATTGTGTTTCTGACCACTGTGTTTCTAACCACTGTGTTTCTGACCACTGTGTTTCTGACCACTGTGTTTCTGACCACTGTGTTTCTGTCCACTATGTTTCTGGATATTGTGTTTCTGACCACTGTGTTTCTAACCACTGTGTTTCTGACCACTGTGTTTCTTACCACTGTGTTTCTGACCACTGTGTTTCTGACCACTGCGTGTCTGAGCAGTGTCTTTCTGAGCACTGTGTTTCTGACCAGTGTGTTTCTGAGCACAATGTTTCTGACCACTGTGTCTCTGACCACTGTGTTTCTGACCAGTGTGTTTCTGACCAGTGTGTTTCTGACCAGTGTGCTTCTGACCTGTGAGTTTCTGACCACTGTGTTTCTGACCACTGTGTTTCTGACCAGTGTGTTTCTGACTAGTGTGTTTGTGACCAGGGTGTTTCCTACCACTGTGTTTTTGACTAGTGTGTTTCAGACCAGTGTGTTTCTGACCACTGTGTTTCTGACCAGTGTGTTTCTGACCACTGTGTTTCTGACCACTGTGTTTCTGACCAATGTGTTTCTCACGAGTGTGTTTACGACCAGTGTGTTTCTGACCACTGTGTTTCTGACCACTGTGTTTTTGACCACAGTGTTTCTGACCACTGTGTTTCTGACCACTGTGTTTCTGACCAGTGTGTTTCTGTCCACTGTGTTTCTGACCAGTGTGTTTCTGACCAGTTTGTTTCTGACCACTGTGTTTCTGACCACTGTGTTTCTGACCACTGTGTTTCTGACCAGTGTGTTTTTGACCACTCTGTTTCTGACCAGTGTGTTTCTGACCACTGTGTTTCTGACCACTGTGTTTTTGACCACAGTGTTTCTGACCACTGTCTTTCTGACCACTGTTTTTCTTACCACTGTGTTCCTGAACACTGTCTTTCTGACCATTGTGTTTCTGACCACTGTCTTTCTTACCATTGTGTTTCTGACCACTGTGTTTCTGACTAGTGTGTTTCAGACCAGTGTGTTTCTGACAAGTGTGTTTCTGACCACAATGTTTCTGACCAGTGTGTTTCTGACCAGTGCGTTTCTGACAACTGTGCTTCTGACCAGTGTGTTTCTGACCACTGTCTTTCCAACCACTGAGTTTCTGACCACTGTGTTTCTGACCAGTGTGTTTCAGACCAGTGTGTTTCTGACAAGTGTGTTTCTGACCACTGTATTTCTGACCACTGTGTTTCTGACCACTGTGTTTCTGACCACTGTGTTTCTGACCAGTGTGTTTCAGACCAGTGTGTTTCTGACAAGTGTGTTTCTGACCACTGTATTTCTGACCACTGTGTTTCTGACCACTGTGTTTCTGACCACTGTGTTTCTGACCACTGTGTTTCTGACCATTGTTTTTCTGACCACTGTGTTTCTGACCAGTGTATTTCTGACCACCGTGTTTCTGACCACTATGTTTCTGACAAATATGTTTCTGACCACTGTGTTTCTGACCACTGTGTTTGTGACCACTGTGTTTCTGTCCAGTGTGTTTGTGACCATTGTGTTTCTGACCAGTGTGTTTCTGACCAGTGTGTTTCCACCACTGTGTTTCTGACCAGTGTGTTTCTGACCAGTGTGTTTCTGACCACTGTGTTTCTGACCAGTGTGTTTCTAACCAGTGTGTTTCTGACCACTGTGTTTCTGACCAGTGTGTTTCTGACCA
>SZWC01000931.1:260891-282012 GCA_023375785.1 Penium margaritaceum
TGTGTTTCTGACCAGTGTGTTTCTGACCACTGTGTTTCTGACCACTGTGTTTCTGACCACTGTGTTTCTGACCACTGTGTTTCTGTCCACTGTGTTTCTGGATCCTGTGTTTCTGACCACTGTGTTACTAACCACTGTGTTTCTGACCACTGAGTTTCTTACAACTGTGTTTCAGACCACTGTGTTTCTGACCACCGTGTGTCTGAGCAGTGTGTTTCTGAGCACTGTGATTCTGAACAGTGTGTTTCTGAGCACTATGTTTCTGACCACTGTGTCTCTGACTACTGTATTTCTGACCAGTGTGTTTCTGACCAGTGTGTTTCTGACCAGTGTGTTCCTGACCTGTGAGTTTCTGACCACTGTGTTTCTGACCACTGTGTTTCTGACCAGTGCTTTACTGACCAGTGTGTTTCTGACCAGTGTGTTTCCTACCAGTGTGTTTCTGACTAGTGTGTTTCAGACCAGTGTGTTTCTGACCAGTGTGTTTCTGACCACTGTGTTTCTGACCAGTGTGTTCCTGACCTGTGTGTTTCTGACCACTGTGTTTCTGACCACCGTGTGTCTGAGCAGCGTGTTTCTGAGCACTGTGATTCTGAACAGTGTGTTTCTGAGCACTATGTTTCTGACCACTGTGTCTCTGACCACTGTGTTTCTGACCAGTGTGTTCCTGACCTGTGTGTTTCTGACCACTGTGTTTCTGACCACCGTGTGTCTGAGCAGCGTGTTTCTGAGCACTGTGATTCTGAACAGTGTGTTTCTGAGCACTATGTTTCTGACCACTGTGTCTCTGACCACTGTGTTTCTGACCAGTGTGTTCCTGACCTGTGTGTTTCTGACCACTGTGTTTCTGACCACCGTGTGTCTGAGCAGCGTGTTTCTGAGCACTGTGATTCTGAACAGTGTGTTTCTGAGCACTATGTTTCTGACCACTGTGTCTCTGACCACTGTGTTTCTGACCAGTGTGTTCCTGACCTGTGTGTTTCTGACCACTGTGTTTCTGACCACCGTGTGTCTGAGCAGCGTGTTTCTGAGCACTGTGATTCTGAACAGTGTGTTTCTGAGCACTATGTTTCTGACCACTGTGTCTCTGACCACTGTGTTTCTGACCAGTGTGTTCCTGACCTGTGTGTTTCTGACCACTGTGTTTCTGACCACCGTGTGTCTGAGCAGCGTGTTTCTGAGCACTGTGATTCTGAACAGTGTGTTTCTGAGCACTATGTTTCTGACCACTGTGTCTCTGACCACTGTGTTTCTGACCAGTGTGTTCCTGACCTGTGTGTTTCTGACCACTGTGTTTCTGACCACCGTGTGTCTGAGCAGCGTGTTTCTGAGCACTGTGATTCTGAACAGTGTGTTTCTGAGCACTATGTTTCTGACCACTGTGTCTCTGACCACTGTGTTTCTGACCAGTGTGTTCCTGACCTGTGTGTTTCTGACCACTGTGTTTCTGACCACCGTGTGTCTGAGCAGCGTGTTTCTGAGCACTGTGATTCTGAACAGTGTGTTTCTGAGCACTATGTTTCTGACCACTGTGTCTCTGACCACTGTGTTTCTGACCAGTGTGTTCCTGACCTGTGTGTTTCTGA
Source organism: Penium margaritaceum (assembly GCA_023375785.1). NCBI lineage: Eukaryota > Viridiplantae > Streptophyta > Zygnematophyceae > Desmidiales > Peniaceae > Penium > Penium margaritaceum. The sequence goes on from SZWC01000931.1 coordinate 262,478, forward strand.
CCACTGTGTTTCTGACCACCGTGTGTCTGAGCAGCGTGTTTCTGAGCACTGTGATTCTGAACAGTGTGTTTCTGAGCACTATGTTTCTGACCACTGTGTCTCTGACCACTGTGTTTCTGACCAGTGTGTTCCTGACCTGTGTGTTTCTGACCACTGTGTTTCTGACCACCGTGTGTCTGAGCAGCGTGTTTCTGAGCACTGTGATTCTGAACAGTGTGTTTCTGAGCACTATGTTTCTGACCACTGTGTCTCTGACCACTGTGTTTCTGACCAGTGTGTTCCTGACCTGTGTGTTTCTGACCACTGTGTTTCTGACCACCGTGTGTCTGAGCAGCGTGTTTCTGAGCACTGTGATTCTGAACAGTGTGTTTCTGAGCACTATGTTTCTGACCACTGTGTCTCTGACCACTGTGTTTCTGACCAGTGTGTTCCTGACCTGTGTGTTTCTGACCACTGTGTTTCTGACCACCGTGTGTCTGAGCAGCGTGTTTCTGAGCACTGTGATTCTGAACAGTGTGTTTCTGAGCACTATGTTTCTGACCACTGTGTCTCTGACCACTGTGTTTCTGACCAGTGTGTTACTGACCAGTGTGTTTCTGACCAGTGTGTTTGTGACCACTGTTTTTCTGACCAGTGTGTTTTTGACCACTGTGTTTCTGACCACTGTGTTTGTGACCACTGTGTTTGTGATCACTGTGTTTCTGACCACTGTTTTTCTGACCACTGTGTTTCTGACCACTATGTTTCTGTCCACTGTGTTTCTGGATACTGTGTTTCTGACCACTGAGTTTTTAACCACTGTGTTTCTGACCACTGTGTTTCTTACCACTCTGTTTCTGACCACTGTGTTTCTGACCACCGTGTGTCTCAGCAGTGTGTTTCTGAGCACTGTGTTTCTGACGAGTGTGTTTCTGAGCACTATGTTTCTGACCACAGTGTCTCTGACCACTGTGCTTCTAACCAGTGTGTTTCTGACCAGTGTGTTTCTGACCAGTGTGTTTCTGACCTGTGAGTTTCTGACCACTGTGTTTCTGACCACTGTGTTTCTGACCAGTGTGTTTCTGAGCAGTGTGTTTCTGACCAGTGTGTTTCTGACCAGTGTGTTTCTGACCTGTGAGTTTCTGACCACTGTGTTTCTGACCACTGTGTTTCTGACCAGTGTGTTTCTGAGCAGTGTGTTTCTGACCAGTGTGTTTCCTACCACTGTGTTTCTGACTAGTGTGTTTCTGACCAGTGTGTTTCTTACCACTGTGTTTCTCACCAGTGTGTTTCTGACCACTGTGTTTCTGACCACTGTGTTTCTGACCACTGTGTTTCTGACTAGTGTGTTTCTGACCAGTGTGTTTCTTACCACTGTGTTTCTCACCAGTGTGTTTCTGACCACTGTGTTTCTGACCACTGTGTTTCTGACCAATGTTTTTCTCACGAGTGTGTTAATGACCAGTGTGTTTCTGACCACTGTGTTTCTGACCACTCTGTTTCCGACCAGTGTGTTTCTGACCAGTGTATTTGTGACCACTGTGTTTCTGACCATTGTGTTTGTGACCAGTGTGTTTTTGACCACTCTGTTTCTGACCAGTGTGTTTCTGACCACTGTGTTTCTGACCACTGTGTTTCTGAACACTGTGTTTCTGACCACTGTGTTTCTGACCAATGTCTTTCTTACCATTGTGCTTCTGACCACTGTGTTTCTGACCAGTGTGTTCCTGACCACTGTGTTTCTGACCACTGTCTTTCTGACCAGTGTGTTTCTGACCCTTGTGTTTCTGACCAGTGTGTTTCTGACCACTGCGTTTCTGACCACTGTTTTTCTAAGCACTGTGTTCCAGACCACTGCGTTTCTAACCAGTGTGTTTCTAACCACTGTGTTTCTTAAAACCGTGTTTCTGACCACTGTGTTTCTGAACACTGTGTTTCTGACCACTTTGTTTCTGACCACTGTGTTTCTGACAATTGTGTTTCTGACCACTGTGTTTCTGACCACTGTGTTTCTGACAACAGTCTTTCTTACTATTGTGTTTCTGACAACTGTGTTTCTGACCACTGTGTTTCTGACCACTTTATTTCTGACCAGTGTATTTCTGACCACTGTGTTTCTGACCAATGTGTTTCTCACGAGGGTGTTTATGACCAGTGTGTTTCTGACCACTGTGTTTCTGACCAGTGTGTTTCTGACCAGTGCGTTTCTGAGCACCATGTTTCTGACCACTCTGTTTCTGACCACTGTGTTTCTGACCACTGTTTTTTTTACCAGTGTGTTTCTGACCACAGTGTTTCTGACCAGTTTGTTTATGACCACTGTGTTTGAGACCACTGTGTTTGTGACCACTGTGTTTGTGTCCACTGCGTTTCAAACAAGTGTGTTTCTGACCACTGTGTTTCTGACCACTGTGTTTCTGACGACTGTGTTTCTGACCACTGTCTTTCTGACCAGTGTGTTTCTGACCAGTGTGTTTCTGACCACTGTGTTTCTGACCACTGTATTTCTTACCACTGTGTTTCTGACCTCTGTGTTTCTGACCACTGTGTTTCTGACCAGTGTGTTTCTGATCAGTGTGTTTTTTACCACTGTGTTTCTGACCGATGTGTTTCTGGCCAGTGTGTTTTTGACCAGTGTGTTTCTGACCAGTGTGTTTCTGACCACTGTGTTTCTGACCACATTGTGTCTGACCACTGTGTCTCTGACCAATTTGTTTCTGACAAGTGTGTTTCTGACCACTGTGTTTCTGAACACTGTGTTTCTGACCACTGTGTTTCTGACCACTGTGTTTTCGACCTGTGTGTTTCTGACCAGTGTGTTTCTGACCAGTGTGCTTCTGACCAGTGTGTTTCTTACCACTGTGTTTCTGACCAGTGTGTGTGTCTGACCTGTTTGTTTCTGACCACTGTGTTTCGGACCAGTGTGTTTTTGACCACTGCGTTTCTGACCAGTGTGTTTCTGACCAGTGTGTTTCTGTCCACTGTGTTTCTGACCACTGTGTTTCTGACCAGTGTGTTTCTGACCAGTGTGTTTCTGTCCACTGTGTTTCTGACCACTGTGTTTCTGACCAGTGTGTTTCTGACCAGTGTGTTTCTGACCAGTGTGTTTGTGACCACTGTTTTTCTGACCAGTGTGTTTTTGACCACTGTGTTTCTGACCACTGTGTTTGTGACCACTGTGTTTGTGACCACTGTGTTTGTGACCACTGTTTTTCTGACCACTGTGTTTCTGACCACTATGTCTCTGTCCACTGTGTTTCTGGATACTATGTTTCTGACCACTGAGTTTCTAACCACTGTGTTTCTGACCACTGTGTTTCTTACCACTGTGTTTCTGACCACTGTGTTTCTGACCACCGTGTGTCTGAGCAGTGTGTTTCTGAGCACTGTGTTTCTGACCAGTGTGTTTCTGAGCACTATGCTTCTGACCACTGTGTCTCTGACCACTGTGTTTCTAACCAGTGTGTTTCTGTCCAGTGTGTTTCTGACCAGTGTGTTTCTGACCTGTGAGTTTCTGACCACTGTGTTTCTGACCACTGTGTTTCTGACCAGTGTGTTTCTGAGCAGTGTGTTTCTGACCAGTGTGTCTCCTACCACTGTGTTTCTGACTAGTGTGTTTCTGACCAGTTTGTTTCTTACCACTGTGTTTCTGACCAGTGTGTTTCTGACCATTGTGTTTCTGACCACTGTGTTTCTGACCAATGTTTTTCTCACGAGTGTGTTCATGACCAGTGTGCTTCTGACCACTGTGTTTCTGACCACTGTGTTTCTGACCCTTCTATTTCCGACCAGTGTGTTTCTGACCAGTGTATTTGTGACCACTGTGTTTCTGACCACTGTGTTTGTGACCAGTGTGTTTTTGACCACTCTGTTTCCGACCAGTGTGTTTCTGACCACTGTGTTTCTGACCACTATTTTTCTGAACACTGTGTTTCTGACCACTGTGTTTCTGACCAATGTCTTTCTTACCATTGTGCTTCTGACCACTGTGTTTCTGACCAGTGTATTTCTGACCACTGTGTTTCTGACCACTGTCTTTCTGACCAGTGTGTTTCTGACCACTGCGTTTCTGACCACTGTTTTTCTGAGCACTGTGATCCAGACCACTGCGTTTCTAACCAGTGTGTTTCTAACCACTGTGTTTCTGAACACTGTGTTTCTGACCTCTGTGTTTCTGACCACTGTGTTTCTGACCGCTGTGTTTCTCACCACTGTGTTTCTGACCACTTTGTTTCTGACCACTGTGTTTCTGACAATTGTGTTTCTGACCACTGTGTTTCTGAACACTGTGTTTCTGACCACAGTCTTTCTTACTATTGTGTTTCTGACAACTGTGTTTTTGACCACTGTGTTTCTGACCACTTTATTTCTGACCAGTGTATTTCTGACCACTGTGTTTCTGACCAATGTGTTTCTCACGAGGGTGTTTATGACCAGTGTGTTTCTGACCACTGTGTTTCTGACCACTGTGTTTCTGACCACTGTTTTTCTTACCAGTGTGTTTCTGACCACAGTGTTTCTGACCAGTTTGTTTCTGACCACTGTGTTTAAGACCACTGTGTTTGTGACCACTGTGTTTCTGTCCACTGCGTTTCAAACCAGTGTGTTTCTGACCACTGTGTTTCTGACCACTGTGTTTCTGACCACTGTCTTTCTGACCAGTGTGTTTCTGACCAGTGTGTTTCTGACCACTGTGTTTCTGACCACTGTGTTTCTGACCACTGTGTTTCTGACCAGTGTGTTTCTGACCAGTGTGTTTCTGACCACTGTGTTTCTGACCACTGTGTTTCTGACCACTGTATTTCTTACCACTGTGTTTCTGACCTCTGTGTTTCTGACCACTGTGTTTCTGACCAGTGTGTTTCTGATCAGTGTGTTTTTTACCACTGTGTTTCTGACCGATGTGTTTCTTGCCAGTGTGTTTCTGACCAGTGTGTTTCTGACCAGTGTGTTTCTGACCACTGTGTTTCTGACCACAGTGTGTCTGACCACTGTGTTTCTGACCAATGTGTTTCTGACCAGTGTGTTTCTGACCACTGTCTTTCTGACCAGTGTGTTTCTGACCACTGTGTTTCGGACCTGTGTGTTACTGACCACTGTGTTTCTGACCACTGTGTTTCTGACCACTGTATTTCTGACCACTGTGTTTCTGACCACTGTGTTTCGGACCTGTGTGTTACTGACCACTGTGTTTCTGACCACTGTGTTTCTGACCACTGTATTTCTGACCACTGTGTTTCTGACCAGTGTGTTTATGACCAGTTTGTTTCTGACCACTGTGTTTCTGACCACTGTGTTTCTTACCACTGTGTTTCTGACCACTGCATTTCTGACCATTGTGTTTCTGTCCAGTGTGTTTCTGACCACTGTGTTTCTGACCACTGATTTTCTGACCACTGTGTTCTGACCACTGTGTTTCTGTCCACTGTGTTTCTGGATACTGTGTTTCTGACCACTGTGTTTCTAACCACTGTGTTTCTGCCCACTGTGTTTCTTACCACTGTGTTTCTGACTACTGTGTATCTGACCACCATGTGTCTGAGCAGTTTGTTTCTGAGCACTGTGTTTCTGACCAGTGTGTTTCTGAGCACTATGTTTCTGACCACTATGTCTCTGACTACTGTGTTTCTGACCAGTGTGTTTCTCACTAGTGTGTTTCTGACCACTGTGTTTCTGACCAGTGTGTTTCCTACCACTGTGTTTCTGACTAGTGTGTTTCTGACCAGTGTGTTTCTGACCACTGTGTTTCTGACCAGTGTGTTTCTGACCACTGTGTTTTCTGACCACTGTGTTTCTGACCAATGTGTTTCTCACGAGTGTGTTTATGACCATTGTCTTTCGGACCACTGTGTTTCTGACCAGTGTGTTTCTGACCAGTGTGTTTATGAACAGTGTGTTTTTGACCACTGTGTTTCTGACCACTGTGTTTCTGACCACTGTGTTTCTGACCACTCTGAATCTGACCAGTGTGTTTCTGACCAGTGTGTTTCTGACCACTGTGTTTCTGACCACTGTGTTTGTGACGAGTGTGTTTCTTTCCACTGTGTTTATGACCAGTGTGTTTCTGACCAGTTTGTTTCTGACCACTGTGTTTCTGACCACTGTCTTTCTTACCATTGTGCTTCTGACCAATCTGTTTCTGACCAGTGTATTTCTGACCACTGTGTTTCTGACCAGTGTCTTTCTGACCACTGTGTTTCTGACCACTGTCTTTCTTACCATTGTGCTTCTGACCAATCTGTTTCTGACCAGTGTATTTCTGACCACTGTGTTTCTGACCAGTGTCTTTCTGACCACTGTGTTTCTGACCACTGTCTTTCTTACCATTGTGCTTCTGACCAATCTGTTTCTGACCAGTGTATTTCTGACCACTGTGTTTCTGACCAGTGTCTTTCTGACCACTGTGTTTCTGACCACTGTCTTTCTTACCATTGTGCTTCTGACCAATCTGTTTCTGACCAGTGTATTTCTGACCACTGTGTTTCTGACCAGTGTCTTTCTGACCACTGTGTTTCTGACCACTGTCTTTCTTACCATTGTGCTTCTGACCAATCTGTTTCTGACCAGTGTATTTCTGACCACTGTGTTTCTGACCAGTGTCTTTCTGACCACTGTGTTTCTGACCACTGTCTTTCTTACCATTGTGCTTCTGACCAATCTGTTTCTGACCAGTGTATTTCTGACCACTGTGTTTCTGACCAGTGTCTTTCTGACCACTGTGTTTCTGACCACTGTCTTTCTTACCATTGTGCTTCTGACCAATCTGTTTCTGACCAGTGTATTTCTGACCACTGTGTTTCTGACCAGTGTCTTTCTGACCACTGTGTTTCTGACCACTGTCTTTCTTACCATTGTGCTTCTGACCAATCTGTTTCTGACCAGTGTATTTCTGACCACTGTGTTTCTGACCAGTGTCTTTCTGACCACTGTGTTTCTGACCACTGTCTTTCTTACCATTGTGCTTCTGACCAATCTGTTTCTGACCAGTGTATTTCTGACCACTGTGTTTCTGACCAGTGTCTTTCTGACCACTGTGTTTCTGACCACTGTCTTTCTTACCATTGTGCTTCTGACCAATCTGTTTCTGACCAGTGTATTTCTGACCACTGTGTTTCTGACCAGTGTCTTTCTGACCACTGTGTTTCTGACCACTGTCTTTCTTACCATTGTGCTTCTGACCAATCTGTTTCTGACCAGTGTATTTCTGACCACTGTGTTTCTGACCAGTGTCTTTCTGACCACTGTGTTTCTGACCACTGTCTTTCTTACCATTGTGCTTCTGACCAATCTGTTTCTGACCAGTGTATTTCTGACCACTGTGTTTCTGACCAGTGTCTTTCTGACCACTGTGTTTCTGACCACTGTCTTTCTTACCATTGTGCTTCTGACCAATCTGTTTCTGACCAGTGTATTTCTGACCACTGTGTTTCTGACCAGTGTCTTTCTGACCACTGTGTTTCTGACCACTGTCTTTCTTACCATTGTGCTTCTGACCAATCTGTTTCTGACCAGTGTATTTCTGACCACTGTGTTTCTGACCAGTGTCTTTCTGACCACTGTGTTTCTGACCACTGTCTTTCTTACCATTGTGCTTCTGACCAATCTGTTTCTGACCAGTGTATTTCTGACCACTGTGTTTCTGACCAGTGTCTTTCTGACCACTGTGTTTCTGACCACTGTCTTTCTTACCATTGTGCTTCTGACCAATCTGTTTCTGACCAGTGTATTTCTGACCACTGTGTTTCTGACCAGTGTCTTTCTGACCACTGTGTTTCTGACCACTGTCTTTCTTACCATTGTGCTTCTGACCAATCTGTTTCTGACCAGTGTATTTCTGACCACTGTGTTTCTGACCAGTGTCTTTCTGACCACTGTGTTTCTGACCACTGTCTTTCTTACCATTGTGCTTCTGACCAATCTGTTTCTGACCAGTGTATTTCTGACCACTGTGTTTCTGACCAGTGTCTTTCTGACCACTGTGTTTCTGACCACTGTCTTTCTTACCATTGTGCTTCTGACCAATCTGTTTCTGACCAGTGTATTTCTGACCACTGTGTTTCTGACCAGTGTCTTTCTGACCACTGTGTTTCTGACCACTGTCTTTCTTACCATTGTGCTTCTGACCAATCTGTTTCTGACCAGTGTATTTCTGACCACTGTGTTTCTGACCAGTGTCTTTCTGACCACTGTGTTTCTGACCACTGTCTTTCTTACCATTGTGCTTCTGACCAATCTGTTTCTGACCAGTGTATTTCTGACCACTGTGTTTCTGACCAGTGTCTTTCTGACCACTGTGTTTCTGACCACTGTCTTTCTTACCATTGTGCTTCTGACCAATCTGTTTCTGACCAGTGTATTTCTGACCACTGTGTTTCTGACCAGTGTCTTTCTGACCACTGTGTTTCTGACCACTGTCTTTCTTACCATTGTGCTTCTGACCAATCTGTTTCTGACCAGTGTATTTCTGACCACTGTGTTTCTGACCAGTGTCTTTCTGACCACTGTGTTTCTGACCACTGTCTTTCTTACCATTGTGCTTCTGACCAATCTGTTTCTGACCAGTGTATTTCTGACCACTGTGTTTCTGACCAGTGTCTTTCTGACCACTGTGTTTCTGACCACTGTCTTTCTTACCATTGTGCTTCTGACCAATCTGTTTCTGACCAGTGTATTTCTGACCACTGTGTTTCTGACCAGTGTCTTTCTGACCACTGTGTTTCTGACCACTGTCTTTCTTACCATTGTGCTTCTGACCAATCTGTTTCTGACCAGTGTATTTCTGACCACTGTGTTTCTGACCAGTGTCTTTCTGACCACTGTGTTTCTGACCACTGTCTTTCTTACCATTGTGCTTCTGACCAATCTGTTTCTGACCAGTGTATTTCTGACCACTGTGTTTCTGACCAGTGTCTTTCTGACCACTGTGTTTCTGACCACTGTCTTTCTTACCATTGTGCTTCTGACCAATCTGTTTCTGACCAGTGTATTTCTGACCACTGTGTTTCTGACCAGTGTCTTTCTGACCACTGTGTTTCTGACCACTGTCTTTCTTACCATTGTGCTTCTGACCAATCTGTTTCTGACCAGTGTATTTCTGACCACTGTGTTTCTGACCAGTGTATTTCTGACCACTGTGTTTCTGACCACTGTGTTTCTGAACACAGTGTTTCTGACCACTGTGTTTCTGACGAGTGTGTTTCTGAGAAGTGTGTTTCTGACCTCTGTGTTTCTGACCAGTGTGTTTCTGACCAGTGTGTTTTTGACCAGTTTGTTTCTGACCACTGTGTTTCTGACAAGTGTGTTTCTGACCACTGTGTTTCTAACCAATGTGTTTCTGACCACTGTGTTTTTGCCCACTGTGTTTTTGACCACTGTGTTCCTGACCACTGTGTTTCTTACTAGTGTGTTTCTGACCAGTGTGTTTCTGACCACTGTGTTTCTGACCACTGTGTTTCTGACCACTGTGTTTCTGACCACTATATTTCTGACCACTGTGTTTCCGACCAATATGTTTCCGACAAGTGTGTTTCTGATCTGTGTGTTTTTGACCACTGTGTTCCTGACCAGTGTGATTCTGACGACTGTGTTTCTGACCAGTGTGTTTCTGACCTGTGTGTTTCCGATCACTGTGTTTTTTACCATTACTTTTCTGACCACTGTGTTTCCGACCACTGTGTTTCTGACCAGTGTGTTTCTGACCAGTGTGTGTCTGACCACTGTGTTTTTGACCACTGTGTTTCAGACCGCTCTGTTTCTGACCAATGTGTTTCTCACCAGTGTGTTTGACCACTGTCTTTTTGCCAGTGTGTTTCTGACCACTGTGTTTCTGACCATTGTGTTTCTGACCAGTGTGTTTTTGACCAGTGTGTTTCTGACCACTGTGTTTCTGACTACTGTGTTTCTGACCAGTGTGTTTCTGACCACTGTGTTTCTGACAAGTGTGTTTCTGACCACTGTGTTTCTGACCACGGTGTTTCTGACCACTGTGCTTCTGACTACTGTGTTTCTGACCACAGTGTTTCTGACCTGTGTGTTTCTGACCAGTTTTTTTCTGACCAGTGTGTTTCTGACTACTGTGTTTCTGACCACTGTGTTTCTGACCACTGTGTTTTTGACCAGTGTGTTTCTAAGCAGTGTGTTTCTAACCACTGTGTTTTTCACCACTGTGTTTCTGACCAATGTGTTTCTGACCACTGTGTTTCTGACCACTGTGTTTCTGATCACTGTGTTTTTGACCATTGTGTTTCTGACCACTGTGTTTCTGACTGCTGTGTTTCTCACCAGTGTGTTTTTGACCAGTGTGTTTCTGACCACTGTGTTTCTCACTACTGTGTTTCTGACCATTGTGTTTCTGACCACTGTGTTTCTGACCAGAGTGTTTCTGACCACTGTGTTTCTGACCAATGTGTTTCTGATCACTGTGTTTCTGACCACTGTGTTTCTGACAACAGTGTTTCTGACCACTGTGTTTCTGACCGCTGTGTTTCTGACCACCGTGTTTCTGACCAGTGTGTTTCTGACCAGTGTGTTTCTGACTAGTGTGTTTCTGACCACTGTGTTTCTGACCAATGTGTTTCTGATCACTGTGTTTCTGACCACTGTGTTTCTGACAACAGTGTTTCTGACCACTGTGTTTCTGACCGCTGTGTTTCTGACCACCGTGTTTCTGACCAGTGTGTTTCTGACCAGTGTGTTTCTGACCAGTTTGTTCTGACCAGTGTGTATCTGACCACTGTGTTTCTGAGCAGTGTGTTTCGGACCAGAGTGTTTCTGACCACTGTGTTTCTGACCAGTGTGTTTCTGACTAGTGTGTTTCTGACCACTGTGTTTCTGACCAGTGTGCTTCTGACCACTGTGTTTCTGACCAGTGTGTTTCTGGCCTCCGTGATTCTGACCGGTATGTTTCTGACCACTGTGTTTCTGACCAGTGTGTTTCTGACCACTATGTTTCTGAACACTCTGTTTCTGACCAATGTTTTTCTGACCACTGTGTTTCTGACCAGTGTGTTTCTGACCACTGTGTCTCTGACCACTGTGTTTCTGACCACTGTGTTTCTGACCACTGTGTTTCTAAACAGTTTGTTTCTGACCATTGTGTTTCTGACTAGTGTGTTTCTGATCACTGTGTTCTGACCATTGTGTTTCTGACCACTATGTTTCTGACCAGCGTGTTTCTGACCAGTGTGTTTCTGACCACCTTGTTTCTGACCAATGTGTTTCTGACCACTTTGTTGATGACCACTGTGTTTCTGACCAGTGTGTTTCTGACCAGTGTGTTTCTGACCACTGTGTTTCTGACCAATGTGTTTCTGACCAGTGTGTTTCTGACCAGTGTGTTTTTGACCACTGTGTTTTTGACTGCGGTGTTTCTGACCAATGTGTTTATGATGATTGTCTTTCTGACCAGTGTGTTTCTGACCACTGTGTTTCTGACCACTGTGTTTCTGACCAGTGTGTTTCTGACCACTGTGTTTCTGACCACTGTGTTTATGATGATTGTCTTTCTGACCAGTGTGTTTCTGACCACTGTGTTTCTGACCACTGTGTTTCTGACCAGTGTGTTTCTGACCACTGTGTTTCTGACCACTGTGTTTGTGACCACTGTGGTTCTGAGCACTGTGTTTCTGACCAAAATGTTTCTGACCACTGTGTTCCTCACCACTGTGTTTCTGACCAGTGTGTTTATGACCAGGGTGTTTCTGACCACAGTGCTTCTGACCACTGTGTTTGTGACCACTGTGTTTCTGACCACTGTGTTTCTGACCACTGTGTTTCTGACCATTGTGTTTCTGACCACTGTGTTTCTGTCCAGTGTATTTCTGACCACTGTGTTTCTGACCACTGTGTTTCTGACCACTGTGTTTCTGTCCAGTGTGTTTCTGACCACTGTGTTTCTGACCACTCTGTTTCTGACCAGTGTGTTTCTGACCAGTGTGTTGCTGTCCACTGTGTTTCTGACCAGTGTGTTTCTGACCACTGTGTTTCTCACCACTGCGTTTCTGACCACTGTGTTTCTGACCAGTGTGTTCCTGACCAGTGTGTTTCTGACTAGTGTGTTTCTGACCACTGTGTTTCTGACCACTCTGTTTCTGACCAGTGTGTTTCTGACCAGTGTGTTGCTGTCCACTGTGTTTCTGACCAGTGTGTTTCTGACCACTGTGTTTCTCACCACTGCGTTTCTGACCACTGTGTTTCTGACCAGTGTGTTCCTGACCAGTGTGTTTCTGACTAGTGTGTTTCTGACCACTGTGTTTCTGACCACTCTGTTTCTGACCAGTGTGTTTCTGACCAGTGTGTTGCTGTCCACTGTGTTTCTGACCAGTGTGTTTCTGACCACTGTGTTTCTCACCACTGCGTTTCTGACCACTGTGTTTCTGACCAGTGTGTTCCTGACCAGTGTGTTTCTGACTAGTGTGTTTCTGACCACTGTGTTTCTGACCACTCTGTTTCTGACCAGTGTGTTTCTGACCAGTGTGTTGCTGTCCACTGTGTTTCTGACCAGTGTGTTTCTGACCACTGTGTTTCTCACCACTGCGTTTCTGACCACTGTGTTTCTGACCAGTGTGTTCCTGACCAGTGTGTTTCTGACTAGTGTGTTTCTGACCACTGTGTTTCTGACCACTCTGTTTCTGACCAGTGTGTTTCTGACCAGTGTGTTGCTGTCCACTGTGTTTCTGACCAGTGTGTTTCTGACCACTGTGTTTCTCACCACTGCGTTTCTGACCACTGTGTTTCTGACCAGTGTGTTCCTGACCAGTGTGTTTCTGACTAGTGTGTTTCTGACCACTGTGTTTCTGACCACTCTGTTTCTGACCAGTGTGTTTCTGACCAGTGTGTTGCTGTCCACTGTGTTTCTGACCAGTGTGTTTCTGACCACTGTGTTTCTCACCACTGCGTTTCTGACCACTGTGTTTCTGACCAGTGTGTTCCTGACCAGTGTGTTTCTGACTAGTGTGTTTCTGACCACTGTGTTTCTGACCACTCTGTTTCTGACCAGTGTGTTTCTGACCAGTGTGTTGCTGTCCACTGTGTTTCTGACCAGTGTGTTTCTGACCACTGTGTTTCTCACCACTGCGTTTCTGACCACTGTGTTTCTGACCAGTGTGTTCCTGACCAGTGTGTTTCTGACTAGTGTGTTTCTGACCACTGTGTTTCTGACCACTCTGTTTCTGACCAGTGTGTTTCTGACCAGTGTGTTGCTGTCCACTGTGTTTCTGACCAGTGTGTTTCTGACCACTGTGTTTCTCACCACTGCGTTTCTGACCACTGTGTTTCTGACCAGTGTGTTCCTGACCAGTGTGTTTCTGACTAGTGTGTTTCTGACCACTGTGTTTCTGACCACTCTGTTTCTGACCAGTGTGTTTCTGACCAGTGTGTTGCTGTCCACTGTGTTTCTGACCAGTGTGTTTCTGACCACTGTGTTTCTCACCACTGCGTTTCTGACCACTGTGTTTCTGACCAGTGTGTTCCTGACCAGTGTGTTTCTGACTAGTGTGTTTCTGACCACTGTGTTTCTGACCACTCTGTTTCTGACCAGTGTGTTTCTGACCAGTGTGTTGCTGTCCACTGTGTTTCTGACCAGTGTGTTTCTGACCACTGTGTTTCTCACCACTGCGTTTCTGACCACTGTGTTTCTGACCAGTGTGTTCCTGACCAGTGTGTTTCTGACTAGTGTGTTTCTGACCACTGTGTTTCTGACCACTCTGTTTCTGACCAGTGTGTTTCTGACCAGTGTGTTGCTGTCCACTGTGTTTCTGACCAGTGTGTTTCTGACCACTGTGTTTCTCACCACTGCGTTTCTGACCACTGTGTTTCTGACCAGTGTGTTCCTGACCAGTGTGTTTCTGACTAGTGTGTTTCTGACCACTGTGTTTCTGACCACTCTGTTTCTGACCAGTGTGTTTCTGACCAGTGTGTTGCTGTCCACTGTGTTTCTGACCAGTGTGTTTCTGACCACTGTGTCTCTGACCACTGTGTTTCTGACCACTGTGTTTCTGTCCAGTGTATTTCTGACCACTGTGTTTCTGACCAATGTGTTTCTGACCACTCTGTTTCTGACCACTGTGTTTCTGACCACTGTGTTTCTGACCACTGTGTTTCTGACCACTGTGTTTCTGACCAGTGTGTTTCTGACCACTTTGTTTCTGACCAGTGTGTTTCTGACCACTGTGTTTCTCACCACTGCGTTTCTGACCACTGTGTTTCTGACAACCGTGTTTATGACCAGTGTGCTTCTGACCAGTGTGTTTCTGACAACCGTGTTTCTGACCACTGTGTTTCTGACCAGTGTGTTTCTGACCACTGTGTTTCTGACCACTGTGTTTCTGACCATTGTTTTTCTGACCACTGTCTTTCTGACCAGTGTGTTTCTAACCACTGTGTTTCTGACCAGTGTGTTTCTGACCACTGTGTTTCTGACAACCGTGTGTATGACCAGTGTGCTTCTGACCAGTGTGTTTCTGACCACTGTGTTTCTGACAACCGTGTGTATGACCAGTGTGCTTCTGACCAGTGTGTTTCTGACCACTGTGTTTCTGACAACCGTGTGTATGACCAGTGTGCTTCTGACCAGTGTGTTTCTGACCACTGTGTTTCTGACAACCGTGTGTATGACCAGTGTGCTTCTGACCAGTGTGTTTCTGACCACTGTGTTTCTGACAACCGTGTGTATGACCAGTGTGCTTCTGACCAGTGTGTTTCTGACCACTGTGTTTCTGACAACCGTGTGTATGACCAGTGTGCTTCTGACCAGTGTGTTTCTGACCACTGTGTTTCTGACAACCGTGTGTATGACCAGTGTGCTTCTGACCAGTGTGTTTCTGACCACTGTGTTTCTGACAACCGTGTGTATGACCAGTGTGCTTCTGACCAGTGTGTTTCTGACCACTGTGTTTCTGACAACCGTGTGTATGACCAGTGTGCTTCTGACCAGTGTGTTTCTGACCACTGTGTTTCTGACAACCGTGTGTATGACCAGTGTGCTTCTGACCAGTGTGTTTCTGACCACTGTGTTTCTGACAACCGTGTGTATGACCAGTGTGCTTCTGACCAGTGTGTTTCTGACCACTGTGTTTCTGACAACCGTGTGTATGACCAGTGTGCTTCTGACCAGTGTGTTTCTGACCACTGTGTTTCTGACAACCGTGTGTATGACCAGTGTGCTTCTGACCAGTGTGTTTCTGACCACTGTGTTTCTGACAACCGTGTGTATGACCAGTGTGCTTCTGACCAGTGTGTTTCTGACCACTGTGTTTCTGACAACCGTGTGTATGACCAGTGTGCTTCTGACCAGTGTGTTTCTGACCACTGTGTTTCTGACAACCGTGTGTATGACCAGTGTGCTTCTGACCAGTGTGTTTCTGACCACTGTGTTTCTGACAACCGTGTGTATGACCAGTGTGCTTCTGACCAGTGTGTTTCTGACCACTGTGTTTCTGACAACCGTGTGTATGACCAGTGTGCTTCTGACCAGTGTGTTTCTGACCACTGTGTTTCTGACAACCGTGTGTATGACCAGTGTGCTTCTGACCAGTGTGTTTCTGACCACTGTCTTTCTGACCAGTGTGTTTCTCACCACTGTGTTTCTGACCACTGTGTTTGTCAGGATGAGATCCGCGTGGTGCGGTCCCGACGTTTGTCTGATCGCCTTTAGTGGTTCACGTCTATTGTTTTGGGCGAATCTGAGACTGAGCGTGAGCTTTCTGGTCGCCTCACGCTACGTGAGCAGGAGTTTAGAAACAGTCCGTTTGCGAAGGGAATAACGTCATTTTGCTTTAGTTTTTTAACATGGACATGATCACAACATTTTTAGGGCTAGTCATGTGCTTTCCAACGCACCAAACTGCGCGTGATTCGGCCAAGCGTAGCTCAAGTTATGCTTGCCGAAGCGCAGGTCTCACCCACCACAGAAGCCTGATGCCGCCACTCGCCGTGGCGCCTTCATTCACGTGCGAAGCGCCTTTCCCAAGGCGCATGTCCCATTGCACATGGTGTATGGGTCCCCTGCACTGTTTCCACGCTCTCTACCCACTTTCGGGTCGTGTTTGGTGATGGGGTGTGACGAGGTTCGAAACCTGTCCGCGGACCTGCAGTCAGAATTTTGACCACGTCCCCGAGTTACAAAACGTACTTCTGAGTCTCGGACGTCGAGCCAGGATTTTGGCTAAGTCCTTAAGTAACAACCTGCACTACTTGTTCCGGTGGATGATCCGCCGGATCAGGTGGATCATCCACGGGATGCCTCGAGAGGCCTATCGGAGCATTTTCTCCACATGGTATTTTTGTTACTCAGTCCGGTCGATTATCGACCGAATTTCGAGTCGCAACCGGCTTCCAGAGCCGCTGCGCATACCCCAACTTTGGAAAAGCATATCTCCCTAGATACTTGTCCGATTCCGGCGAAACAACTTCCACCGGATTCAGCACCTCGTCAAATTTCAGGGGCAATCCTCTATTTGAGGATCTGAGCAAATGTCGAGTCGCCAGATCCGCCGGAGCGGAGTTCCCATATTCTAGCGGCTCGTCAGCGCCTCCCGGCGCCGCACTTGGGCATGCGGAGGGGCAATTTTTCAACAGTGTTTCTGACCACTGTGTTTCTGACCAGTGTGTTTCTGACCAGTGTGTTTCTGACCAGTGTGTTTCTGACCAGTGTGTTTCTTTCCATTGTGTTTCTGACCACAGTGTTTCTGACCAGTGTGTTTCTCACCAGTGTGTTTCTGACCAATGAGTTTCTAACCGGTGTGTTTCTGACCACAATGTTTCGGACCACTGTGTTTCTGACCACTGTGTTTCTGACCACTGTGTTTCTGACCACTGTGTTTCGGACCACTATGTTTCTGACCAGTGTGTTTGTGACCACTATGTTTCTGATCACTGTGTTTCTGTCCAGTGTGTTTCTGACCAGTGTGTTGCTGACCACTATGTTTCTGACCACTGTGTTTCTGACCACAGTGTTTCTGACCACTGTGTTTCTGACCAGTGTGTTTCGGACCAGTGTGTTTCTGACCAGTGTGTTTCTTTCCATTGTGTTTCTGACCACAGTGTTTCTGACCACTGTGTTTCTGACCAGCTTGTTTCTGACCAGTGTGTTTCTGACCAGTGTGCTTCTGACCTCTGTGTTTCTGACCACTGTGTTTCTGAGAAGTGTGTTTCTGATCACTGTGTTTCTGACCAGTGTGTTTCGGACCAGTATGTTTCTGACCAGTGTGTTTCTGACCATTGTGTTTCTGACCACTGTGTTTCTGACCACTGTGTTTCTGACCACTGTGTTTCTGACCACTGTGTTTCTGACTACTGTGTTTCTGACCACTGTGTTTCAGAGAAGTTTGTTTATGACCACTGTGTTTTCGACCAGTGTGTTTCTGACCAGTGTGTTTCTGACCACTTTGTTTCTGACCATGCGTTTCTGATCACTGTGTTTCTGTCCAGTGTGTTTCTGACCAGTGTGTTGCTAACCACTATGTTTCTGACCACTGTGCTTCTGACCACTGTGTTTCTGACCACTGTGTTTCTGACCACTGTGTTTCTGACCACTGTGTTTCTGACCACTGTGTTTCTGACCAGTGTGTTTCTGACCAGTGTGTTTCTGACCACTGTGTTTCTGATCAGTGTTTTTCTGACCAGTGTGTTTCTGACCACTATGTTTCTGACCACTGTGTTTCTGACCATTGTGTTTCTGACCACTGTTTTTCTGACCAGTGTGTTTCTGACCACTCTGTTTCTGACCAATGTGTTTCTGACCAGTGTGTTTCTGACCACTGTGTTTCTGACCCCTGTGTTTCTGACCACTCTTTTTCTGACCACTGTGTTTCTGACCACTGTGTTTCTGACAACTGTGTTTCTGACCACTGTGTTCCTGACCAGTGTGTTTGTGGCCACTTTGTTTCTGACCAGTGTGTTTCTGACCATTGTGTTTCTGACCACTGCGTCTCTGACCAGTGTGTTTCTAACAACCGTGTTTCTGACCACTGTGTTTCTGACCAGTGTGTTTCTGAAAACCGTGTTTCTGACCACTGTGTTTATGGCCAATGTGTTTCTGACCAGTGTGTTTCTGACAGCTGTGTTTCTGACCAGTGGTTTTCTGACCACTCTCTTTCCGACCAGTGTGTTTCTAACCACTGTGTTTCTGACTAATGTGTTTCTGACCACTGTGTTTCTGACCAATGTATTTCTGACCAGTGTGTTTCTGACCTGTGTGTTTCTGACTGCTGTGTTTCTGACCATTGTGTTTCTGACCAGTGTGTTTCTGACCAGTGTGTTGCTGTCCACTGCATTTCTGACAAGTATGTTTCTGACCACTGTGTTTCTGACCAGTGTGTTTCTGCCCACTTTGTTTCTGACCACTGTGTTTCTGACCAGTGTGTTTCTGACCACTGTGTTTGTTTCTGACCACTTTCTGACCACTGTGTTTCTGACCACTGTGTTTCTGACCAGTGTGTTTCTGACCACTGTGTTTCTCACCACTTTGTTTCTGACAACTCTGTTTCTGACCACTGTGTTTCTGACCACTGTGTTTCTGACCACTGTGTTTCTGACCACTGTGTTCTTGACCACTTTGTTTCTGACCAGTGTGTTTCTGACCACTGTGTTTCTGACCACTGCGTTTCTGACCACTGTGTTTCTGACAACCGTGTTTCTGACCATTGTGTTTCTGACCAGTGTGTTTCTGACAACCGTGTTTCTGACCATTGTGTTTCTGACCAGTGTGTTTCTGACAACCATGTTTCTGACCACTGTGTTTCTGACCAGTGTGTTTCTGACCACTGTGTTTCTGACCACTGTGTTTCTGACCATTGTGTTTCTGACCGCTGTGTTTCTGACCAGTGTGTTTCTGACCACTATGTTTCTGACCAATGTGTTTCTGACTAGTGTGTTTCTGACCACTGTGTTTCTGACCCCTGTGTTTCTGACCACTCTTTTTCTGACCACTGTGTTTCTGACCACTGTGTTTCTGACAACTGTGTTTCTGACCATTTTGTTCCTAACCAGTGTGTTTCTGGCCACTTTGTTTCTGACCAGTGTGTTTCTGACCACTGTGTTTCTGACCACTGCGTTTCTGACCAGTGTGTTTCTAACAACGGTGTTTCTGACCACTGTGTTTCTGACCAGTGTGTTTTTGACAACCGTGTTTCTGACCACTGTGTTTATGACCAATGTGTTTCTGACCAGTGTGTTTCTGACAGCTGTGTTTCTGACCAGTGTTTTTCTGACCACTGTCTTTCCGACCAGTGTGTTCCTAACCACTGTGTTTCTGACTAGTGTGTTTCTGACCACTGTGTTTCTGACCAATGTATTTCTGACCAGTGTGTTTCTGACCAGTGTGTTTCTGACCGCTGTGTTTCTGACCATTGTGTTTCTGACCAGTGTGTTTCTGACCAGTGTGTTGCTGTCCAGTGCGTTTATTACAAGTATGTTTCTGACCACTGTGTTTCTGACCAGTGTGTTTCTGCCCACTGTGTTTCTGACCACTGTGTTTCTGACCAGTGTGTTTCTGACCACTGTGTTTCTGAGCAGTGTGTTTCTGACCACTCTGTTTCTGACCACTGTGTTTCTGACCA
>SZWC01000931.1:304402-316112 GCA_023375785.1 Penium margaritaceum
AGTGACATATGCCCGCTGCAACCCATCATTGCACAGGATAGCCGCACCCTGCCATCATTATCTCAATAGTAGTGAACTTGCTATCCCATGCCTGGTATGCCTGCACTTTGATTGACCCCTCTGGTCGTTTCCGACTTGTCATAGGAGTTGTCAAAGTTGACTACCCGTGGTGTAATGTTGTGCTAATGGTTAGTAACAAATGCCCACTTTGGCCAGTCACGAAGCATGATAGCCACTTTTTCACTAATCATTGAAGATTTTGATTCTTGCTAGCATATTCCTAGAATTCCTAAACCTTGACTGTCCCCTCTGAACGTTTCTGACTCGTGGGATGATTTGTCGACGTTGACCATATGTTGTGAAAATTTGCGGCCATGGGTAGTGAAACATGCATGCTTTGGCTTGTCATTGCATAAGATAGCCACACCTTGCCACTAGTTTTTACATTTGTATACTTGCTATTAAATGCTTAGAAACCTTAAGCTCTGATTTCCTCATCGTTTCCGACCATGCTATGATTTGTAGAAGTTGATCACGCACGGTGTAGTGTTGTGGCCATGGTACGTGGCATATGCCAACATTGGCTGGTCATTACGCATGATACCCACGCGGAACCAATAGAAATTCAAAGGATTTGTGGATTTTGTTCCATGCCTAGCATTACTTAACTTTTTGTTCGTCCTCTGACCCTTTTGTGACTCATGCTATGAGTCGTCAAAGTTCACCACACAATGTGTAATGTTGTGGTTATATGCCAACTATGGTCGTGCATTGCGCCCGAGAGCCACGCACTGCCACTAGTCATTGAACGTTTGCCTCCTTGCTCTCCAGTGTAGTATGCTTACAATGTGATTGCCCACTCTGAACATGTCTGAATCATGCTATTATTGTTGAATATGACCACACATGTTGTAACGTTGTGGTCATGGTCAGTGACATCTGCCTACTTTGGCCGGTCATTGTGCATGGTAGCCATGCCGTGCCACAAGTTACCAAAGGTCTTCATACTTGCTAGCCCGTGCCAATGATCCCTGCACTATGGTTCTCCCCACTGTCCATTTCTGCTTTGTGCTATGATATTTCAATGTTTATCACACAGTGTGAAGTGTTATGGTCATGGCCAGTGAAAAGTGTCTTTTTTGGCTGGTTTATGTGCACGGTATCCATACATTGGCACTAGTTATTGAGGGCCTTTATGTTTGCTAGTCGATAACTAGTGTTCCCAAGCTATTTTTTCCCCCTCTAGCCATTTGCAACTCGTACGATAACTGTGAAAGTTAACCACACTCGGTGTCATGCCGTGGCTGTACTTGCTTTTTTCAAAGAATTGTAAGTGACAAACGTTGATTCCCCTCTGACCATGTCTTAATCGTGTTTGGAACTTTCAAAGTTTACAACATATGGTCTAACGGTGTGGTCATGGCCAGTGCCATCTGCATACCTTTTCTGGTCATTTGGCATGATAACCGCGCCATGCCACCACTGTTATCATCGTTTTGATATGTTCTAGTCCATGCATAGTATGTCTGCACTTTGATTGCTTACCATGATCGTTTCCAACTCGTACTATGACTCGTCCAAGTTGACCACACGGTGTAACGTTGTCGGCATGTTTAATGACATGTGCCTAGTTTGGACGGTCAGTGTGCACTATATCCACGCTGTGCCACTTGCTAAGGGTGTAACAGCTGATACATTCGCGCAAGCATGAACATAAGGTTCAGATATTCGCAAGTTAAACATTGACGCAGCTGCATCCATACCGTTGAAACAAAACAATGCAGTTCTTGTTTTGATGGCCATGCCTGATTGGTGACAAGAGTCGCGGATTGAGCGAAGCAAGGGGGTGATGTGTCATCCCCACCGTCGCGATAACCGTGATCGAGCAATTAGCTTTTTTCTCTTTTTTTCTTTTTGACTCGCAAACCCCCATACACGGATGTAGGGTTTTCTATGTGTACGTGGATGGAGCCTGCACAAACATGAAACCTTACATCCGCAAATGGAGGTTTGCGAGTCAGAAAAAAAGGCTATTCGCTCGATTGCTGTAGAGAAAAAACGTTTTGAAGTTTTTGCAGATTTAAGTAAAAACTCCTAGCCAAACTCTGACTATGCCAGCTGGCACGGTCAATTTTGGGAGCCATGTGGCAGTTACAAAAGACAAAAGGGGTCTTGAGGTCGCATTCCGACTTCCGCGAGGAGAAAGATCCAAAATCACGAATGAGATGTCGCGATGCATCTTTTTATAAAGAGATGCATTATAGACACCGATGTTTTGAAAGCACGTGAGAGAGTTTTATAAAATCTATAGGTTATTCCACCGACGGAAAGAAACTTGACAGACAGACTGAACAGACTGTCGACTAAAAGGAAAGAGAGCACGAAATGAAGTAGGTGTCACAACGGATACGATTGTGATACAATCATAACTTCGTTCGCGGGTACACGCTGTAGCTTCAAAAGGGGTAGTTTAGCTCTATGACAACGAGACGCAGTGAGACCCGTGTGACAAACGGGCATCGTTGGCAGAGCTGACCTCATTCGTGACCATTTGCGGCTGAAACACCGAGAGCTCCTCCCTTTCGATGCGACGTACTCCACCGATTTCTACATTGGCATCAGAGCCAGTCGTCTTTTGGACTGAGCGTCGGAGGAGACGGTCGCCGGTGCTGTGATGGCGGGTTGCGTGGCGGCCGCATCCCCATCGTCCATTAGACAAAATGTGGGGCCATCCGGGATGGGCGGGCGCGAGAGAGCGTCCACATGGTGTTGTTCCTTGCCAGGTTTGTAGTGCACTGCGAAGTTGTAGCCCTGGAGGAGGAGGGCCCAGCGCATGACTACCGCGCCATGGTTTTGTACCATCCATAGCCACTGCAACGCCACATGGTCGGTCACGAGGACAAAAGCGTTGCCGGTCGTAAAGTAGTCGTGAAAATGTTTCACGCCCCACACGACAGCGAGGAGTTCTCCTTTGCAGGCGTGGTAGTGTACTTCGGCACCCTGTGTGACGCGACTGGCAAAAGCAACAGCTTTCTCGTGCCCTTATCCACCTCTTGGGAGAGAACAGCGCCCAAACCATCCCGGGAGAAGTCGGTGGCCAGCAGAAACGTTTTGCTGAAATCGGGGAAGGCCAGTATGGGGGCGTCCGCGAGGGCCGCTTTGAGGGCCTCGGACACCGCCTGGTGGATCGGCTGCCAGTCGAACGGCGTGGATGGACTTTGGAGGTCGTGGAGAGGTGCCGCGATCTTGGCAAACCCGCGGATTAATCACCTGTTAAAACCGGCAAAGCCAAGTGACTCAACCGGCTTTGAGCCCGTTCTGCAAACGACGACTCACGTCCGTCCAGTGAATGGACGGACGTGAGTCGTCGTTTGCGGAACGGGCCAAGTGACGACCGCCGATATCTTGTCGGGGTCTGTGCAGACTCTCACTTTGGAGACAAGGTGGCCGAGAAACTCGACCTCTTCGGCGCCGATGAGACACTTCGACCCTTTCAATTCTAGGCCGCTGAGTTGTAAGAGGATCAGGACCTGGCGAACGTGGTCCAGGTGCTCCTCCCACGTGTACGAGAAGATGATGAGGTCATCAATGTATGCGCGCATGAACGGGAGGCCCCAGAGGATTTCCTGGGCCAATCGCTGGAAGGTGGCCCCGGCGTTGCGAAGTCCAAAGAGCATGCGGAGGAAAACGTATTGCCTATCGGGGGCCGCGAACTTCAGTTTTGCGATGCTGTCCGGATGCATCCGTACGGCGTGGTATGCCACGCGGACGTCCAACTTGGAGTAGTACGTGGCGGTTTGAAGAGCATCGAGGATATCCTAGATGCCTGGCATGGGGAAAGCGTCCTGGACCGTTTGTCGGTTAAGGTCACGATAATCAATGCAGAAACGCCAAGCGTTGTCTGGCTTCATGACCATGACGACGTTCGCGCGATAGGGGGATGAGGCAGCCATGATGATGGTGGCGTCGAGCATGGCCTGGACCTCCTTGCGGATGGCCTCCTGCGTGTCGGGGTGGAAACGACGAACAGTTTGGCATGCCGGTGGGTGGTTGGCCGTGTCGATGTGGTGCATCGTGTCCACTTTGCCCAAATCCGTCGTATGCAGCGAGAAGACGCTGACGAAATCCCGGAGCATAGCGAGTACCTGGGCCTGTTGTACGAGATCCTGGTTCGTGATACCTGCGAGCGACGTGTGTGTCTTTAGGAACTGTCGGCGTCGGAACCATCGCAAGAAACTGCAAAGCCTGAGCTTCGGGGTCATCGGACGCCTGTAGATTCAGCTCATTCATCAGGTCCAGCGCTGCATCGTCCTCAAGCGATGATGACATGCCCGGTGAGATCGATGAGGCGGCGGTGGCCGTCGATGTGGTCGATGCCGATGGAGCAGACGGAGCAGATGGAGCAAATGGAGCAGATGCAGCAGATGGAGCAGATGGAGCAGTGTCGGCCGTCGATGCAGACTGAGCCGATGGAGCATATGGAGCCGACGGAGCAGATGGAGCAGACGGAGCAGATGCGGCAGATGGAGCAGATGGAGCAGTGTCGGCCGTCAATGCAGACCGAGCCGATGGAGCAGATGGAGCCGATGGAGCAGATGGAGCAGATGGAGCAGTTGAGGTAGCGTCAGGCGTTGATACAGATGGGGCAGATGTGTCCAAGAGGTATTGCGCTTTCGTACGGCATCCCGACCGCAGGCAGGTGACGGGGACGGCCTCATATGTGTCGTCAGATCGCCGGATGAACAGCTGGTCGAGGGCATAGTCGATGACGCATTGGTTAGGTTTCAGCCAACTGTTCCCCACGAGCAGGTTGTAGTTACCCGCTCCCGTGATCGTGAGGTCAACCCGACAGGTAACCGAACCGATGTTGACGGGTACCGACCGGAGCATGCCGGCTGGTTGGACCTGTTGGCCGGAGGCCGTTCCAAACGTGAAGTTTGCCGGCTTCACGTACGGGGTCCACTGCATGCGATCGATGGTCGTCAGCGCCCCGGCACATTGCCCTGCCCCCGTGTCGATGATGCCCCCACCAAAATGTCCATTAGAGAGGGATACTCTTGCACGGAGGGTGGAGTAGGCCTCCTGAGGTAGATGCTCCACCACTGCGGGTACGGGGCAGTTCTCTTCCTGTCGATGCCGGATGGTGCCGTAGGCGTCCTGGAGCAGGACTGGGTGGTCGGTGGGGATGATGATGTCAAAAATAGTGATGTTGACGCCGCCACCCGCGTTAGCCCCACGTCCTGCCCCGGCAGCCGGGTTGGCATCGAGGAACGCCTGCATGTCCGCGTGGGCCGCGGGTGATGCGCGCACGTGGTCTGCCACCGAGATGTGGGCCTGTATGTGGGCCAGGTTATGGACCACCCGGTATGGTTGCATGGGCATCGGGCCCTGTCCCGCTCCCCTTCCTGCCCCTCAGCCGACCCCCCCTTGTCCTCCGGCCTCGAATCGACTTCCTCCGTCAAACGGTGGACGGCGTATGAGCGGGGGACTGGCGAGAAGATCGGTGGAACCCTCCAACGTGAGATTGGAGAAGTCGATGGGCTCCGGGAGGGGTGGCAGGACGTCAATGTGCAGTTCCGGAAATGTAGCGAACAGCTGCGGTGTAGGACGGTCGGTAGATGGTGCTACTGGGTGCTTGTCGTTTGCCCATCCTTCTGCCTCCCGTCCCTGCGCCTCTTTCAGCTGCCGCCGCAGAACGGCGTTTTTCGACTTGTACTGCGAATTTTCCTATTCCTTTTTGTTGCGTGCCCTTTTTCCGCCAACGCTTTTTCCAAAACCTTGGCCATCTCTTCGGCCACCACCATATTGGCATATTGGTTGGCCATCATGCGGTCACGAAGCTCCTCGGGCAGCCCTTTGACGAAATTATGGGCCACCTCCTCATCCAACATCGCCGGGACCCTGTTGTGAAGCATCTTCACCCGCATGCCATATTCCCCGACCGCCTCCCCTGGGTGGATCTGGACCGTTGCCAGCTCACTGGTGGCGTACCGGCTGCCGATCTTGAAGCATGAACACAGGGCCGCCTCAAAATCGTAGAAAGTAGCAAAACGCCGGCTGCCCAACCAGGTGGAGGCCTTGCCGTGGAGACGAAACGTGGACCGGGGGAGGATCTGGTCTGCCGATACCTGCCATAATTCTGCGTAACGGCGGAGGTGCTGGCACCAGGCATGCAGATCCTCGTCGTCACTACCCTTGAAGCTCGGTAGAGCCTCAAGGGAGGGGTTGACGGTGAGAGTCGATGGTGATGAGGGAGGAGAGGTCGTCAAAGTTGTTTGGGTACCCGGGAGTGGTCCACGGGCTGCCGCCAACGATGCCGCTGGTCCCGCAGAGATGTGGGTCACACGTACTGCTGTGCCCAGGGATCCCACAGCTGGACAGGGTGAGAGAGAGCGGCCTCGGTACTCCCGGCGGAAAATCCAGGATTGGGGAGGTTCCCCAAGCCTGTCGTGGCCGAGGTTATGGGGCGTTGGGTAATGCTTGCAGCCAACTGTTCATAGTAGCGACGCCAATACTCGCCGATGTTCTGGGAGTGCTGGTACCAGCTGTTGTGGATAGCAGTCATTTGTGATGCGGTGTAGATGGCTGGGGAACCCGGAGGACCGTGCTGGGTAGGTGGGGCCGAAGGACTGGTCTGGGCCCGGGGGGCCACGGAGGCCGTAGATCGAGGATCCGACGGACCCTTGGGAATACCGGCGTTCACATAGGTTGTGCCGGCAGCGTTACCAAGGCCCGTGCTGGGCATCCCAAGGGTCCGGCCGGCGCCCGCCGTTGATGAGCTTGAGCCGACGGGCCCGAAGGTTGCCGCCCAAGTCGAAGTGCCTTGATTAGCCGGTTGCACGGGGGAAGCCGCCGCGGAGGTATCGCGTCCGGCGACGGTCCCCATAGTACTTGGGGAAGCCACAGAACTGAAAGGCGGAACCCAGCCCCCCAGAGAAACCGAACCCAGGGGAGCCGATGATGCTTGCACGTTGGCAGCCGCGCGTGCGTCATTGAGGACCTGCTAGAATAGGACGTTGGTGGATGAGTATGACATGTCCACCATTCCCGGCATGGAAGTGGGACCCCTACCTGGTACTTCCTTGAAGAACGAGACGTTGGCCGGGGTCGAGCCAGGAGACTCATGCAACATGGCGCCTGTAGCGCGAGTCCCGCCGGGGCTCTGCCCGAGCCCATCACGGACTCCGTCGGCAGCGGCAGGTCGGGCACCAGTGGGTCCATCATCGAAGAGCTTCCTGACGACAGAGGCCGCCGATCCATGGCGTATCGCTGATTCCGCATGGCCCAGAGGCGGCCATGGCGGAGGTCCTTGATGGGCCATAAAGTCGGTTGGCGTCGAAATTCGTTCGCGAAGCCGGACTCAGAAGCCGACTTCACGTCAGGTTCACCAATTGTCACCACCCATACACTTTTTAACTTTTTCACCTGCGTGTCATTCAGATGGTTAGCTGAGGCTCAAGTCGTTCACCCAACGTCGGCGGCTATTCTCGTATGTGAGGAGAAAACCCAACAGATCACGCAGGTCAAGTCAAGCCAACTGGTGAAATCATGACTAGAATCTTTTCACTGACAAATGACAACAGTACAAGATTCTACGTCTAACACTTGATCCACTATCGCTCGTGCCAGCTTCAGCCACGGCGCATTATTCTTCCATTTCTTGCAACGGCACTTTTCCTGCCACTCTCCACCATCTGATTGGCCCATACGCACGACCTCTGATTGGTTTTTAGATATTCCGGGAGTCGGCAGGCGATCACCCGGTGATTGCGGGACACTTTTTCCGCAGCTGCAATCTCCAGGTTCTCGCGTCCCGCCGTAGCCGTAGGTCCAGTTGGCGGGAGGGCTGATTTATTGGTTATCCATCCCCTGTCGTTCATCGCGAATCCTCGCTTATTCATGCCCATTGATCGAGCCTCCCCGACTCCTCCGCAGAGCAGCGTACGTCCTCCCTTTCCAGCCAATCCGTTCCCGTCTGCAATCCCAATGTCGGGTCGTGCTCGATACAAAACATCGCCAACCCTTGCGAATCCCCACCGCTCGAAAGGTTTTTGAACGGTAACAGGCCATTGAGGCGCGACAAGAACTTGAGTACCTTGGACATATTGTAAGTGGTGAAGGCATTTGTGTGGATCCCCGAAAGGTGCAAGCGGTGAAAGAATGGCCCCGCCCTTTGAACGTGGGCCAGATCCGATCTTTTCTTGGCCTTTCAAACTATTTCAGATGCTTCATGATGCGCTACGCGACCTTGGTCAGCCTACTCACAAGTGTCACACGAAAGAGAGTCGCTTGGTGTTGGACAGGACGATGCGAGGCAGCCTTCAACGAAGTCGAGGAGATGCTAGCCTCAGTACACGTACTTGCCCTTCCTGACCCCAAGAAGCCATGAGAACTCAGATGTGATGCATCAATTGTCGGAGTTGGAGCTGTCCTCATGTAAGATGGTCATCCTGTAGCATTTGAGAGCCGAAAGCTTTCTGATGCTGAAACACGGTACACCACAGGGAACCAAGAACTCCTTGCAGTTGTGCACGCCTTCAAGGTGTGGCGATGTTACCCAGAGGGAGCAAAAGGGGAGATCACGGTGGTCACTAACCATAATCCCCTTACATATCTCCAGACAAAACCCAACTTGTCAAGACGTCAGGCACGCTAGAGTGAGTACTTGAGCAGGTTCACTTTCACATTGCAGTACCAGCCCGGCCGCATCAATGTGGCGGACCCATTGATTCGTAATCCTGTGTGTGGCGATCATGGTGGCTTGCCAGAAAACCTCAGACCGTACCTTTGCCACGGTAGCAACTGCAGTGACTCAAAACACGAACTCACTCCGTCCAGCGTCTAGACCACTCATTCAGGTGAACCCCTTCAAGAATCGAATTCGCATGGTTACACGATCGACCCATGGTTCCAAGACCCTTGGAATATTGAGCGACATAATTTGGTCAAGGCTGAAGGACTTTACTGGCATAGCGAACAGGTGGTGGTCCTAGATGCCAACAAGCTTCGGGAGCAGATGTTGTTCGAGTTCCATAACCCCCCAGCAGCTGGACATGTGGGTCCAAAGAAAACATGATATTCATTGTCAGAGCATTACTGGTGGCCGGGTTGGAGCAATGTGGTGCGAAGATGTTATGCGGTTTGTGACCTATGCCTCCGGAACAAAGCAAGCAACAAAGCTCCAGGAGGGCTTCTCCAGCCATTAGAGCTTCCCAACGCCCCGTGGGAATGTGTGGCCATGGATTTCATCACCGGCCTCCCACAAACAAAGAGGAACCATGATGCCATGTTTGTGGTAATCGATTTTGCAACTTGTATGGCAAATTTCATGTCCACGATATCACGGGTGACCGCTGAGGAAATAGCACGCCTCCTTTATGATGGCGTTGTGAAGTACCATATCATCCCACTCGAGATCATCTCCGATCGTGATCCTCGGTTTGCAAGTCACTTCTGGCAAGCACTCAATGAGCTATACGGAACACGAGTAAAGATTTCAA
Source organism: Penium margaritaceum (assembly GCA_023375785.1). Lineage (NCBI taxonomy): Eukaryota > Viridiplantae > Streptophyta > Zygnematophyceae > Desmidiales > Peniaceae > Penium > Penium margaritaceum. Next base: position 313,903 of record SZWC01000931.1, read on the forward strand.
CAGCATTCCATCCACAGACAGATGGGCAGACTGAACGCATGAACCGCACATTGGAACAAATGTTGCAAATGTATATCGACCCTTTGATGGAGGATTGGGATGATTTTTTGGCGCCCGCATAATTTGCTGTCAACAACGCCGTGAGCGAGTCGACTGGCTATACTCCATTCCTTCTCAATCATGGTCGGCATCCGGTGGTACCCGCTTCACTGGTGAAGCGAGGGGGTGGCGGTGATCAGGTTCCCTCTGCCTAGGCCTTTGTCGAGAAAATGGACACGTTGTGGCGTGATGCAAAAGCACACTTGCACACAGCTTGACAACGTCAAAAGGCCTATGCTGACAAGTCCAGATGTGAGGTTAAATTCTCCGTTGGCGAGCGAGTGCTTCTCAGCACAGAAAACTTACGGCTGAAGACGCCTGGTGCACGTAGGATGTTGCCAAAGTGGTTAGGACCCTTCGTGATCACGCATGAGGTGGGACCAGTAGCCTACCGTTTGGCGCTCCCCTCTTTCATGCGTATCCACAATGTCTTCCACGTAAACCTTCTTGCACCATATACGGCAGATGGGTCTGTTCAACCACCTCCGCCAGTAGTCCTTGCCGTTGAAGGCCAATGCGAGGTATGCCGTATCCTCCAGCACCAAGAGCGTGCACTCCATGCACGGGTGGTCAAGGAGTACCTTCTGCATTGGGCTGGTTGTGGACCTGAACACAACTCATGGGAGCCAGAGTATCGGATGCCAAAAACCACCTATAGCCGAGTACTCGGGGGAACTGGCTGCCTGTTCACGACGACGTGCCCTCGAGGGTACCACCCTGGCACAAACCCCTTGATGAGGACCTGGCATAACACCTTGGCCACCACGTAGTGTGTCGCGGGGACGCCTAGAAACATGTTGCGAGGGAGCTCCTTACAAAAGGGGGAGGATGCGCCGCCATCCCTTGTCAAAGGTTGAGTTTTGGTAGTGTACTTCAAAGTGCCACAAGACCTCAAGTGAAAAAAAGTTATTGTTTAACAAGTGTGAAAGTGATGAAAGCGAGATCATTCCTCCTCACTGTTGGTTTTTTTTCATGATGTGCAGGTCTTTGTTTTCTCCAAGAAAGATCACAAAATGGGACGATTTGGTCCTAAAGGGGGAGGATCGTAGAGCAAAAACGTTTTAATGTATTCGCATATTTAAGACAAAATTGCTAGCCAAACTCTGACCATGCCAGCTGGCACGGTCAAGTTTGGGAGCCATGTGGCAGTTACAAAAGACAAAAGGGGTCTTGAGTGTTGTTGTGTGTGTCGTACACAGCTTACAGTGACCCCTTGGCTCATGTCCATTCACGTGCAGATTCCTGAGACTGGCAACGGTGGCAGAAGGCTGGCGGCCGGCGGCGACGGACGCCCACAAGACTACTGCATTTTTAATATTCATGCTGTGTCACAGCACGCAGGCGTGCAGCCTATCAGGACGTAGATCTCATTGATGCGGCCGTTCTGGTTCAAACGGCTCCTCGTTTTGACGTGTCTCCAGCGAATTATGGCCAAAACTGTGTTTTTGCCACTGTTTTGTCCTGCTAGAAAATAGCACCCTTGTGCGCCGCGTGTGTGTGCACTAGGTCCATGATGCTATTTAGGTTGCCCAGACCTCAGTTGTCATCTCTCTCTGCACAATTTGATATTTGCAGCTTCTGACACTTGTACTTGTGTCCCTAGCCCACCCCTTGTTGTTCTCACCTCCACTTGTATGTGCTCGTGAGTTAGCTAGTCAGCTTGTACTGCCACGCCCGCGACAGCAAAGCTAGGAAGCTGTCTCTCATGGTATCAGAGCAGCGAGCCAGTGCTTGCACAGCTACGTAGCAGAGACGGAGCGACCGTAGTGGCAGTGAGGGACCGCAGCCTTTGCCTTGAGTAGCAGCAGCAGCAGCAGCAGCGCCCCCTGTCTCGGCGAGAGGTCCTAGGAGGACCCACCACCGTGTCAGAAACATTCTCCACTGCCACTACTTGTCCGCCCGGTTTCCTCTCTCCCCTTATTTCCTTCTCTCTCTCTCTCTCTGCCCTGCCTTCAAGTCCGTGTCACCGGAATTACCTCTCGGCGGCGGATCACCTCTCCGGCACATCATGCCCAACGGCTCGGGCGGCAAAGCCGACCGAGCCACAACAACCGGCAACGGCAACTGGCTACAGGACTCTGCGCACGCATCACCGACCATTGCACGATGGG
>SZWC01000931.1:316142-328313 GCA_023375785.1 Penium margaritaceum
AGAGGTCCTGGGAGGACCCACCACCGTGTCAGAAACATTCTCCACTGCCACTACTTGTCCGCCCGGTTTCCTCTCTCCCCTTATTTCCTTCTCTCTCTCTCTCTCTGCCCTGCCTTCAAGTCCGTGTCACCGGAATTACCTCTCGGCGGCGGATCACCTCTCCGGCACATCATGCCCAACGGCTCGGGCGGCAAAGCCGACCGAGCCACAACAACCGGCAACGGCAACTGGCTACAGGACTCTGCGCACGCATCATCGACCATTGCACGATGGGTGGACCGCACCGCCCCACCAAGCTTCGCCGAGGGTCACCGCGCTTCGGTCCGAGCTACAGGACAATGAGTCACGCTCGGCGCTCCCCCTACCACGATCGCAACCGAGCGTCTCCGCAAGGCACGCCCCCACCAGGAGCCACTCCGTGCAACCTGCACCGAGCCGCAAGTCAACTCGGTTGAGCACATCAGCAGCACCAAGCACATCGGCGTTAACGGCGGCCAAGGCCACCAAGTTGCCCTTGCGGGTAGATGCTTGGGCCTAGAACCCAATAGGGGTCACAACTACAAATACTAGGATCTTGTACTTGTTCTCTTGTCTCAGTCAATCATTCCCTTCCATCTTTTCAACGCTTTCGCTTCCACTTCACTTCGTTGTGTGTGTTCACCTCATCCCTCGCTCCTGCTCCGTGTTCGGCTTCACTCATTTTCCCAACATGGTATTGAGCCTCTAAGATCCTACGACCTTCTTTGCTTCCCACCCTCCCTCCCTTCTCGGTTTCAATCTTTGCTTTGCCCTCTGCTTCTCTCGCTTGCGGGCGGCTGTCTGTCCGCATGGCGAGCGCACCTCTGCTCAGATACCCTTCCTCCAACCTTCCGGTCTCACCTACATCTCCTCACGGACTGCCCTCCTCCGAGCCATGGCCCTCTTCTCGGAAGCTCATTTCCGTTGGCTCCAAGATTTCTACGCGGGCCGCGACGTCGGACCTCCTCCTCCGCCCAACAGAGATCCACCGTCCATCCTTGACTGTCTTCCCTTCTCTAACGTCTCCACCACACCACCTTCCTCACCACCCAGCGCTCACCTGCCTCTTCCTTCCTACCCGGATCCAGCCCCATCTCCAACTCCTCTGTCGCCTCTGGCTCCTCCTCCAGCTTCGCCAGCACCTCCATCTTCACCTCCAACTCCTCCTCGAGTCCCTCCAGCACCTCCGGCTCCACCAACGCCTCCAACTCCTCCTCCAGCTCCTCCAGCACCTCCGGCTCCACCGACGCCTCCAACTCCTCCTCCAGCTCCTCCGGCGCCTCCAGCCCCGCGTGCACCTCTTCCGCACTGCCCTACTCCTTCAGGCTTCCCGCCTTCTCCACTACCGAGTTGCCTCGTCCCTCCGGAATTTTCACCACACACCATCACCAAGACCGACCCTCGTAATTTGCTCCCACATCCTGCCCATGCACCAACATCCTCCTCTCCACACCACCCAATCCTTACCACACTTACACCAGTCTCCATCCTTCCCATGACCCCTCCAGGCTCCGGCGCCACTCCACCACTCCTGATCCCTTCTTCCCCTCTTGATTTCTTTCTTCTCCCTGCTTCCCTCGTGGCTGCTCTCCTCCTTACAAGCTCTCCACACCCTGTCTCTCCCTTGCTCTTGGCCGGAAAACACAAATCACTCCTCTCCTCTCCTTCCTATTCACACTTGAAGCCATGTGTGTTCCCCCAAGCGTCTTCCTTCACTTTCAACTCCCGCCATGGACGCACTGCTTCACCCCACCCTTCTTCTTTTTCTGGGAGCTCTCACTCCCGCTGCCTACCGACTAGGTATGCACCTTGTGGCAGTCCGGGCGGCTGTCAGCACCACCATCAACTGCTCCAAGGTGCAACCCCATCCGAAGGGTCCTATCAACAGCTCTCTCATTTTTTCTCTCTCACACTCTCTCCTTCTGGGCACAAAGCATTCTCATCCTCAGCAGCTGCTCCCTGGTATCTCCTTGTGGCAGTGCGGGCGGCTGTCAGAAATATTCTCCACTGCTACTACTTTTCCGCCCGGGTTCCTCTCGCCCCTTATTTCCTTCTCTCTCTCTCTCTCTGCCCTGCCTTCAAGTCCGTGTCACCGGAATTACCTCTCGGCGGCGGATCACCTCTCCGGCACATCATGCCCAACGGCTCGGGCGGCAAAGCCGACCGAGCCACAACAACCGGCAACGGCAACTGGCTACAGGACTCTATGCGTGCATCACCGACCATTGCATGATGGGTGGACCGCACCGCCCCACCAAGCTTCGCCGAGGGTCACCGCGCTTCGGTCCGAGCTACAGGACAAAGAGTCACGCTCGGTGCTCCCCCTACCATGATCGCAACCGAGCGTCTCCGCAAGGCACGCCCCCACCAGGAGCCACTCCGTGCAACCTGCACCGAGCCGCAAGTCAACTCGGTTGAGCACATCAGCAGCACCAAGCACATCGGTGTTAATGGCGGCCAAGGCCACCAAGTCGCCCCTGCTGGTAGATGCTTAGGCCTAGAACCCAATAGGGGTCACAACTACGAATATTACGATCTTGTACTTGTTCTCTTGCCTCAGTCAATCATTCGCTTCCATCTTTTCAACGCTTTTGCTTCCACTTCACTTTGTTGTTTGTGTTCACCTCATCCCTCGCTTCTGCTCCGTGTTCGGCTTCACTCATTTTCCCAACACACCGTTCCCACCGTTTTTTTCAATATATCCGCGGCAATTCTGCGGCCGTTCCGCAACAGTAGCAGCTGTTCCGCGGAAACTCCGTGGCGTTCCGTGGTGACAAGGCCTCCGCAGCGAACGCGGCAGCTCCGCGACCGCAATGGAACCCACCGACGGTGCCGCGGATCTACCGCCGTCACACGCCGTGTTCCGAAGCCATCACTCCGCAGTGACGGTACCGCAGTAGCTCCGCGGTGTTCCACTGATCCGCGGCGTTCCACTGATCCGCGCAGTTCCGCCGTAGCCGCTCCGCGGTGGTCCTGGAACAAACAAGGCGGTACCCCACTGTGCTAGGGTGGCCGCGAGTCCGCGCCAGTTCCATGACGACTCACCGCTCGCCAGTCGCGGCAGCCGTGCGGTGGTCGCGGAACGCACTGACGGGGTGCCCCGACAGCTCGAGGCACTCCGCCGCATTCCGCAACAGTGCAATCGCAGTGGCTATTCGCGTCACCCCGCTGTGCTCCGCGTCAACGCAACTACGCTCAGCCCAAGATAACCCGCGATAATCCGCGGCGAACTTCCGCGGTGAGGCCTAGCGCGGAGGGGGCCCGCAGAGGCGTTCCGCGGAGGAGTTCCGCGGAGGCGTTCTGCGACAGCGTTCGCGGCAGTCGCACAAAAAAAAAGGGGGACGAAGAGAAGGAGGGAGCAATCGATCGTCATGCCGAAGCAAACCCCCGCCAGCGCCACCACCGACGCAGCTGCCAAGGGCAGCTCCGTCAAAAGCCAACGCCGGGCACCGCCATCATCACCACAGCGGCAGCTGCATCAGCAACAGTAGCAGCAGCAGCAACAGCAGCAGCAGTAGCAGTAGCCTCTGCAGCAGCAATAGCAGCAACAGCAGCCTCTGCAGCAGCAATAGCAATAGCAGCAGCAACAGCGACAGCAGCAGCCGCCACAGTAGCAACAGCAGCAGCGTTCGCTGAGCCCGACGACATTGGCGCCCCAAGTGCGCGCGTTGGCTAACCTACAGGCGGTGAGTCGCAATGCTCTAACGAAGCAGGTCGCTGAGCTACAGGATCTGATCAGAGGCCTACTGCCTTAGCAGCAACAGGCCCAGCAGCAGCAGCAGTACCCGTCAGCAGACCCAAGCGAGGATCACCTCACTCCCGGCAGTAATGCAGATAAGGTTGCGGAGACCCTCTCCGACTCTGGCAAGGAGGGTGAGGAGGAGCTGCTGCCAGCACACCTCATCCGCCTGGAGGCACGCCCTAGAGCGCGCGAGGCCAGTGCCGCCCTCCAGGGCACAAGCTCCAGCGCCGACGCCGGCTTGAGCTCATCTCGGCGCCCTCTGAGCTTTGAGGAGCTGGCTCTGCAGGCCCGCCGGGACAAGGAGGTTTCCTCCTCTATGCCCGGTCCCGAGATGGCTTCGGCTGTCGCTCTACCGACGGTCACGCCACCCAAGTGGTTTGATTCAGACCCTCCCATCTTCCGGGCTGGGAACGACTACGAATCTTGGGAGCCGCGCTTTCGTATGTGGACCATGAGCGAGGGAGTCCTCGCCTAATACCTCACCCCCTTACCGGGCGTCTGATCCCGCCCAGACGCAGATGGCGGTCCGCGTCGCCTCCGGTCTGATGAAGGCCGCCCCAAACTTCACCAAGGACTTCAGACGGTTCCTTGGCGATCCGCTGACCAACTCAGGAGCTAACCCTCATGAGGCGTGGTCACTAGCTGTCACTCTTTTTTAGGGTGCCACCCTGGCCCTGACGTCCCAGCGCCTCGCCGACTTCAACTCCCTCTGCTAGACTGCTCAGGAGTCTGCAGCTGACTACTAGCGTCAGGCGATCCAACTGTACGAGGAGCTGGGAGACGATGCCCCTGCCTAGTACTCTGCATTCCAGATCATCCTCTACGGCATTCACCCCAACTACGCGCGTGTCTTCAGTAACTTCGACCAGAATCTGCTTCGCGACATGGCGAGTGACAAGACCCTGCTGCGCTGGGCCACCATTCACTTCCTGGAGGTCGCCGGCATAGACGCCGCGAACCACGCTCGCCGCGGCACCATTTCAGCTGCAGTTGTCACCGCATCCCCTTCCCGTTGTCTACAGCTACAGTAGCCCCAACTCAAGGAAGGAAGGGCCGCAAATTGCCAGGAGGTGGTTCCAGCGGCTGGACCAGCAGCGGCACCAACGCCAGCAATGTCAGCCGCAGAAGTAGCAGCAGCGGCGGCAGCAGCAGCAGCAATGGAAGCAGCAAGTCCGGAAGCACAACGGGTCGCCGGCTCTTGTGCTTCAACTACGGAGGTGACCATCGCTATCCCGACTGCACTCGTCTGACAGGCCGCCCGTTGGACTGGGCCAAGGTCACCCGTGGATTGCAACAGGTGCACGAGGCGCGCCTACGCCAAACGTCTGGTACGAACGCCCGCTCGGCCGCCACTACCGCAGCCGTCCCAGAGGAGTCCGCCGCCACAGCAGGCTCCCCCACGGATCCTCGCGACCAGGCGCTCGCAGAATGCGACAGGACGATTGCCGAGCTGCACCAGCTTCTCGCCCTACGCTCATCTGAGGGAGGTGCGAGTGAGTTAACTGAGTCGAGGGATCCTACTGCCTGTGGAATGTCTATGTCGTTACGTGATGATGCCTGTGGTGGTCCCCATGCCCAGCCGTGTGCGCGTGACGGACCCGATGATGTGTCTTGGATGTACGATGCTCATGTGCACTCCACTGGGCGCCTTGTTGTGTCCGCCGCTGAGCTTCCTGCCGCCGTGCCCTGTTTCGTTGCCGAGTGCCACGTTGCCCCTTGTTTGCATGTCACCGACGCCACCTGGGTCGTTGACTGTGGTGCCACCCATCACATGACGTGTCGCTGTGATGCCTTCGTCATCTTGCATCCTGTTGGCACTGTTCGCTCTATTCGCACTACAGCTAGCCATGAGGTACCTGTCCATGGTGTTGGGTTTGTGCAGTTCACCGGGCCCGCTGGTCCCGTATACATCTCAGACGTGCTCTTTGTCCCTGATCTGGAACACAGCTTGCTCTTTGTCCGTGCTTGCACCAAGATGGGCCTGGGTGTCACACACACAGCTGCCGATGCTTGTATCTTTGTGCGTGACACCGAGGAGACCGTCCTCAGTGGGACGGTCGTCGATGATGTGTATCACATCTCTGGGTCCTCTGCGAGTGTCCCCCCTTTGCTTTCGTCTCCCACTGCTCGTGTCTTCGTTGCTGGTGCTCTATCCCTCGAGCACCACCATCTCCTGCATCGACGCATTTGTCATGTGCACCTGGGGGCTGTCGACAGGCTGATCCGCACTTAGCCTGCCCTCTGTCTTGATGCGGCGTCCTTCGAGGCGCCGCCCACGACCGATTGCCTAGCCTGTGCAAAAGGGAAAATGCATCGGTCCACCTATCCTGCGTCTGTCTCCAGGGCTTGTCGGCCCTAAGAGCTTGTCCACTCCGACCTCATGGGTCCGCTCCCTGTCGAGTTTCAGGAGGACCGCGGCCGCTACATTCTGATGTTGACTCATGACTTCACGCGTATGCGCTGGGTCTACAGTCTGCGTCAGAAGAGCGATGCCGCCATTGCCGTTTGCATTTGGCTGGTAATGGCCAAGCGCCAGTCTCCCCACCGCCTTCAGACCTTTCACTCTGACCGCGGTGGCGAGTACCTCGGTGACATGGCCTGCTCCTTCACCATGCTTGGTGTTTTCCACAACCTTTCAGCTCCCGCCACCCCCCAGAAGAACGGTGTCTCCGAGCACTGGAACCGCACCATGGAGGACGCGGTTTGCGCCATGCGCGCTAACAGCGCTATGCCTGAGGCCTTCGCCTTCGAGGACATGGCGTACATGACCTGGGTCTGGAACCGCATTCCCCACGGCCCCCTCCCAGGTCACCGCACGCCCTACGAGCTATGGTATGGGCGTCGCGCGAATCTGCGCCTGGCCCATGTATGGGGCTCCCTTGCCTGCGTCTTGTTCACACCGGAGCAGCAAGGGAGCAAGCTCTCTTCGCGAGGCCGCATTCGCGCCTTCGTTGGCGTCGCCCCGCGGTCAAAGGCCTTGCGGTTCTGTGACCCTGAGCGCCGCCGCATCATGGAGTCCCGCGACGCTCTTTTCTTTGAGCACCTTGCCTTCCGCGACCTTACTCGCATCCACGCTCTGCGTGCTGCTCATGCTCCTGGGTGTGCCGGACCTTGTAGTGTGGGGGAGGCTCCTATCACGGTTGGCATAGTGCCCCCGGCCAGTACGGTCACTCCGTCGCTGACATCCCAGGGGCTGTCCCTAGAGACTGTACCCACTCCCAGCTCCGCCCCATCTGCGGCTCGCTCCTCTGCCCCCGACTCTCCGCTCTCGCCTGTTTCCGAGTTTGCATCCGAGCCTGCCTCCACATCCGAGGCCCTGCCTGACCCTGCACCTGCCGCCGCGTCCGAGACCCTGCATGACCCTACGCCTGCCTCCGCATCTGAGGCTCAATCTGACCCTGCGTCTACATCCGTGTCTAGCTCTGAGCCTTCCCTACCTCCGGCCACGGACGCGCCTACGTCTGCCAAAAGCCCATCCCCAGCTGTTGAGGCCACGCCAGCCTCGGGTGGCGCGCTTGCCGTGCAGTCCACACCAGCATGTGAGTCAGCAGCGCCCACTGCTCCTGCCCCGTCGGACCCCTACACACGGGCACCCGACGGACGTCTCCGCCCTTGCCCCACGCACAACATCGTCAGCGGTGACCCGGGCACAAAGGCCCTCAGCCTGAGTGCTCACGGCCTTGCTAAGGTTCACCCTGGCTATGCCACTGGCATGGCACTACTTGCTCATGAGCGCGGTCTTGCTCGTGACGCCGCTGAGTCCATGGTGACGGTCGACCCTCCCTCTGCAGCATATGCCCTGGCTACACTTAGTACACCAGTGTTGTCTCCCAATCCCACTAGTCTGTCTGAGGCCTTGTCAGCCCCCAACGCTGAGCAGTGGCGCACTGCCTGCCAAGCTGAACCTGATGCCATCCGAGAGCACGGCGTCTTTGAGCTGGTGGACTTGCCAAAGAACCGCAAGGCCATCAAGGCCAAGTGGGTTCTACGCAAGAAGCTCAAGCCAGACGGCACTGTGGAGCGCTACAAAGCGCGCCTGATAGCAAAGGGTTTCTCTCAGGTCCCTCGCGTGGACTACACCAAGACCTTTGCTCCTGTTGGACGGATGATGACCACGCTCACGCTACTAAGCCAGGTGGCACAGCACGACTGGGAACTCCATGAGATGGATGTCAACAAAGCTTTCCTGAACGGGGATCTTGAGGAGGAGATCTACATGGTCCAACCACCCGGCTTTGAGAATGGTACCGGTCGCGTGTATCGGCTACAGAAGGCTTTGTACAGCCTGAAACAGTCACCTCGCTGCTGGAACCAGGAGATAACCAGCATGCTAAGACGCGCTGGGTACGTTCAGAGTGATGCTGACCCATCCCTGTTCACCTCACAGTCCCCAGCACCGCTCGCTGCCATCCTCATCTACGAGGACGATCTTCTGATCACCTCCCTTGATCTGGGAGCAATGAACGCTGCCAAGGCCGTTCTCTCCTCGACCTACAAGATGAAAGATCTTGGTGAGGCCTCTATTTTTTTAGGGATGGAGATCGTGCGCGGCCGTGTCCACCGCACACTCCATGTCCATCAGGGACGTTATGCAGAGACTGTGGGGGAGCGCTTTACCGATCTCCTCGCTGCCGTCTGCACAGCCTCCACACCCATGACCCCTGAGGGGCAGGCCGCCCTGAAGGTGGATGACCCAGCTGACCTGGGGGAGCCAGTTGATGTGACCCTATACCTGCGAGTCATCAACTCGCTCATGTACTTGGCCACCACGACACGGCCCCACATTGCCTTCACTGTCAACCTGCTCGCCCAGTTCTCGCAGGCTCCGCGCCAGCGAACACTGGAGGCCGCAGTCCGGTGCTTTTGCAGGCAGGTGTCTGTTGTGCTTGATGGATACACAGATAGTGACTGGGTGTGGAGTCCAGATGGCAAGAGCCGCACCAGCTACATCTTTCTCATTGGAGGTACTACAGTATTCTGGGGAAGTGGGAAGCAGGGCTGCATCGCACGTAGCACTGCTGAGGTAGAGTATGTTGCCCTAGGCGCTGGTGCAGCGCAATGTATCTGACTTGTCCGTCTGTTGCGTGAACTGCGTCAGTCCATTTCCCTCGTGGTTCTACAGTATGACAACATGAGCGCGGAGGCCATCGCTAAGAACTCAGGTGTGTTCCATGCACGCACAAAGCACATCAATGTCGAGCACCACTTCGTGCGTGATCTGGTTGATCGTGGTGAGATCCCAATCATCCACGTGAGCAGTGACAGGCAATGCACGGATTTTCTGACCAAGGCTCTGAGTCGTTCGAAGTTTCATGCGACCACTCGTTCCGTTGGACTCTGCCCCATCCCTGTTTCAGGTTGATTCCTCATGTGCCACCTTGCATGTGCTGTACCTGCTGCCTGCAGCGGCTGTGTGTTTCCTGCTCTGTACAGCGTCAGTGTCTGCATGTGCATGGGCGTGTTTCGCCCTCCGATCATGGGGGAGTGTTGGTGTGTGTGTCGTACACAACTTACGGTGACCCCTCGGCTCATGTCCATTCACGTGCAGATCCCTGAGACTGGCGACGGTGGCAGAAGGCTGGCCGCCGGCGGCGACGGGCGCCCACAAGACTACTGCATTCTTTAGATTTGTGCTCTGTCACAGCACGCAGGCGTGCAGCCTATCAGGACGTAGATCTCATCGATGCGGCCGTTCTGGTTCAAACGGCTTGTCGTTCTGACGTGTCTACACGGAATCATGGCCAAAACAGTGTTTTTTCCACTGTTTTGTCCTGTTAGAAAACAGCGCCCTTGTGCGCCGCGTGTGTGTGCACTAGGTCCGTGACGCTCTTTAGGTTGCCCAGACCTCAGTTGTCATCTCTCTCTGCACAATTTGACATTTGCAGTTTCTGACACTTGTACTTGTGTCCCTTGCCCACCCCTTGCTGTTCTCACCTCCACTTGTATGTGCTCGTGAGTTAGCTGGTCGGCTTGTAGTGACACGCCAGCGACAGCAAAGCTAGGAAGCTATCTCTCATTGAGGGGTCGCATTCCGACAAAAGGGGTCGCATCCGACTTCTGCGAGGAGAAAGACCCAAAATCGCGAATGAGATGTTGCGATGCATCTATTCATAAAGAGGTGCATTATAGATAACGATACATAGAAAGCATGTGAGAGAGTTCTATAAAACCTATAGATTATTCCACTGATGGAAAGAAACTTATACAAAACAGACTCTCGACTAAAAGGAAAAAGAGCACGAAATGAAGTAGGTGTCACAACGGATACGATTGTGACTTAATCGTAATTTTGTTCGCGAATTTACGTCGTAGCTTCGAAAGGGGTAGTTTTGCTCTATGACGACGCGACACGGTGAGACCCGTGTGACAAACGGGCATCGTCGGCAGAGCCGACCTCATTCGTGACCATTTGCAACTCAAACACCGAGAGGTCCTCCCATTTGACGCGACGTACTCCACCAATCTCTACAATTGCGATCAAGCAAAAACATCAATTGAGAATATCTTCTTTAGATAAGAAAACCCATTTTCATCCATGCAAATTGCTTAAAAACCCTACCCCAAATTACACTCGGGGTTTTATGGTTTTAATCTTGTGCGGACTCCTGCTGGGCTCTACGGTAACACGGCCTAGCAGGTTCCCTTTCAGTGCATGGGGTGTTTCGGACCCCCACTCAAACACCTTGCAAATGCTTTTGAGGAAAGTCACAAACCCCTCTATAGAGGGGATTGTGATTTTCTGTGATGTCTGACGATGTCAACATGTTGTCGTTGGATGGCAAACGGCGCCGACATAGCTATTTGATTTGGATCTAGCGCATTGTTTTGCATTATCGCTGGTTATGGCGTGAATAAAGCGCAAAAACGTTCCGAATTTTGATATGGCACATTCAATGTGCGAAACATGGATATAGTTATGGTTATTGAGAATTATGTGGATGTATGTTCTCCCCCTTGAACTGTTATTATAAGTATTTATAATTTCTTGTAAGTTTTTCGTGTTTATACACTTTTATTTCCATCTTTTACCATTTGTGTCGTGCTACAAGTTTTCAAAGCCGATCGCACATGGTGTAGTGCTGTAATCATGGTCAATGATATCTGCCAAGTTGTTTTGTTATCATACAATTTAGCCAATGACTATTCAAGTTCATCATAAATTCAAAGCCTTATTCTAGTAGTCCTGATTCTAAGTTTAAACGATGGGTTGTTGTAGGGATGACTATTAAAATGATGGCATCCTGAAGATGGTCCGGCCCGAATGGGGGCATTTTAGAGAGGTCAAATTGACCAGGGGGCCCGGGTTTACCCTCTGACCCAACCCAAAGACCCGCATCGAGTAATCCATCAGCACCGGAGCCCGCCTTTGGTCGGTGATCAACACGGACGCCCCCCGGTAACGTTCGCGCTTCGAGAGAGCCGGTTATTGTGCCGGTCGAGACCTTGCTGCCGCTACAAGGAATACGTATGTGGTACTAGTCACGAGTGATTTGTTCTGCCCTAAACAATCGTCAAGAAGAAAATGTTTCATGAGAATTCGTCCGGTCAAACCACACAAGACAAAGACGTTTGACATCCAAACTTCTCTTCACAGATATTGCATTTCACAATATCGCATAGGGGGCCCTGCCGTTGGGGAACTCGGCGTGCAAAACAGGTTGAAAATTGTTTCCAGGTTCGGTGAGAGGCACTGTTCTGCAGAAAACAGCGATGCGTGGAAGGTGCCGTTTATATATTTTTCGATAGCCAGTAGGAGTCCTTGAACTGTAAGTGTGGCAGTGCTTGAGTATGATATCGGCCGTGATTGTGAAAAATGCTGGACAGCTCATGGACGAGCGACCTGAACGGTCGTGCTCGTTAGACAGTAAAAAAACGACGGAAGTCGAGAAGTCCACATCGCAGATCTCGAGCACTGTCCACGGCACTGACCTAACGCATCCTAACCTTCACAACACAACCAGTCCATCGAGAACGAGTGAAATAGTGGAAACGAACAAAACCATAGCGAAGTGATACAAACGGGAACGGTAAGAAGTTCAAGAAGACTGGACCCAAAAAGTGTCAAAAATGACTGTAAGAAAAACCTATGATATAGCCAAATGTGTAGCGGGAGGGCCGGTTCGGCCCTCCCTCCTCGCTGAAGCGAGGGGTGGTTGTGCACCACCCCTCGCGTCAGCGAGGGCTGGCCGGTGGCCAGCACTTCGCTGGCCGCCGGCCAGCTCGCTGCCGGTCGGCTGGACGGCCGGCGGCCGGCCAAGTGACCGGCCGGCCACCGGCCGGCCAGCCACCAGCCGCCGATCGCGGCCTCAGCCCGATCGGCGGCTGAGAGGCCACGAGGGCCTTGAGGGCGAGGCCTCGTGGCCTCGTGCCCTCACCCCCCCTCGCCCTCCTTGCAAACAAGCAAGAGAGGA
>SZWC01000932.1:29150-45597 GCA_023375785.1 Penium margaritaceum
CTATCGATTGTGTGTGACACCAAGTAGGAAACGGTAAGGGTTTGGACTGAAGACGCTCACAGGCGTCAAGTGCTGAATGTTGTTGTTGTCCTTATTGTGACCTCTTGGCTCACGTCCTTTGCCTTGCAGATTCCTGAGGAGGCAGAGAGTACGGGAGACTGGGGGAGCAAACGCGAGTTCGGCACCTGGTGAGCAGCCTCAGGATACACTCACGTCATTGCTACTCCCCTCTTCGAGAGCTCACATTTGTCCTCAAGACAATCCACTTTTGTGCTTATTTTTTGTGAATTGCAATACATTGGTGACCTACTTTAGTCTTGCTTGTGAGCTCGTGTTAGCTTAGACAGGCACAGAATGTGTCGAAACTCTGTTTGTGGGCAGATTGTGACTTGGGGCAGATTTGCCCATGACCTATTCTTTAGCGAGTGTCGGCGACCTCTCTCTCGCCGGCCAACAGGTGGACTCGATTAGCGAGTACCACCTCATAGGAATGTTACTCCACTTCTCACTTGCATTTCTGACACTCCTGCTCTCCACACACATCCGTTTTGAGCTCCGTCAGTTGCATTCTGACTGCACTCTCATGCTGCACACATTCACGTGATGGATAAGGGGAAGGCTGTTACTATTTTTGTATCAGAGCACGACGAGCCAAGCTCGTCGTGGTGCGCTTGGGAAGCGCAGCGAGATCCTGGGGAGGGGGGGGGACCCGCCAAGCCGCACCCGCGGCCAGTGCGGCGCGAACCAGCAGCGGTGGTGGCGGCTGCGCGGAGCAGCAACTGCAGGGACAGCGAGGCGCAGCAGCAAGCGGCAGCGGCAGCGGCAGCCAGCCGCTGCAGTGGCAGACGGCAGCCGCAGCGTCGGCTACCCCGCTACATACAGCAGCGGGTGGCGGCTACTGCAAGTGGCTGCAGCAGCGAGCAGCAGCCACAGTGGCAGCTGCTCAGCCGCAACAGTGCTGGCAGCTGCACAGAGTAGCGGCTGCCGCACCGGCGGTGTGCAGCAGCAGGCGAGGGCAGCAGCCAGTGCCTGCAGCAGCGGGCAGCAGACGCAGCAATGGCTACTTGCCTGCCACAGTTACAACAGCTACGCTGCGGAGCAACGTCAGCGTGTGGCGGCCGCGGCAGCTTCGGCATTGGCAGTAGCATCGGGCGTAGCAGCCGACCTCCAGGTGGCTCGAGACCACCGTCGTTGAGAGATGCGACTACAGCACCGGCAGCAGCAGCAGCAGCTGTCAAGAGCGCCATTTGGCCATCGGTCTCTCTTGGTATTCCCCTCCCCCTGCTGGCTGGGATCCCCTCTACTCCAGGGTTGGGTGGGGGTGGTTCAGGTACACGCAAAAGACCCCTCCCAGATTTCCCATGCCCACTGGGGCGGGGGAATTGCTGCCGAAATTTTTTCGGCAGCGTGTGGGGGGTTTATTGACTGTCCTCAGGCTGAAAATGGCCCCTACACAGATCCCACACCCACTGGGGCGGGGTAAATGCTGCCAATTTTTTTTTCGGCAGCATTGACCACCCAACAACAGAGAGAGCAGCCACCACTCACCATGCCAAAGGACACACCTGCTGGAGTCAGCAATGCCAGCTCCACCATGGATGCTGGCATTGTTGCCTCCGGCGTGGCTGACGCCACAGCAAGCACAACGCAAGACACATCCCCGTCTAGTCCCACCTCACTGGCACGTGGCCTGCGCGAGCTGTGTGAGTGGCAGACGCAACAGGCTGAGCAGACAGCCAAACAGATAGCGGATCTGTTCCAGTTAGTTTGGGATGCAGTCCAGCCGCAGCAGCAGCTTCAACGGCAGCAACAGCAGCAACAGCCGCAGCAGTAGGAGCGTGAGCAGAGGTTGCTACGCAATGCATTGCGCAAAGGCAAGATGACAGTCGAGAGTGCAGTTGCAGCCGACGTCAATGCAGCTTTAGGAGCGTTCGATGCTGCGCCGTCAGACAACCTGCCTGAGTCACATACAGACACCAGTGACGAGAAAGGGATACTTCGCCTTCACCTTGCACAGTTGGAAAAATGGCATCTGACTTGCTCAGCGCGCAAGGCAGCACCGATAGGCAAAGCAGATCCAAGCGAAACCCGCAGGCCTGTCCCCGACCCAGCTGCCTTGGAGGACCTGTTTCTTCGCACAAGCTTGGGGCTGAGGGAAGATCCCCTGTCTCCACCACCCGTGGAAGCTGCCCCGGCGGCTCTGCCGACGGTGAAGCCCCCCAAGTGGTTCGAGACTGACCCACCCGCCTACCGACAGGAGGACAGCTACAGCAGCTGGGATCCGCGGTTTCGCATGTGGGCAGTCAGCGAGGGGGTGTACCTCTACTACACCACCACTATCAGGCCACTGACCCCCAGCAGAATTCGACTGCCGCCCGCGCCACTTACGGTCTCCTCAAGGCAGTCCCAGAGGAGTACACCCTTGACTTTGAACCCTACCTTGGTGACCCACGCACCGGTGTTGGGGCTGACCCGCGCGGCGCATGGAAGCTGGCAACTACCCTCTTTGAATGTGTGACTATGGCAACAACATCACAGCAGCTCTCGGACTTCAACTCCCTGCGCCAGGGTGCACACGAGACACCGGCCGACTACTGCCAGTGGGCGATGCAGCTGTACAGGGCCCTGGGAAAGCATGGGCCTGGACAACTCATGGCGTTCAACACTATCAAGATTGGTGTTGGAAACGAGTACGTGAAGGCCTTTGACAATTTCAGCCTGAAGAGCCTCGAGGAGATGGCCGAGAGAAGCCTGTTGCTGTCATGGGCCATTGAGCACTTCCTACACGTGGCAAAACTGGCTTCATCACCGGCGAGCGGTGGTGACCCGGACCCACGTGACCGCACAATCGCCGAGCTCCGTCACCTTCTGGCGCTTTGCTTTTAGGGAGGTGCGAGTGTGTTGTCACAGCCGGGTGGTCCACAGGCCGTTTGCTCGTCTGTCCTCGTAGCTCGTGATGACTCGTGTGGGAGGGCACAACTGGCATGTGATGACGATCGACCTGACAGTACCGATTGGATTCAAGAGTCTCACCTTTGTGCCTTTCGTCGTTCCCCCAGTCAAGTTGCCTAGCGCTTTTTTGAGGCCGAGTGTTCCATCTCCCGTAGTATAGTAATGTCCTCCACTCGTTATCCCAATGGCACTTTGATCATCCATTCCGGTGCCACTCATCACATGACTTGTCCGCGTAGTGACTTTGTTGTTCTTGGTCCGGTTGCGTCTGTTCGTTCCGTCCACACAGGCTCTGGTCAGTCCTTACCGGTCCAGGGTGGTGGGGTTGTGTGCTTCCATGGTCCGTCTAGCCCCCTGTATCTTTCTGAGGTGCTTTTTGAGCCTGATCTTGAGCTCAGTTTGCTTTCTATATGTGCCCGCACCCTGATGGGACTCTCTGTGGAGAAAATGATGCCCAACATGGTGCGTCAGTCGTAGCTGTCGTCGAAGTCCATGCAGCGCAAACTGTCCCCACTTCCTCGCATCAGTCGTCGCAGTCAACGGCAAGAGTTGCAGCAACAACTGCCACAGCCGCTGCCGCTCAAGGGAAGAAAGGGAGAAACAACAGGAAGGTGGCAAGGATCGCAAGGATGGCAAGGAGACTCCAAAGCCCACCCGGGAGAGACAGTGGGAATGCTACAACTGCATGGGAGCGCACTGGTACACAGAGTGCAAGCTCCCCAAAAACTGGACAAAGATTGCGTAGGGTCTGCAACAAGCGTTCGAGCAGCGTGAACGCGCCTCCGCACACTCCACAGCGGCGACTGAATTGTAGTCTCCATTTGCAGCAAGGGACACCAGAGACCTGTCACCCTTGGAGGAGCAGTTCGCGACGCGACATTGCCGAGCTCCGTTAGCTTCTCCGGCTCACTACTCAGGGGGGTGCGAGTGTATTGACTGTGTCGAGAGGTCCCACTGTTGAGTCTGTTGCGTCCGTGACGTGCAGTCGGGATGGTGGCGGTGGGGCACAGTGTGCTGTTGAGTCTGTGGAGTCGTTTGTTGGATGTGATGATGCTGACCTGTCCATTGTTGACTCAGGTTGCGACAACCTGTCCTGGCTTGATGAGTCACATGTACGTCTCGCCAGCGCAGCTCAGCAGTCATTTGCTGAGCAATCTGTGTACACTGCTTGTACTGTCGGGAGTTGTTCCATCATTTCGCCAAAGTGTGTGACGGATGCCACTTGGATCTTAGATTCAGGTGCCACCCATCACATGACATGTGGTCGACGTGATTTTGTGGTGCTTGGTCCTGTTGGCTCTGTGAGGTCTGTGCGCACAGCTGCTGGGCATGAGGTTCTTGTTCAGGGTGAGGGTGTAGTGCAATTCCATGGACCGTCAGGGCCGTTATATGTCTCCAACATGCTTTATGTGCCCGATCTTGAACTCTGTTTGCTGTCTAGACGTGCTTGCACACGGATGGTTGTTGTCCTTACTGTGACCTCTCGGCTCACATCCATTGCCTTACAGATCCCTGAGGAGGAAAAGAGTATGGGAGACTGGGGGAGCAGACGCGAGTTTGGCAGCTGGCGAGCAGCCTCAGGATACACTCACGTCATTGCTACTCCCCTCTTCGAGAGCTCACATTTTTCCTCGAGACAATCCACTGTCGTGCTTATTTGTTTGTGAATTGCAATACCTTGGTGACCTACTTTAGTCTTGCTTGTGAGTTCGTGTTAGTTTAGATAGGCACAGAGTGTGTCGAAACTCTGATTGTGGGCAGGTTGTGACTTGGGGCAGATTTGCCCATAACCTATTTTTTAGCGAGTGCCGGTGAGCTCTCTCTCGCCGGCCAACAGGTGGACTCGATTACAGAGTACCACCTCGTAGGACTGTTACTCCACTTCTGACTTGCGTTTCTGACACTCACGCTCTCCACATACATCCGTTTTGAGCTCCGTCAGTTGCATTCTGACAGCACTCTCATGCTGCACACATTCATGTGAGGGAAAAGGGGAAGGCTGGTAAGGGTTTGGACTAAAGACGCTCACAGGCGTCAAGTGCTTAACCATAGGAAGTGCGTGCAAGGAAAACTACACAAATGAGCCACACATGCATACGTAGGGGCAACCGCATTCGGTTTGCACCACGCACTAGGGTAGCATTCGCTATGTCTCAGCCACTCACAAGACGAAAACAATCATAACTCTACGATGGCACATAAGATCAAGCACCATCTGAACGGCTAAGATGGGAACAACGAGCACCACAACTCCATTGTAAGCATGGTGCATGTGGTTGTACCCCCTGCAGGCCACCGAGTGAAAAAATGAGTGGAAGCTTCCTAGCAATACTGCCTCTGACTATGCGTCAGTGCCTGGTCAGACGGTGACGACGGTCACAAGTCGTGCACACAACGCCAAGTGTCTGATAGGCGACACAAGGCAAAGTGTCAGAAAGCTTCAATAGCATTTGCGGACATAGATGAAAAATGACAGGTCCATGGCATAAGTACCCGCCGCGGCGCACAGCGGGTGTCGCACGCGGCAGTACAAAATCTGACC
Organism: Penium margaritaceum; assembly: GCA_023375785.1. NCBI lineage: Eukaryota > Viridiplantae > Streptophyta > Zygnematophyceae > Desmidiales > Peniaceae > Penium > Penium margaritaceum. The sequence continues at coordinate 34,645 of SZWC01000932.1, forward strand.
TGAAACCGGCCCAAAACCACTGTTTTGGCCGTAACTCAGCGTAGACAAGTCAGAATGCTACGCCGTCTGAACCTACACGTGCAGAATCTCAAGCCGGTTGCAACAACTGGTCACATGCATGCATCCGGCAACAAACAATGGACACACAATGCAAAAACATGCAAATCAGGCCCACGGCCAGTCCACTGATAAAATCCTACAAGCTACAGCAAAACTATAGAAGGTCCCAGACAGCATCCAGGACTCTGGGACGACCATCGATCAGCTCCAAGCAGGTATTCCACCACCAGACGACGTCCCAGTGCCACCTGGGTCCTCATCAGGGATCTGCACGAGCATGGACACGGCCGAGTGGTCACAATAAACTGTATTGGTCGACAGGAACGTCACAAATCACAACATTCCCCCATGACCCGATGGTACGCATGTCCATACACGTGCAGCATTGAAACGAGTGCAAGGACTAGTGCAGAAACAGTCATGACACAGGAACATACACACCTCGCACTCAACCACTCTCAGGCAAGGGTCGAAGTACAACGAACAAATGGCCACCAGAAGCCTCAGCGCGCCTGTGCCTTCGTCAAGAAGTCAGCACGCTGCATGTCAGTCCCGACCCATATGACAGAGATCACGTGTCGCTTCACCAGGTCATGCACAAAGTGATGCTCAACCGCAATGTGCTTTGTGTGAGCATGAAAGACACCAGAGATCTCCGCAATGACAAGAGCACTCTGGTTGTCAGAGCGAAGCACAATGGCGAGCACTGACTGACCCAGCTCTAGGAACAGGAACTGTAGCCACACTACCTCAGCAGCTCCTGCACCTAGAGCAACAAACTCTGCCTCCGACAAGCTAAGTGCAATGCAGCCCTGCTTCCCACTGCGCCAAGACACAGCGGTTCCACTGACTAGGAACACGTAACCGGTGCCACTGCATCCATTTGGGCACGTGGCATAGTCGCCGTCGGTGTAGCCGTCAAGAACCACCGAGCACTGTAGGCGAAAGCAGAGTTCGAGGTACGGCATGGAAACCACGTACCGCACCACTCGCACAGCCGCCCGGAGGGCTCTAGCATGTGAAGCCTGTGAAAACTGTGCAAGGAGGTTGACGGGGAAAGCGATGTCAGGGCGTGTGGTAGTGGCCAGGAACATCAGAGATGCGATGAGGCGGAGGTACAAGGTCACATCCACTATCTCCCCCAGTTGTGTGGGATTTTCCACCTTCAGGGCATCCTACACATCAGGCGTGAGAGATGTGGAGGCCGTGGGCAGTGCGCTAAGGAGGTCACTGAAGCACTCCCCCACAACGCGTGCGTATCGGGCTTGATGCAACATAAGCGTCCGGCGTCTGTAGTCTCGTACGATCTCCATGCCAAGAAACACCGTTGCAAGAACAAGGTCATTCATCTTATAGGTAGTCTAGAGGACCGCCTTGGCCTCCTTCATAGCCTCCTTGGAGGGAGACGAGATTAGAAGGTCGTCCACATAGACCAGGATGGCGGTGAACCGTTGAGGCGCCTGTGGGATGAAGAGAGAGGGATCTGCCACGCTCTGTACATATCCAGTACGAGTCAGAGTTCTTGTGATCTCTTGGTTCCAGCACCGAGGAGACTGCTCGAGTCCATACAAGTACTTGCGCAAGTGCCAGACCTTGTCACTGTCCTCAAAGCCTGGTGGTTGGGCCACGTAAATCTCCTCATCTAGAGAGCCATGGAGGAACGCATTGTTCACATCCATCTAGTGCAGTTCCCAGTCATGCTGAGCCACCACATCAAACAGAGCGCGAGCTGAGGTCCTGCGCCCGAAAGGGGCAATGGTGTCAGTGTAATCAATGCCCTCAATGTGAGAGTACCCCTTGACGGCCAAGCGGGCCTTGTGGCATTCTAGTGAGCCATCCGGCTTCACCTTCTTGCGAAAGACCCACTTGACTTGAATCGCCTTCCTCCCAAGTGGAAGGTCGACTAGCTCGTAAACTCCATGCTCTCAGACGGAACGAAGTTCATCCTCGCAGGCAATACGCCAGGCGTCAGCATCCTCTGATATGAGGGCGTCCCTCAGTGTGCCCGGATCAGGCGCCAACGAGGGAGAGCTCTGAGTGGCGAGTGCACACGTTTGAGGAATGGGCCTGACGACCACAAGGTCATCTGCATCACAAGCGGTACAAAACTCGTGAGTGACTAGATCATGCCCTATAGGACACACTGATGTACCTCTGTGTGATCTCCATGGACACTCAGGCCAAGGGTCTATATGCTGAGATCGCCACTCGCAACGCTACGAGTGGAGCGCCTGGGTGCGGGACCTGACACTCGCTGGACTGCGGAGCCCAACGGTCGAAGACGACCACCGGGCTCACGCGAGTATCCTGGGCTCAAAAGGCTCATCGCAGGCTCAACGACAAGCACGACCACATCTGGTGAGGACTGAGGCACAGGGACAAGTGATGCAGTGGGAGGAGAGGCTGGTGAACTGATGAGACACACAGGACTGGGTGTGGCAGTAGGACCACCCACTGAGACAAGAGTACTGGAGGACAGAGGGACAGCATCATGGGTGTTTGTGGGGTGCCAGGGCACAAGAGAGGAGACAGGCTGGGCGGGAGAGGTCTCTGGGCCGACAACAAAGATCGCCGGGTCATCAAGAGCTGGAGACCGAGAAGTGGAGGGGCCTCAAACAGACACATCAACCGGATGAGAGGTGATTGTAGGCTCAGACTCCCCCATCCGCTGAGAAACCTCACATGTAGGAACGTGTGTAATGGACATCGACACAATCAAGGTCAGGTCGCGGTAGGTGAGAGACTCAAAGAAGAGCGCGTCGTGGGACTCAACAATGTGATGATATACGGGGTCCCAAAAACGCCACGCTTTCGACCGGAGGGAGATGCCGACGAAGGCACACAAGCGACCTCACGGAGAGACCTTGGACGCCTACTGATCCTCGGTGTACCACGCAGAAGCCACTGAGTCCTAGACACGAGCAAGACGCAGATTGGCACGGTGGCCAAAGCCAGAGCTCATACGGTGTAACGTGGTTGGGTAGAGGACCGTGTGGGAGGCGGTTCTAGACCCACGTCATGTAGGCGAATCCTTCAAAGGCGAAGGATTCCGGGAGACCACACTGAGACCGCATAGCACGAACCGCATCCTCCATGGTACGGTTCCAGCGCTTAGAGACAACGTTCTGCTGAGGAGTGGCAGGAGCAGAGACCTGGTGAAAAACCCCGTGCTCGGCAAAGAAACTGTCCATCTCACCAAGAAACTCGCCACCGCGGTCCGAGCGGAAGGTATGCAGCGAGTGGCGAGACTAACGCTCAGCTATCACTAGCCAGAGATGAACCGCTAGAGCGGCATCACTCTTCTGGCACAGGCTATAGACCCACCGCATCCGGGTGAAGTCATCGGTCAGGGTGAAGACGCATCGGCCCTGATCGGATAAAGACTCGACAGGGAGAGGACCGAGAAGGTCCGAATGGACCAACTTGAGAGGACAAAGAGCACAAGAATGGGAGTCAGGGTAGGCACAGTGATGCATCGTACCCTGAGCGCATAACATACAATCGGTCTTGGGCGGTTTCTCAAAAGAGGCAGCGTCAAGACCGAGTGCGGGCTGTGTCCTAATGAGCTTTGACACAGTGTTGGAGCCCACATGACACAGATGTCAATGTAGTTGGCGCTGGTGCTTAGTAGACAGGACACCAGTAACAAACACACAAGCAAGAGGAAAAGCGGAGCAAGGAGAAGAAGAGATCCGAGGAGCACAACACAGATCATCCAGAACAAAAGCACAAAGAACAACTGTGCGAGTATCAAGAGCAATCGTTGTTAAATTCTCAGTGTACATGTTCCTTGTGTGGCCGTGAGTGCGTAGGGCATGCTGGTGCTGGGAGTGGAGGCGATGCACCGTGACGGCACGCAACTGTCAAGATCCGCACGCGCGGTCGCCTCCATCTCGCTCGCATAGCCCATTACCCTACCTGCCAGAGCTTGACGACGTCTCCTCATGTTTAGTTTCCAATGCCAAACCTGTTTGTGGGACTTAGCTAGAAGTGACATAGTTTAGGTCTTGTGCTACCACACCTGGTTGTGACACTTAACTTGGCATGTGGGTAGAAACAGAAGAGGTCAGTTGCTTGGTGGCATAGATTAGGCAGGATAGGCCAGGGTGAGGCCTTGCTTGCTCGATTTTGGGGTTCTGAGGGCATTTGCCCCGGTTTGAGTGACATGTCGGCGAGCTCCCCTCGCCGGCCGACGGGTGGAGCTCGAGTAGCGAGCCTCCACCCGTAACAGCTATGTTCGCTGCTACTTCATTTTTCTTCCAGACATGGCCTTGTGTAAACCAAGAGCTACCGTGCTCCATACTCCACCGTTTGATGAACCGTAAGCTGCATTGGAACCGTAGCGAGTGTGTTATGGTGTCAAAGCAAGGTGCGACTGCAAACGGTGGCGGGTGGAGTCGGCGCCAAGTGAGATAAGGGGCGGCCGAGTAGTGCGCAGAAGTATATCCGTGCGGCTGCCTTGAACGCAGGCTGCGCGAAGCACTAAGGGTCGCCGTTTTCCAAGCCCTAGGTCGTGCCACGTGTGTCAGTGCGGCAGAAGAGAGGAGGGAGACCCGTTTGAGGGAAAAATGACCAAAAAGGGGGCGATTCCGAAGCCTATCCGCGCGGCTGCTGTGCCAGCAGGCCGCGTACAGCACCGGGGACGTCGAAAGGCCAGCCCTAGGCCGCGCCAAGAANGGGTGGAGGCGGCAGAAGGCAGGGTGGCGGTGGAGTCGATGAGAAAAGAGACAAGGAGAGGGAGAGTGCGGAACAGATACGCGCGGCTAGCAGGCCATGCACGACACCTAGGACGTCAGAACCCAACCCTAGGCCGCACCAACAGCGTGGAAGCGGCAGGACAGAAGGGGGGGGGGAGATTTTGAGTGCCAAAGGGGCAAGGAGAGGGAGCTCCGAGCACCGCCTCATTCATTAAAGGGAAACGGCGGGGCTCCTTGGCCCATGAAGTTTGTTTGCAGGTCCAAGGTAGCCTGCCATCTGTCCTGAAGTCAAGAACGGCGTTCCCTATCGAGCTTCAGGCTCGCGGCAGAAAACTGGGCCCAAAGTGGGCCCGGCGAATTGCTGCCGAAGTTTTGTTCGGCAGCAAAACCAGCAAACGGCAGAGCTAGCTCGCTCTTGTAGCTCCCATGCAGGCTACTAGGAGCCATGAGTGCAGCAGAATCTATGCCGGGGGTTCGGGCGGGTGACGACGCCGTAGCTAATTCCGGCGCCGGCGCCACCTCCACCGGAATGACCTGGGACAACCTGAGCAAGGTCCTGTCCCACAAAGACTTAGCACCACCACTGCTAGGCGCACGTGACTTCCTGTCATGGGCGGCAGAGCATGGACTTGAGGATTATTATTTAGCACCGCCGCCAGAGAAGGACGTTTTCCTGTCATGGGCGGCAGAGCATGGACTTGAGGATTATCATTTAGCACCGCCGCCAGAGGACACCGACTCGCGGGTGCTCCTTAGAGCCTACAATGCCCTGGTCCGCGCGCTCCCGGAGGATCAGCAATACTCAGTGCGGCATTTCCGCTTTCGAGGCAAAGGGGACGACCCTACCAACCCTCGCAGCGGGGATTCTTGACCACACGAGGCCTGGAAACACTTGATCACGCGGAAGGAGGAGCAGGGGGTGGCTTTGGTCATCGCCCTGAGCGAGAAGCTTCGTAACCTTCGTCCTAAGTCGGGTGCTCCCGTTGCTGAGTATTGGGATGCCGCCATGGACCTTCGCCGGCGGATCCTTGGTCTCGGTGCAGCCTGCACCATCTTAGAGTGGCTGGACCCGGTCCTTCTACACCTCGGGGAACCGTACAAGGATTTTTGGCGTGGATTGCTTCGTAAGCTGAAGGTTGCAGACATCGAGAACACTGACCTAGCAGAGCTGTTTGAGGAGTTGCACAACTACGAAGACATTCTGAAAGGCGAGGCTCCCGAAGATGAGAGTGCAGCAGCGAGTGTGTTCATGCATCAAGGAGGAGGCACTACTCTTCCATAGCACCATGAGTGGGGAGGAGGAGGCCGGGGAGGCGGAGGAGGTCGCGGAGGCCAAGGTGGAGGGGGTCATGGTCGCGGTCAGAGAGCAGGGAACATGACCTGCAACTACTGCGGACAGCCGGGTCACTACTGGAGGGCGTGCCTGGCCCTTCAGCGCATCATAACACCCGCTACGCAGCAGACACGACCGACAGTGGGCTAGCCACCGCCGCCGCTCNGCCTACTTCATGCATCCTTACGCAAGTGCACCTGCCCCGGTTCTAGCATGGGCGCAGAGAGTGTACGTCGAGACGACACAGTCATAGCAACCGATGGTGCTGCCACCTGGATCCGGGTGGGGTGCGCCCATGGAGCTACACACACTGGAACCGACTGCCATGTCTGAGCTACCAGGTCAGAGGTTGGGGCACACACACATTATCACCAGTCACGCACTGTCAATGCGCCGGATAGCAATGGTCTAGAAAACGGGTTCCGACATGGGAGGCCACCAACCGCTCTTGGTATTGCAACCAAGATAACATATCACCCTCAAACGAGGGATCCACACTTTAGGTTTGTTTGGTTTGCAACCTCACAAAGTCCGCATGTTGGTCTTTAATGGATGCATGCAAGGTACAGGCTTTTATACTTGCAGAGCTTTACTAAAGCTTCTTCTTGTAGTGGCTCCACTGGAGCCAACCTCAACCTACAGTCCTACTTGGCGCGTCCTTAGACCGCCAAGTGTCATCCTTGAGGCAGGCTCTAGTAAGCCTCCTAGAAGCTTCCTGTCCCAGTTTGGGCCACAAAGAAAATTGTGGCCGTCGCGGGGTTTGAACCCGCGACCTCTCGTTTGAGACTCCGGTGCATATTCAACCAAGCCAAAAAAGGTATGGTTCCTGTGATGAGCCACAGGAGAGATACCCATTATGGGCAGTGCATTCCTGGCTAATCTCAAAACAGACCAAGGGGTCGTACTCCATAGAGCAGTGCATGCCTTGTCTATATGTGTGGCTTGCCAGCTAGGCAGTGGACAAGGTGCATACTATATCAACAAATCTCTCCCTTGCACCTCTGTCCATCTGTCCCTTGCTCGGCTCCATCAATGCCTTGGGGCTCACCCTTCCTCTACCGCACTCCTCATGCCGAATCCACGAATGCCGACATAGTGCAAGTCGCTCTCCAGCGGCTTGGTCATGCAGTCAGCAAGCATGCTCTTCGTTCCGCCGTGCTGCAAGTCCACCACGTTCTTCATGACTAGGTCATGTGAGTAGTGGTAACGTATGTCGATGTGCTTCGTTCGTCGGGAGATGATCTCGTCTTCAGCCATCAAGATGGCGCTCATGTTGTCCACGTGTACGACTGTGGCGTCCTTCTGTGGCACTGTCATTTCGCCAAGCAGGCTGTGCAGCCATTGAGTCTCCTTGCACACCTCAGACAGAGCAACGTACTCTGCCTCAGCCGTGGACACGGAAACACAATCCTACTTCCTGCTGGCCCATGAGATTTCCGCGCCATTCAAGATGCACACGTATCCAGAGGTGGATTTCCTGTCGTCAAGATTTCCTCCCTAGTCAGCGTCGGTGTAGCACTTCAGACGAAGGGGGTCCGTTCCTTCTTGGCCTCCAAGGACGAGACCCATGTGACGTGTCTTCTACAGGTAGCGCAAGATGCGCTTGACTGCCTGCCAATGTTGTCGCCCAGGGTTGGCCACGACTCTGCTCACTTGTCCAACAGCATAGCAGATGTCCGGACGAGTCCCTACCATTAAGGCTGCACACGGTTCCTATCCGTGGATCTTGAGATGGATCCGGATCCGCGGGACGGATCCACTGACTGGATCCGGAACCGGGGTGACGGATCCTGGTATTCGCGGATCCATGGATTCACGGATCCTGGATCCGGATCTTTGGTTCCAGGATACGGATCCATAAACTATCATGTGCTTTTCAACAATTGTTACTGTAACATCCATTGTGTAAAATTGACTATGTGCAGACATTGTCAGAAACTATAACATACAAGTCAACCTTCAATGTAAGCCAAGTAGTACATGCAGACACATGGCATGGTGCACACACTGAATATTCCATTGTTCACAAACAGTGACTTACATGTCAACCCTAATGGTAAGCCCAAGTCTAGCCCCCCCTCCCATCATGCTCCCTGACCCTCCCCCCATCTGCACCATCCTTTGCACCATTCTCTGCACCATCCTCTGCACCATTCTCTGCACCATCCTCTGCACCATCGTCAGCCCCCTCATCTTCACCCTCTTCTTCTTCCGGCAACTCCTCAAAAGCAGGACCTGCACGACGACGTTCATTGACCCAAGCTTCTTCGGCCTCCAACTCTGGGGCAACCTCCCCAGTCGGTGCGACTGGGCAGTTGACTAAAGTAGGGTCGTTGATCCATGACTTCAAGAGCATCAGGTTCTCCACTGTCAGGTCGACGAGCGACTGACGGAAGTCAGTAATGATGTAGCGTCCAAGAGAGAACAGACGCTCTGATGGAGTGCTGGTTGCCGGGACTGCAAGGTGGTCAAGGGCCGCAAGGTGGAAAGTAGGGTACTTCGTCCTGTACTTGCGCAGGTAGTGCAGGATTCTGCGCTTCCGTGGTTTCTTCTCGTCCTTGGCCCAATTTTCCACCTCAACCTCCAGAGTGGAGGGAGCAGTCTGAGCCTGTGCGGGGGCCTCTGGTTTTGCAAACATGTCGGCCCCTGTGTCTTCCAGTGCAGCCTCCATAACGTCTCCTTCAGTCTGGAGCCTGGAGCTTTGGTGTGGCTGCGTTGGTGGCGTTCCTGCCGCCTCTGGTGTTGTCGCTGCAGCACAGATAGAACACGAACGACTATGTAAAGAAGCCTTCACTCAAGTGAAGTGAACTGCTGTAACAACAATGAAAGCTATGAAACAAACCTGGAGTAATTGTTGACGTGCTAGAGGCGGCTGCACTGGCTGACTGTGTTGCCCGAGGACGTCCGACGTTGTTGATTGCCAAGGTGACGACGTTGGTCATGCAAATCTCTGCTGCAGCCTCCTCGGCAGCCTGGCACAGCTGCACCCGGTCGTTGTAGGGCCGCAACAGCTCCACAACTTTGACCTGGAGCTCAGCAGGTGATGCAACGCCGACCTTTGGATGGACGTTGGCGTAGTAGCGCAGCCTAAAATGCGGATCAAGTGCTGTGGCCAACACGTGGCGCTCGGTACACAGCTTGGCATATCTGACGAGCTTGGCTATGCTAGCCACCAGGCCTGGCTTCAGCTCTAGGAGCAGCTGCTCCTTGCAGTCCAGCTGGCTCGCAGCTCCACGCCGCTTGCTCTTGCGCTCTGCAGCCACTGCCTTCACAACCCATGCATGCATCTTGTCAAGCAGAGATGAGAAAAATGGGATGACCAGTGACAGGGTGGGATATGAGGAGCCAGAGATGTCCTCCGTGAAGCCCTTGTAGGGCTTCAGGATGACCGTCCCCTTGGCAATGAGCTCCCAGTATTCGAACGTGGGCTTCAGGTGTGCTCCACCCCTGCCATAGCCATCCAACCAAGTGTCAAGCACGGATTTCACAGCGATCACCCGCTCACTCATGTCAAGGGCACTGTTCCACCGGGTCTCCGTGTCCAGGTGGAGAGACTTGTACTGGAGTCCCGCTGCTTCAACGGCTCCCTGCAAGGACTCCTTGCGGGTTGGAGTGCGCGTGAGGAAGACGGCGATGGCGCGGACTTGCTGGATGATCTGCATCACACGAGGTTACTTCAACAGGTCGCCGACGGCCAGGTTCATAATATGGCCGGGGCAACAAATATGCCCGGCCTTGTTAAAGCTGTCGTTGCTCGGTACCATAAAGTCTTCCACCATCGAGTCATTGGTGGACTCGTTGTCCATGGTGATGCAGAATATCCGATCCCACAAAGCCCACTGCGGCAGTGACGTCTTCAGCAGCAAGAAGATGTTCTTGGCTGTGGCGCCATCCTTGATTGCCGGGAAGGCAAGGGCCATGGCGCGCACGTTGTAGCCCTCGTCGACCCAGTGCGCGTTGACTCCCAGGTGTTTCACGTTGTTGTCCGCCTTCCACCCGTCGTTGGTGAAGGAGATGGCAGACTTCACCTCCAACAGCTGCTTCTTGATATGCGCGCGGTAGGCTTGGGCGCCAATCTTGATGTTGCGCACAATCGTCATGCGGCCAGGAACTGTTGCCGCAGGGTTGCAGTGGGAAAAGGCCCGCGCGAGCCAGAAACTCTCCATGGACAAGAACGAAAGGTTCTTGTCCACGGCGTGTTTCCACAGAAGGCTGTGGAAAAACTTGCGGTTGAAGACGTAGCCAACGCCGACGAATCCACGGGCAATTGGGGCATCCTCGGGATTTTCTCCCGCGGCCGGTGCACCACCATCAGCTGTGGCCACTGCGTTTCTGGCTTCTTGGAGCTTTGCGGCTGCGACCAAGGCCTTCAGGTGGTGCCACTTCTCCTGGTGGATGAGGCGCATGTGTTTCCACAGGGCCCCGGTGGTGCCATTCTTGACGGTGCCATTCTTGGCGGTGCCATTCTTCGCCAAGAGCCTGTCACTCTTCATGACAGGCTCAGTCGGGTTCTTGGTGCAGTGCAAACACATGGCGCGGCCGTTGCCCAACTTCTTGAACGAGCCCCATATGAAAGAATCGTTGCCACGACGCTTGCGCTTCTCTCCAACAGCGGCGTCTTCCTCCTCATCCCCATCTTTGTCCTTGTCCTCCTCATGGAGGTGCTGCGGGTCCTCAGGTAGGGTGGTGTCGGAATCTTCCATGGTGAGAGGTGTTGGGTGGAGTGAAGACAAACAAACAAGTGCAGTAACAAACGGCAGTACTGTTCAGCGCTGATGAAGGACAACGTTGTCGACTGAGGCACACCTCGGGCGATGCTACCTCCTGTGTAACCTCGGACGATGTATGTGGTCCGAGCTGCAT
>SZWC01000932.1:60682-71385 GCA_023375785.1 Penium margaritaceum
AGAATCGACAATGCGATGGCGAGCAAGGTCCCAAAAACGCCATGCCTTCGACTGCGGGGAGATGCCAAGGAAGGTGCACATGCTTCCTCGAGGTGAGACCTTAGACCCCTGCTGGTCCTCGGTGTACCAGACACAGGCGAGGGACCCCCAAACGCAAGCGAGATTGAGATCAGCACGATGGCCAAACCACAACTCGTACGGTGTGACATGGTCTGGAAGTGGACCATGCGATAAGCGGTTCTAGACCCACATCATGTAAGAGAAGCGCTCAAAGGAAAAGGACTCCAGTAGACCGCACTCATACCGCATAGCGCAAACCGCATCCTCCATGGTGCGGTTCCAACGCTCAGACACAGCGTTCTGCTGTGGTGTAGCAGGGGTGGAAAGCTGGTGAAGGATACCGTGCTCGGCAAAGTAGGCATCCATCTCGCCTAAGATCTGAGCAGAATGTGTGCAGGGTGTGACGAGACTGACGCTCAGCCATCACAAGCCACAGGCGGACTGCCAATGCGGCATCGCTCTTGTGGCGAAGGCTGTAGACCCACCGCTTCCAGGTGAATTCATCAGTCAGGGTGAGAACATATTGACCCCGATTAGAGAGGGATTCGACTGGGAGAGGACCGAGAAGGTCTGAGTGGACCAACTCTAGTGGGCGTAGTGCCCGGGAGGAGGAACCAGGGTAAGAGCAGTGATTCATCTTACCCTGGGCTTAAAAAAGACAGTCGGTCTTGGGCGGCTTCTCAAATGAAGCTGTGTCAAGACCGAGGGCTGCCTGAGTGTGAATGAGCTTGGACATAGTGTCCGAGCTCACATGGCAGAGGCGACAATGTAACAAGCGCTAGTGCTCAGGGGAGAGAACACCAGTGAAAAACACTCGCGCAGCGGAGAGAGTTGGAGAAGAAATAGAGGGAGTGCAACAAGACACACGATATAGGTCATCAACAACTGAGGCAAGAAGCACGATGGCGCGTGTGTCAAGAGCAGTCACTATGGCAGAGTCAGCAGAGTGCTCAACAGTGAGACCCATCCTGGTGCATGCACGAACAGAGAGCAGGCTGAGCCCAAGATCAGGGACAAAGAGAACATCAGAAATATACAAGGGGCCTGAAAGACCATCAGATCGCACATCTCTAACTCCTTGCACGGGCAACGACTGACCAGACCCTGTGCGAACAGACCGAACAAACGCAACGGGACCGAGCACAACGAAGTCACTACGACGACAGGTCGTGTGATGGGTGGCACCAGAGTCAATAATCCAGGTGCCACCTGGCTCACGACCAGTCGTCGACACTGAGCAACGTGCCATAGAACACTCTGCCTCTGCTGTACGCTCAGCAGAGGACTCGGGACAACGACGAACAACACGGATTTGTGACTCGGCAAGCCAGTTGGTACTGTCAGGTCCATCCTCATCGCAAGCCAACATAGCTCTACCACAAGCATCATCACGAGCAACACACACAGTAAGACAAGCTGTGTCGGGACCACTCGGCTATGATGACATACTCGCACCTCCCTGAGTACAAAGCGCCAGCAGCTGACGAAGCTACACGATCGTGCGATCTTGAGGATCCACATCACCGCTGCCGCCTGATGAAACGGATGCGTCTGCTACACTCCGTGGTTAGAGCACGCCCAGTCCGTGTGTCACTGGAGAAAATCCACTGTGTGTACGCCGCCTTAAGGCCACGCATGATCCGAGTCCATTCAAGGGGCTACTCACACTCCGTGTAGCGGTGAGCGCCTCCACAGTTGTAGCAGTGGACAGAACGTCCACTACCACTATTCGCCAGCTGCTGCTGCTGTTGCTGCTGCAGTCCCTTCCCACGTCGCTTCTTCCCCTTCTTCCCCTGTGCGGCTACTTCAAAGCCTTGAGTGTGGCCGCTTGGGGTAGAGGAGGAGGAGGAGGAAGCGGTGGAGGTGGGACTGGTGAGCAAGGACAGAGGCGTAGGAGGGGTTGTGCAGGCCTGCGCAGTGCCACGCACGCCTGCGCAATGCTGCGTAGATTGTGCGTAGCTATGCAGCACTACTATGCAACAGCAGTGCTGTGAAAGCTTGCTGCTACGGCTGCGCCGGATCTGCTGTTGCGCTGTTGTAGCCGCTGCCGCTGCTGTAATGCTGCTGTTGCTGCTATCGCTGCAGCAGCTGCAATGCCATTGCTTCCCTGCTACTGCTTCGCTGGTGCTATTCACGGCTGCTGATCCCGTCGCAGCTGCAACCTGCTGCCGCCGCTGCACGCTGCCACTACTCGCAGCCGCCGCCGCAAGCTGTTACTCCGAGCTGCTACTCCTTTTTTTTGTGTACAAGCTGGTAGCCAGAAACGGCTGCTACTGCCACCCGGTGTTGCTGCTGCTGGCTGGCGTGGCTGCTGGATCTCGTCACTGACATAGCTCCACTTGCTACGGTGGTGGCGATTGCGTGGTGACGTCGCTGCTGCCAACATTGGCTGTGACGGGTCCCAGGATGTGGCGGCGGCGGTGACTCTCACTACTGCTGCCTGTGCTACGTCTCTGCGGCGCAGCTCGGCGAGAGGGGTCTCGCTGCTCTGATACAATGAAGAGTTGCCAGGAAGCTTCCTAACCTTGCGGCTGCTGATGTCGCGACACTCTCCAGTCAGCTAGCACACTAGCAAGCAAGCAGGTGCAAGAAGCATCAAGGATCAGGCTAGGGATGTTGTGATTTCTGACGTTCTTGTATAGTCTACTGTGACCACTCGGCCGTGTCCATACTCGTGGAGATCCCTGAGGCGGGCCCTGGTGACACCGGTGCGACGACTGGCGGCGGACTACCAGCTCGGAGNTGGCGGCGGCGGTGACTCTCACTACTGCTGCCTGTGCTACGTCTCTGCGGCGCAGCTCGGCGAGAGGGGTCTCGCTGCTCTGATACAATGAAGAATTGCCAGGAAGCTTCCTAACCTTGCTGCTGCTGATGTCGCGACACTCTCCAGTCACCTAGCGCACTAGCAAGCAAGCAGGTACAAGAAGCATCAAGGATCAAGCTAGGGATGTTGTGATTTCTGACGTTCTTGTACAGTCTACTGTGACCACTCGGCCATGTCCATACTCGTGCAGATCCCTGAAGCGGGCCCTGGTGACACCGGTGCGACGACTGGCGGCGGACTACCAGCTCGGAGCTGGCCGACTACCGTTCAAGAGCCCCGGACACTGCCAGGACTTCCTGCTATTTTTCTGTAGCTTGCAGGCGTTTTTCGGCGGACTGGTCATGAGCCCAATTTTCATGTTTTTGCATTGTGTGTCCACCGTCTCATGATGGATGCATGCATGTGTCCAGTTGTAGCGTCCGTCTTATGATTCTGCACGTCTAGGATCAGACCGCGTAGCATTCTGACATGTGTGCGCAGAGTTATGGCCAAAACAGTGGTTTTGGGCCGAATTTAGGACAGCTCTTGGACCGCCGCATGCGACACCCGCTGTGCGCCGCGGCAGGTATTTATGCCATGGACCTGTCATTTGTCATTTCTCTCTGCAAATGCTATTGAAGCATTTAGACACTTTGTCTTGTGTCACCTAGCCAAACTCTTGCCGTTGTGTGCACCACTTGTGACTGTCATCACCGTCTGATCAGGCACTAACGTCTGGTCAACGGGAGTGTTGCTAGGAAGCTTCCTTGCATCTTCTCTTGGTATCAGAGCAGTGAGATAGTTCTTCCTGAGCTATGCAGCAGAGACGCAGCAGAGCAACAGGAGTGAGAGTCACCGCTGCACCATATCCACAAGGGTCTGTCGAAGAGAGCCGGTCGTCGTCGACGCAGCCCACACCCATCACGTGAGACCGTAGCAGCTGCATTGCCACCGTGCCAGCAGCAGTATAGCAGCAGAGCAGCAGTAGCAGCAGCGGTGGCAGCAGCAGCAGCGGCAGCAGCAGCGTCATAGCAGCAGCTACAGCAGCGTGTGGCGACTACAGCGAGTGCAGCCGCCGTCCGCAGCCGCAGCGGCGGCCGCGACAACAGCAGCTCAGCGGCAGCAGCAGTGGCAGTAGCAGAGCAACAGCAGTGGCGGCAACAGCAGCGCAGCAGCAGCGGCGGCAGCCGCGGCGGCAGCAGTAGAGCAGCGACAGCTGCACCAACAGTAGTGCAGCAGCGCCAGCAGCATTGCGCGGCGACTGCAGCTGGCAGCAGCCGCAGCACGCAGCAGCAGCAACGGCATTGCGCAACCACTGCTGCCACTACTGCATACGTTTCCACGCAGCTGCTGTTGTAGCAGACTACACAGCTGCAGCTGCAGCTGAGCGGAAGCTGCTGCACAGCTTTCGCGCAGCTACCGCGCAGCCGCCACGAAGCGGCTGCATGCACGCACAGAAGCGCAAGAAAAAAAAACACAGGAGGGGGAGTCGATCTGACATCAGCATTTTTTCTTGCTGACGTCATCAGGTCGTGCTGACGTCAGCAACCACCTGCTGACGTCAGCACCATACTTAGCCAATTTTTTGGCCGGACAGTCAAACGTTGCCAGCGTTTCAACTCCTCGAGAAACGCTGACGCTTTTGTAATCCGACAAACCTGACCTGTCGACCCATACTGAGAGGCGACATGAACTCGTCTGACAAGGGGGAGGGGACATATGATCCCTCCTCCTCTTCTTCTGGGGTCCTGAGCCCACGCTTGTAGGCCATTTAGGACCTGCAGAGCCAGTAGGATGAGATGTGTCGCCTACAGCGGGAGCAGACTGAGGCCATCTGCACGTTGATTGAGCTTCTGCGTGCCCAGTCCACGGTCCCACGGGAGGTTTCCGAGGGAGCTGCCGGCGTCGCAGTCTCTACACACCAGTCGGCTCAGGCACCCGTGACAGGAGCTAGACCTGACCCACCACCTCCTGACCTCCTGGATGATGCTCCATTCATGCCAAGCATCACAGGCGACTCCTCGGATCATGAGATTCGAGTCCTTCAGGAGCGCCTCTGTCAGCTACAGACGAGCACCAGATCTCCTCGGTTTCCTCCGATACGATCGTCACCCGACAATCCCGGTGACTATCCCGTTCCAGGAGTCTTCCCTATCCCGCGTCCTCCTCGGCCTGCGGTTGCTCTCCCCACGGAGCGGTGACCCAAGGACTTTGAGACACCACCTCCACGGTACATCAGTGAGGACGCCTTCGACTGCTGGGAGATCCTCTTTCAGGTTTGGGCTACTTCAGAGGGAGTGTGGCCCTACTACCACAGCCCGTATCAGCCTACAGACCCAGCACAGGTGCTGTCGAAGCCAGGGCGATGCGCGGACTTTTCTGTGCCATGCCACGCGAGACCATCGTCGATTTCTGCCCCTTCCTTGGCGAGGCCGGTACAGGCACCGGCGCCGATCCACGCGGAGGTTGGGATCTGGCCTTATCCCTGTTGGCCGCAGAGACGCACGCCACTTGTGCAGCACACATTCGTGCCTTCCACTCTCTCCGTCAGGGGCCTGCAGAGCCTGCAACCGCTTACTAGCGATGTGCCATGCGCATCTACACGTGCCTTGGGACCTCAGGAGGCACATAGCTGTGGGCGCTCCGTACGATGATGCTCGGAGTTCGCCTTGAGTACACTAACATTTTCACACGGTACAACGACGCTGTCCTCGAGCCCTTTTCAGCCACTCTGCAGCTCCTCCCCAGGGCCCATCAGCTCTTCCTCCAGGTAACTTCAGCCCGCGAGGCAGCCGTGGCCCATCATGAGACTTCTCTTGCTACAACAGTCATCGCATCACCACCTTCTTCCCTCCTGCAGTCTCCTTCTTCATCCTCCATCACGTCCTCATCTTCCTTCTCCTCTTCGGCCCCGCCCACACCCACTCAGACACAGGGTGTTGCAATAGCAGTTCAGGGGAAGAAGAAGAAGGGGAAGCGTGGATCAGGTCAGCAGCAGTCACAGCAGCAGTCGTCATCCAGTGGTAGCAGTGGACATTCTGTTCACTGCTACAACTGTGGAGGTGCCCATTGCTACACCGAGTGCCAGCAGCCGCTCGACTGGGCACGGATCACTCGTGGGCTCCAAGCTGCACACGCCCTCTGTTCCACGTCCAGCACGTCATCCTCGCCATCCTCCAGAGACGTGGCAGCTACGACTGTAGCTGTTCTCATTTCCTCACCGACGACTAGTAGTGATCCAGATCCACACGACCGCACCATCAACGAGCTCCGACACCTTCTGGCGCTCCGCTTTTAGGGAGGTGCGAGTGTGTTGTCATTGTCAGGTGGTCCACAAACTGTTTGTCCGTCCATTCCAGTGGGTCGTGACGACGCGTGTGGGGGAGCACAGTGAGCATGTGATGATAATGGGTCTGAGTGCACCGATTGGGTTCATGAGTCTCATCTTTGTGCCCTGCGTTCTTCCTCCCCACTGACGGCTCACCATCCCTCTGATGCCGAGTGTTCCATTGCCCGTTGTACATTGACGTCCACCAGTCGTGACTCTGGTGGCACTTGGATCATCGATTCTGGTGCCACTCATCACATGACATGTCGTCGTTGTTATTTTGTTGTTCTTGGTCATGTCACGTCTGTCCGTTCCGTCCGTACAGGCTCTGGTCAATCCTTGCCAGTCCATGGTGTTGGGGTTGTATGCTTCGATGGTCCGTCTGGCCCCTTGTACCTTTCCGACGTGTTGTTTGTGCCTGATCTTGAGCTCATCCTGCTTTCTGTGCATGCCTGCACACTGATGGGTCTCTCTGTGGAACATACTGCAAACTCAGCGACGGTGACTGCTACTGATACTCGTAGCGTTGTCCTTCGTGCCTCATCCATTGATGATTTGCATCGCGTCTCTCGGGCCTCCTCCCTTTGCTCCCCTTCCTCCTGCGGTCGGGTCTTTGTCACTGGTGTTCTGTCTTCGGAACACCAGTGTTTGCTTCATCGCGGTCTGTGTCACGTGGGCTCCGATACTGTGTCGAAGCTCATTCGAAAACAACCAGCTCTCGGTCTTGACGCGGCTTCTTTTGAGAAGCCACCCAAGACCAACTGTCTTGTTTGCACTCAGGGGAAGATGCACCGATGTACCTACCCTGACTCTCGTTCCCGAGCGCCTCGGCCTCTCGAGCTAGTTCACTCAGACCTTCTCGGTCCTCTTCCGGTCGAGTCCCTATCTGATCGGGACCAATTTGTTTTGACTCTGACAGATGACTTTACCCGGATGCGGTGGCTCTATAGCCTACGTCAGAAGAGGAAATCCGCCCTTGCGGTTTGACTCTGGCTAGTGATGGCTGAGTGTCAGTCCCGTCACACGCTACATACTTTCCGCTCGGATCGCATTTGTGAGTTCCTTGGCGAGATGGACGGGTTTTTGGCTGAGCACAAGATTTTTCACCCAGTCTCCACTCCTGATACCCCTCAGCAGAACGGTGTGTCCGAGCGCTGGAACCGCACCATGGAGGATGCAGTTCAAGCTATGCAGTCTTAGTGAAGTCTCCCTCAGTCCTTTGTCTTTGAGGATTTCGCCTACATGACTTGGGTCTAGAACCGCCTCCCGCACGGTCCACTTCCGGACCATACACCATATGAGCTCGGGTTTGGACACCATGCTGACCTTCGTCTCGCTCACGTCTGGGGATCCTTGGCCTCCGTGTGGTACACCGAGGACCAACAAGGGTCCAAGGTCTCACCTCTCGGCCGTTTGTGTGCCTTCATAGGCATTTCCCCGCGGTCGAAGGCCTGGCGCTTTTGGAACCCTACTCGTCCTCGCGTCATTGAGTCACGCTACGCGCTTTTTTTCGATTCTCTCACCTACCGTGACCTGACTTTGATCGCGGCACTCTCCGCCATACATGTTCCTACCTGTGAGGGTTCTCGGCGGATAGGGGAGACTTCTTTGCCAGCGAGCACCTCTCACCAGGCTGATGTGTCCATTCGAGCCCCCCTCACCTCTCGTTCTCCGGCCCTTGATGACCCGGCGATCATCGCCGTTGGTCCAGAGACCTCGCCCGTACAGCCTGTTTCACGCCCCACAGGTGCCCCTGCTTTTGTTCCCGCGCCTACTTTTGTGCCAGTACCTACGTCTGCTAGCACTCCTGTTTCTGTGTCTGGTCCAGTCTCGCCTACTCCCATATCTGCTCCTGCTGGCACTCCTGCCTCTGTGTCAGGTCCAGTCTTGCATGCTCCTGCTGTCACACCCAGCCCCGTGTCCCCCACACACGCATCTCCTCGCACGGCATCACCTGCCTTGCCTCAGTCCCCACCAGCTGTGGTCGTGCTTGTCCCTGAGCCTGAGGTGCACCCCTTGAGCTCCGGTTACTCCCGTGAGTCCGGTGGTCGTCTTCAACCACTGGATTCCAGAGCTCAACGAGCGTCCGGCTCCGCACCCAGACGCCCCTCTCGCAGCATTGCGAGTGGTGACCCCGGCACAAAGGCCCTAGGCCTGAGTGTCTGCACTGAGCTTACAGAGGTACATCCAGCGTGTCCCGTAGGTCACGATCTCGTCACTCGCGAGTTCCATATCGCTTGTGATGCAACGGCTGATCTTGTGGTGGTCAAGCCTAGCACCGAGGCGTGTGCCCTTGCCACGTAGAGCTCTCCCTCTATGGTGCCCAACCTGGGCACCCTGAGGGAAGCTCTCTCATCACAGGATGCTGACGCTTGGCGCGCAACCTGCGAGGATGAGCTTCACGCTATCCGAGAGCATAGAGTCTACGAGCTTGTCGACCTTCCGCCTTGGAGGAAGGCTATTCAGGTCAAGTGGCTCTTTTGCAACAAAGTGAAGCCGGATGGCTCACTCGAACGCTACAAGGCCTTCTTGGTCGTCACGGGGTACTCTCAGATTGAGGGCGTGGATTACACTGACACCTTTGCCCTTGTTGGCCGCATGACCTCAGCTCGAACTCTGTTCGGTGTAGTGGCTCAGCATGACTGGGAACTGCACCAGATGGATGTGAACAATGCGTTCCTCAATGGCTCTCTGGATGAGGAGAATTACGTGGCTCAACCACCAGGCTTTGAGGACGGTGACAAGGTCTAGTGTTTGTGCAATTCCTTCTACAACCTCAAGTAGTCTCCGTGATGTTGGAACCGGGAGATCACCGGCACTTTGACTCGTGTGGGATATGAACAGAGCGAGGCAGATCCCTCTCTCTTCATCCTACCGACACCTGAGCGGTTCACCGACATACTGGTCTATGTCGATGACCTTTTGATCGCGTCATCGTCCCTCGAGGCCGTGAAGGAGGCCAAGGCTGTCCTTCAGACTGCCTACAGGGTGAAGGACCTCGGCCCTGCATCGGTGTTTCTTGGTATGGAGATCATGCGAGATCACAGGCGTCGGACACTGTTGCTCCATCAGGACCAATACGCACCAGTCGTGGAGGAGCGTTTCAGCAACCTCCTTGGTGCAGTTCCCACGGCTTCCACACCTCTTACACCTGATGGACAGGATGCCCTGAAGGTGGATGATCCCACACAGCTGGGGGAGATAGTGGGCGTGACCTTGTACCTCTATCTCATCGGATCTCTAATGTACGTGGCCACTACCACACGTCTTAACATTAATTTTGTTGTCAGCCTCCTCGCTCAGTTCTCGCAGGCTCCACGTGCCAAAGCCCTTAACGCGGCTTTGAGAGCGGTGCGTTACGTGGTCTCCACACCGTACCTCGGACTCTGCTTTCGTCGGCAGTGTTTGATGGTCCTTGACGGCTACACTCACAGCGACTGGGCCTGGAGCCCAGATGGACGCAGCCGTACTGGCTATGTGTTCCTGCTCGGCGGTACCACTTTGTCTTGGCGTAGCGGGAAGCAGGACTGCATCGCACATAGCTCGTCGGAGGCAGAGTACGTTGCTTTGGGCGCAGGGGCTGCTGAGGCGGTATGGCTGCAGTGCCTGTTTCTTGAGCTTGGTCAGTCAGTAACCGCCATTGTGCTTCGTTGGGACAACCAGAGTGCTCTCGCCATTACGAAGAACTACAGTGTATTTCATGCTCGCATGAAGCACATTACGGTTGAGCATCACTTTGTGCGTGATCTACTGGAGCGACACGTGATCTCTGTCATGTGGGTTGGCACTGACATGCAGCGTGCTGATTTCTTGATGAAGGCACTAGCTCGCAGAAAGTTCTTCGTGGCCAATGGTTCAGTTGGGCTTCGCCCCATGCCTCAGAGTGGTTGAGTGTGGGATGTGTGTCCGTGTCCCATCTGTTTAACACACACTATTGTACTTGTCCCAGTGCTGCACGTGTATGGACATGCATACCATCGGGTCATGGGGGAGTGTTGTGATTTGTGACGTTCTTGTACAGTCTACTGTGACCACTCGGCTGTGTCGATACTTGTGCAGATCCTTGAGGCGGGCCCTGGTGACACCGGTGCGATGACTAGTGGCGGACTACCAGCTCGGAGCTGGCCGACTACCGTTCCAGAGCCCCGGACACTGCCGGGACTTCCTGCTATTTTTCTGCAGCTTGCAGGCGTTTTTCGGTGGACTGGCCATGAGCCCAATTTGCATGTTTTTGCATTGTGTGTCCACCATCTCATGATGGATGCATGCATATGACCAGTCGTAGTGCCCGTCTTGTGATTCTGCACGTCTAGGTTCAGACGGTGTAGCATTCTGACACGTGTGCGCAGAGTTATGGCCAAAACAGTGGTTTTGGGCCAGTTTTAGGACAGCTTTTGGACCGCTGTGTGCGACACCCGCTATGCGCCGCGGCAGGTGTTTATGCCATGGACCTGTCATTTGTCATTTCTCTCTGCAAATGCTATTGAAGCATTCAGACACTTTGCCTTGTGT
>SZWC01000932.1:107460-144582 GCA_023375785.1 Penium margaritaceum
GTGCGGCGGTAGAAGTGACTACGCCGGAAGGGCGTAAGACGGAGCTATTCAACGAGCTGGAATGGGGATCCCTAACTTGCGTAGAGGCGGACTGGAGCGCAAAGCACACACCACACAGCCCGAAGAGGTCTTGGGCGAACCTCGCCTGGTCCCCAACAATCATTTCTGGTGGCCTATGTGCTCCTCTCACTACATTTAGTGCAGATGAGGAAATTAGCAGGAAGACTCGCTTCTGCTGCCCTCCCACTAGGCCACGAAACCTCCACACTCGTGGGACGTCGAGCCAAGTACCTCAGGCGAAGAGCTGGAAGGACATGGACTTGCATGTGCGCCCACGACAGGTTTCTCCGCAGACACTGTCCTGGCCATCCCGTTGGGACGAGGGCGTGCCCCTCCCCATCCGTAGAGTGGTACTCAACTGATGACATCAGCATAGAGAGTTCGGCGGCATTCTGAGCGAAATTTGAAGCCCAAATGTAGTTCTCGGGCCAGAAATGTTGGCTTCATATGTCGAACCCTACAGAGGCCACCCTCTGTAATTTGCCAGACACGTCATGGTGGCTGAGACAGCAGTTGTTGGTGAAGCCCCACCACGACTGCTCGCTCACGAGTTCCCAGGAGCGAATGCAGGATGCAGCGCAAATAGGACACGCCGCATTTTCGGACGTATTTTGTCCTCCGTATTCCCTTTGTCGAAATCAAAAAACCGGCAAAGTTATATCTGCCACGGAAGATATAACTTTGCCTGGCAAAGTTACATCTGTTAAGCAAGCTATCCGCTACGTGATCCCCTTTTTAGACAACTATCTGCCACGGCATCCGAATTTAAATCACAAGAAGCAACGGTTTCAGAACAGTAGATCACCACGCGTTCACGATGCAGATCTCCATATGCCCCTTCAAGTACGCGTCAACGCATGTGTTCAATCGATTCAGTTGTCGACTTCTCTCTTTGCAAAAGCGGTTGTTCATAACACTTGACATAGAAATTTCGACGAACAGGCGCTTGCAATGTCACAACGCACAATCGAAGTTTTGTTGCTTACGCACCTGAAAAATTTGAGGCTCGAAGGTCGAACAACGTCGACCTAGAAAGAAAATCTCCCGAGTAGCGACTAATCTACTGACCCCTATTCCAAAAAGAAAAGAAAACCTTGACTTCGATGAACGAATAAAAACAAAAATAAAATGTTACGAAAAGCCCCTAACTAGCGAGATATGTAGTGACGACTTACATCGTAATCAAAAATCAAAAATCGTGCCGTTCTGTGTTCAGAAATCGTATATTATGGAACATAGTAAGAAGAATTTCAAATAGTAGCGTGAAGGATGACTCCAGTGCGAATACGGGGCATGGAAGGCATTTTTTGTCAAATAAGTGTCGGAGGACATCCAGGAAATTAACATGTACAGCAGTCGGACGTAACTTGGGCCCTGAACCGACGCTTTGCTTTTGATTTTGATTCTAGGGTTTCCCCGGTTTCCCTCTCGAAATCTGATTTTTGTATGATTCTTCGAACTGGAGGGTTTTGGTTCGAATCAGCGGCAGAACATGTAGGACTCCTCCAAATTCGCGGGTCTCGTTGTCCGAGTTTCATGGACACACTCCCTGCGTCGACTTCGGCGGCCGACTCGCACACCCAGCGGCTCGTTCGCAGCACATCAATTTTGGTCGTGCCGTCCACAACAAGAGAGCGTCGGATCGACCGTCGATGGCCCCTCAGATTTCGAAACATTCTGTCCTAAATCACGTTTTCCAACAGAATCGACATCACAGGCATTTCGTCCGATTCTGCTTGTTTCCGCCGATAGGACGTTACCCAGATTCTGGGAACGATGCCACATAGGATAAAATCACCTCCAAAACACATGAAATCGGCGGTTGAGTTGTGATTCTAGTTTTTTGTTCGCAACTCCCTTTGGCGAATTCGGCAACCGTTGCGAGCTCTCGCGAAGGACTTCGTCGCGCCGCGTCCCGCCCACGACTCATAGAATCAAAATCAAAATCAGAGCGTCGGTTCAAGACCTAGGCAGGTGCATGGCGCTAGCGACAAAGGTGAAAGCACCCCGTCGCGACAAGTCCTCACGTCGTTTGCCCGTCGTGCGGATCCCCGAATGCGAGGTTTGGTTGCGAAGGACGGAGGAGTTTCCGGAAGGTCATTTTTCTTATTTTGACATGTTTTGTGATTTCCTTCAAAAACTGGCCGCGGCTCGGAGTCGCCAACCATATTAGCCATAAAGTGTCGCTCGCTTTCAGATTTGGCCATAATTGACTGCGCTCCACAGACTCCCTTACTGTTTTGGCCATATAAAAGCGAGCGCCGGCTCCTCCTTTCAAATGTGGCCATGAAGGCAGCCGACGGAAAAAGAATCACGCAATCAAGCAAAAGTGAAAAAAGGTGCCCCATGACCATTCGGTGAGCTCCTAAAGCAATACTAAATATTAATAGGTACAAAAATAGACATGACAACAGAAACATTCACCTTCTACAACGCTCCCAAAAACAAAGAAATACAACCATAATGACAATGAAAATGAACTACAATGAAAATTTAATGGATTTAAAAGTATCTTAATGACAAAAACATTTTAACTATATCAAAATGAATTTACTCGCCCATCAGAAGAAAAAACAACAATTCGGTAAACTGATCTTCTCCAAAAATAAATTTATAAATGATTCGAATAAATAATGAATATTTTCTTGTATATCATTTCATAAAATTCCCTAAGTACAATGTATCTTTTAATGCAATTTTGGCTTTCATCTAGCATAAAACATAAATAACTACCTTTTAAATCAGATAATCTTGGATTATAAATGCAAGTGAATTTTGATGTCTTCATTCAAAATGAAAAAAAATAATACCAATGTTATATGAATTAAATCTGGCATAAACATTACAATTATAAGCACATGGAGAAGCAGACGTAATGGTAAACATCATGATTACGTAGCATTTTCAATAATCCAACACTCATGTAAGGATTTTCTAGACTATATTGCACATTATATGTGGCAATTATTTTTAATTAAACGTAATGATATCATTTAAAAATTCAATGATTTTGTTATATCACTTTATTAAATAAACTTTTCCTTTAGTAAATAAAACTTAATCATTAATTGCAAACAGTAAGATATTCAAACAACATTTTAAATCATATTGCAATTCAATCATAATATAATATTTTCTAAAAACGCATTTCAGCAAATTCGTTCATTTCATTGATTCTCTAAAACAAGAATCCATTGGTTAGAAATAAATAAAATATCATGGAATACATTTTTTCATTTAAACAATCAATCATATTTGAATATTTTAATTAAAAACTAGAATTTTGGTAAAATCAATTCATGATTCAATATTATATATAATCTTTTTCGTTTCCAAATTCAAAAACATATGTATATTGGATCCTAAATCTCAGTTTAATTACGTCGGTTAAAATTTTAATTTTATCTCATTTTTATTTTGTAAGTGAGTATTTTATATCATCATGTTTGTATGATTAGTTTAAAAAACCGAATTGTATCTTGAATCTATAGTTTTCATAAATTCGTTTGTTTTTGAAATTATATTTCTTCATCTTAAAAGTTATTCAAGGCGAGTAATTACATTTCGATTTCAATCACCTATTCTACTAATCAAGATGTGAAATTCCCTTAGTATTCTCATTACATTTTCATTTTCCTTATCATTATGGTTCTACGTCTTTATTTCTTGGAGTGTGCTAGAAGGTTAATGTTTCTCCTTACATGTTCATTTTGCACCTATCAATTTTAGGAATGCCCTTAGGAGTTTACCTAGTTCTTACGAGGCTTCTTTTCCCTATGTTACTCCCTCGCGTAATCCTTTTTTCGTCAGTCGTCTTCGTGCCCACAATAGATAGGAGGAGCTGGCACGCGCTTGAATGTGGCTAAAACAGTAAGGGAGTTTGCAAAGCGCATTCAATTATGGCCAAATCTGAAAGCGAGCGACACTTAATAGCCAATATGGATGACACTCCGAGCCGCAGCCGATTTTTGAATGATCCTCAAAAACATGGCCAAACGAAAAAATGACCTTTCCAAAGCAAAGACGCATTCGCGGATGTAACCATAAACCCACTCAATTCCTAATCGATGTGATGTATCCAAGGACTACTCTTTCATAATGCCATATCCACCGGTTGCGCACTTTAAACATGATATACCTAGGGATGGTAAAAATGGGAACGAGCTATCCAAAAAAAATGTCGTTAAACACCATGTAGAAGCTACATAAAACGCAGCATCGAAATCCTGACGTCATCAATGTACTTGAACAATCACAAACCCCAAATTTGGGTTGTTTGTCATTGTTTGAGGGAGGGGGTTACGTGGGGTTTACGAGGGGGGTCTGAGACAACCCATGTGTTGAAAGGGAACTTGCTTGGCCTCGTGGTAGTAAGGTTCAAAAGGTGCCTGCACAAAAAACAATTAAAACCCTCAACCCCAAATGTGATTTGGAGTTGGGTTTGAAAGTAGTTTGCAAGTAAAAGAGGAAAGGTTTGCATGCCAGTCGAAAAAAAAAAGGGAAAAAGGGGTCCATCGTGATCTTGCAAGGGAGTTTCTTGATCGCTACTCTTGCTCCCTTGTAAGATCATGAGCTCAAGCGAGAGGGGCGGGAGTTGCGATGGAGCGATTCTTGCTCAATTGAGACGGGTTACATGACTCTCCTTGCCATCCTCGATTAGCCACACATTTTGCTGATTCAGCATGGCGAGCGAGCTAGATACTGCGTTCAAATGTTTTACAGTGCTGGATATGGAAAAAATAAATTGTCGCTTGTAAATATAGGAGGATCTTACAATTATGCACTACATCCCACTACTTGGAAGATCACTTGCTATGACGATATGTCACACACAATAGTGCATCATAAGACT
Source organism: Penium margaritaceum (assembly GCA_023375785.1). Classification (NCBI taxonomy): domain Eukaryota; kingdom Viridiplantae; phylum Streptophyta; class Zygnematophyceae; order Desmidiales; family Peniaceae; genus Penium; species Penium margaritaceum. Next base: position 112,373 of record SZWC01000932.1, read on the forward strand.
TGTGAATCCTTTTTCCCATAGTAACCAGGTTTTTCATCTGTCTTTAGCACAAATACATGTTTTCCATGGATGACATGGACAGTTTCGATGAGCCCTCTGGTATAATGAAGTAGAATCCATCATTCAAAATATTTTAAATGCTCTAGTGCCCATTGTATTTCCTGGCAAAACAACGTTGTCCACAGTCGAAACCAACATGAGAGCAGTCCCCATGTTTTCCAATGTCCGGCCAAAGACGGAATTCGACTTCGGGAGCAAAACCGAGGTCAGACATCGCCGAATTTGAGAGCAAAGATAAAGTTTAACAGTGGTTCAACTTTAAACTAGTGGTGTTAAAGTGCATTCTGACTCCGGCCTCACCTGTGTCAGAAGTCACCATATTGCGAGTTTTGGAGTTTGCAAGTGCAAACTCCAAAGCTTGTACGTTCACAAGGGTGAATTCACAAACTCTAAGTAAGCCCCCTGGTTGAACTAGGGTGTTTGGGTTACAACTTTGAACATGCCCGGGCACTTCCAGGGACCTGCGGTGTTGGTTGCGGACCACAGACGTGTCGTGACCTCTAGTCTCGCTTCACACTCACCTCGCTTGTACGAGTGATTGACTTTGGAGGGACGCCGATGCTAGCGTCACAACAGCCGTGATGATGGCTTGGGGGTGCACGCAAAAAGACAACGCTGTTGAGTTCTCATGGAAATTGCTTCTCTTAGGCTCATCATAATGTACGCCAGACACAAGGATTCCTAGTGCTACATTATGTGGGTGTGACTGGTTTTTTGTTCATCGCTGCAAATTGTTGTGTGCGAGTGGCTATTTTGGCGTAGCAGGCACCGCTTTGCTGCCTAGGTTGGCACGTGATACAAGCGATGGCAAGCTCGCTGCTTGCCCGCTTGCTTTCGTGTTCTTGCTACACCTAACACCTTGTGCGATGTCACAAAACCAACACATTCATGGCCTCTTGACTTCTTCTCTTGCTTGTATCCCTTGCTCCTACACAAAGAGCTCACACCTACTAGCTTCAGAGCAGCTAAGAGAGAGAGCGAGGGAGAGAGAGAGAGAGAGAGCTACCACGATAGTACTTGCGATCCACGTCTCCTAGCAGCGTCGCTTCACCGCCGCCGTCACCGCTCCACTCATCATTTTGCCACGCCACTACCACATCGTAGCGCGTTCTCCTCCAGTAAGGCGCTTCCTCACTACTCACTACTCTTGCACAGCCCTCTTGGTTCTACGTTATGTCGTAGCAGCCATCGGAGTGTAGCCCACGTGAAGCCTATCTCCACATAGTTTCAAGCTACTTGGAGTATAACGTCAACAATGATTGCGGTAGTAGACTCACGACCGCATCTGCTACATCACTGGCGGCATCTCTAACTACAATCATAACCAGAGCAATTGCAGTTGCCCTAGAAGCCACGGCCACAACTGGAGCTGTCACCGCATCATCGAAGGCTGTAGCCACTGCACATGTAGAGCCCTCTTGACGTAGTGCTACCTGCAATCGTGGTAGCAGTAGTACGACAACTACAACCACCCTTGCCACCACCGTGCACAGCATAGTAGCCGGTGTTGTTGCAATTTGCGCACTCTAGTAACAACCGCCACCTCGTCATTGAAGGCTGCGGCTGTTGCTCATGTCACAACATTACTCACATCGTGCTGCCATCAATTGTAGTGCAACCGTGTAATGGCTCATTTCAACACTGTGCATACCACTATAGTCTGTGCTGCCACGGCTTGCGCACATCAAAAACAACCGTAGCACCAACATTAATGTCAAGTGCATAGCATTGACTGTACTCATCATTGTCGAATCAACTGCCATAGCAAACGCACCAAACATTGTACTAGCCGTAGTTTCTTAGGATGGGGCAAAAGCACATAAGTGGTGGTGTGGACACATCGCCACAACCGAAGACGTGACAACATTACCAGCCTCTCGTGGCAGCCCCACGTAGAAACTTTGCGTCCGTCGTAACAGTTCGTGCATTACAACCTGACGCCGCAAGGTTGGTGCTATAGCTACCACACTGCTGTAGCGTGACGTCCTCACCACATTCTCCTCTGGTGGCTCCTACACGGGGGGGCGCCAAATTATCGTGAACGCCAACGCGAAGGGATGAGCAGCAACCGGGCATGTGATTCCACTTCATCATTATCTACATGGGCTCAACGTTGTTGTCTAGTAAGCGTCTCTCCAACCCATTCATTTGTGGGGAATCTTCAGCAACACGATGGCCTAGAGGTCACTAGTGCTCAGCTTCACGTAACATTGACATATGACGTCGTCAATCTTGTGGTTACAATGACCTGCACGACATCCTCTATCATAGATGTCGCCCTAGTAGCCACAACCACGTTTGCCGCAATTGCTAGAGCTTCGCACGCTCCCGGCGCTACCGCCATAGGACGTGTTACCAAGGCATACACTAAGGCTATAGTTGATGTTAGCCCTGTTGCTGCGGCCGCCGCAGACATGGGAACTCATATCTCCGCAGGAGCATCGGCCATTGCATAAGTAATGGCTTCAGTTGCATCAGTTGTAGCTACCAAATTAGGGTCCATCCGCACCTCTACGTCAGCCGCCGTCGTCTCCACAACATCCGCACCATCTACTAGCTGCAGCTAGGCCCTTGTAGTAGTTTCCATTGCGCCCTTCTTCACCACGATCGGTGCTGCATTCACCACTGGTGCCCTCATCCTAGTGGTCCCCCTCGCATTTACTATCTCCATCCACTCTACGGTCTCCACCGCTATAGTCCCTCCTCTTCTTTCCTTTCTGCGACGCCCATCTCCCACGGGCACAACCTCACTTGCCCTCTCGCCCTCCTATGCCTACCTACATTCTCTCCTTGCTCTCTCTACATTGGCTTGCCCTTTTTTAATAAAGGTGGGCTATCCTACAACACTCAACTACTTGTGTAAGGCATATCCACTTTTTCCACGCCCACTAGGGTTAGGGAATCTCTATCAAAAAACTTCCAAAAGATTCCCATCGTAGTCACCATGCCTGGCGACAACAAGTCAATCATTAAAGCACTTTAGCGCCAGTTGGCTCTCACTCACAAGGCCTAGCAGGAGGCTACAAACTGCCTAAAACTGGCGAAAGACAATTGTGCCGCCTTTGTAGATGAGGTTGCTACTATAGTCTACCATAGCCTCCCCGCAGCATCCGCTGTCCCACCTCCTGGTGCCATTGCTAACCCTCCAGCTAGCATATCCTCTCCCTCCAACATTCTTGCCACTGCATAGACTGGCGTCTCACCTACTACTACACCATCTGCTCCACCTCGCCAGCATGATTTCTTCTCTCAGCCATGTTCTCTCACCTCAAGGCTTGGCTTTTCCTCCTGGGAGGTGTTCTTCAGCGCCTCGACTCAAGGACAACAGCTATGGGACTGTTACTCCCCTGATCTTTCTTCCTTTACTCCCCTTACTGCCGAGACCACTCGTGTTGTACTCGCCCTAATCATCGCTACACCTAAGCCCCTGATTGATGATGTTGGCACATCTAATAGTGACATTGCTGTTCAATGCCTCGCTCACTTTGTCTGCGCTTATGCCATGCTGCACCGCCGTACCACTATCATCGGTCAAGACGCTCAGAGCGCACTCACGATTCATTTCGACACGCTTCTAAAACTTCATAGCTATGTTGAAACTTCTGGAACGTGGTTGAACCTTTTATGACCTTGTGGAACATAACATTAGAGATTGTAGCAATCAGCCGAAATGCTATCAACATACAAGAGTAAACATTTATGGGGATAAAACATGGTGCGCCAGGAATGAAAGGACATAGACATCCACGTGCAGAGTTGCAGGTCTTGTGTATGTCAAAGACAAAACATTTCCCACCTTTTAGCCGCAACGTCCCTGTTGTTTTGGCAAGAAAAATGTGGATATACTTTACGATGATGTAAAGAGCTGCAAACTAATTGAGGAATGGAGATAATTGGATAACTTATGTTTATCAATGAAAATGTTGTGCCTAGTTCATAGCCTCACGCATCTGGAATTCCCTCGTGTCTTATCCCACATACACTCACAAACAAGTAGAGGACATTGGGCAAAATGGCTGCTCTTGGAGACTAGTCTCTCAAGAATGGTGATCACCATAGCAAAGTTGGTCTCTCTAGGCAACTGATGCAATCTCCCAAAATGTGACATGGGACAACATGCTGACATCTTGATTTTTTTCTTAACCTTTATTTTTACTCGTGGAGGAGACTAGACAACCACAAGTTTTGATGAAATCCCGCATAATGCCTTATACAACCTCTTTTGATTCTTCACTTGATGCGACCCTTGCTATCGTTGCAACTATCCCTGCAACTATGACTGCTCTATTTGCAAGGGATGTTCTTGTAAACAATCTTTGTACAATCAAAACAACAGCAAATTTATCTGGCCACTATCACCATTATGTCTTTTTTGCTGTAACTAACAACTAATGATCATCTACCACCTTGACCGCCTTTCACGAAACCACGACTCCGACTGTCGCTTCCACTCTGGCTACCACCTACAGCCTCAGCTGCTGCTCTTTGTGATCTTAACCTCACCCGCAAGTGCCTTCTTACTACAACTGGCGTGTTGTGGACCTATGCAACTTGTTGTAGGAATCACTACACCAACAAAATTCACTAATGTGGCAGTGATTGTCACTATGATTAGTGTGATTGAATTTGTATCCATCCATAGCTGGCCTCTTCTTTTTTCATTACACCGCTCACCCCTTCTCTCTTAACAGCTTTGCCTTTGCTGTAGCTATTGCTACCTATGTAATTGTGGAACATTGCGAGCCTATCGCGCCTACCTCAAGAGTTACTGTATCTTCTGGGATAGATGTGTCGGTCATGCCCTCTTACTTATTATGATATTGTATTGTCTTATCATTCATCACTTGTGGCAATACAATTACACTTGTGCATCCAAAGAATCACTTGTCGTTATGGTCGCTGTCCATTCACCTCACTAGCCTTGTTGGATTTTCCACCCCTTTAAGATCCTCTCGATGTCGAGTTGGACTTCCATCAAAATATTGCCAAGGAGGCAACACATGAATAGTTGAAGCCAAAATGGGACTACTAAGACGTGCCATAGCCCAACAAATACCTCTACATCCCGAGGTGGTTTTGCATTCTCTCCTCTTATTAATGGTATGAAGATACTATACGTTGTGGAGACAAGTGAGGAGAAAATATTGACCAAAACGTCTATACGACCAATGACTTCCTTTCCACACTGTTACCACCTTTTAATATGCACTAACCCTCTCCTTGGCAGCGTTGTTGCCGTTGAAATTGCATTCACCTAAACGGTCAACAAAGTATGAGGCTATATCCCACACTTGCATTCTCAAATCGACTGCATCATTCTTGCTTGGGCCATCATTGGTGCGGGTGCAAGTGCAACCGCAGCCTTCTTAGCAACTGCGAGGACAAGAAGGGATGCTACAAGAACTATAGCCATCTGGCCACCACCGCGTTCACGGAAGTAGGAGCATTGTTGACGGTTGTTTTTCTAGCTGTGGCTAACGTTATAAAGTACCATACTGGTCTATTTATTTATTTGTCAAGTATCTGTTTAGGGAAAAACCATTTATGTGTTTGTCTATGAGAAGTGATTTTTTTTGGCTAAAAAAATGCCATGTGTTTGTGGTTATAATGTAGAATACTTTGGGATGCCAGTTGTTCTATCCATTCTAATTGCTACCTTGGTAAATTTGTAAGAGATTATGGGTGTAGCATGCAACCGGCTCCATGTGGATCGAGCAAGAATGTATGGCCTATGGGCGGTTGGATGGGGTGGCTTGAAGGTCGGAGACTAAAAGCACTGTGGTTTTCATCTAGTCGGCCAAGGATTCCGTCCAATAAGTTATACCAGGCATATCCTCTAAAGCTATCTATGTCTAGTCACCATTAGAGCAAGTTGTATCACGGTCCTGGCCTAGTCGGCCAAGGGTTCCGTCCAATCTGTTACATTGGTACAAGAGCTAGGATTTGAGTCCGATGTGCGGATGACAAGGGCAACTCGCTCCTAAGTAGGGGGGTTTAGTGCGTAGCCTGCACCATGTGGATCGAGAGGAAATCCTTGGACTATGTACAGTTGGTTGGGATGGCTTGAGGGTTGGAGACCCTCAAGCACTGTGGTTTTCATCGAGTCGGCCAAGGATTCCATCCAATCAGTTACACCAGGGATATCCTCTAAACCATCTATGTCTAGTCACCATTAGTGCAAGTTGTACCGTGTTTGAAACTAAGTGATAGGTGGACGAGGAGAGAGAGAGAGAGCAAGAGAGAGAGAGAGAGAGAGAGAGAGAGATAGAGAGGCAGGGAGAGAGTGAGAGAGAGAGAGAGAGAGAATCAGGAATGATAATTAGTTGAAGATTGAAGTAAACGGCAAAGAAATGCGCATGATGTTAGCTAGTCATATAGATTAGATTTAAACAAAGATATCCATATCCTCATAACCTTGCATCTTTGGGTGTGCCATGAAGTTTAGGTTGTCTGCGGATGCTACAAATCAAAACGCAAGGTCGAAGCACTTTGTGAAGACAATGGTTGCCCACGCATTGCAGAAAATTGTACTAATGACTCGCAAGTGGTCCCATCCTTGTTTACATCCACCTGAAGGTAGCGTTCTTGATGTTTCGCATGCCGAAGTCGATAGTGTTGCTTTCGGTCAATCGCTGACCTACCTAGGGCGTGTACGTAACGAACACCACAGCTTTGAATGGACGCCATAATCCAACACATGATGGCTACAACTTACTTGTGCATTGTGTTAGGATGTAAAGCAGAATCACCCACAGAAAGTGCTCTGTAGCCCATGCGCAGGAAGACTCCAGAGCATAACGCCACCACATATCCAAGATCAATAGTAGTTGTGCATTCTTGGAAGAGAGCAACAACAGCCATGCACGCTCAGGGAAGATCCAATTCCCCTTACTCTTATCAATTTTTTTCGGCTTGAGAACCACATGGAATCACTCTTCAGTCATTTCCACACTTACTTAGTTTATGGGCGTGTGCGTGAAATGTTAGCCAATGTTGTGAAGCAAAACATTGGAGTTGTCTTTGCGTGGGTGACATGCATTTGTGTTACTTCCCAGATCACTCGTAGTGGCAACATCTCACCATCCATGGACGAAACAATCATAGCTGACACCTTTCCTTTTGTGCTCTTTGTCACACACATTCATCTCATCCAACCCCTTTGGAGCGTGCGTGCACCGTACAACAGCACAAGCTGAATCCTTGTGTGGTATGTTTTCATAATGGAGCATTCTTTGATGTGGTTCAATGCAATTACAAACAAAGCACGCTTGAACATAGACTTGGTATGCTCCTCCCAATTTGGCAAGAGTTTTGGCATGCAGTGGAACCCCACCGCCATGACCATGAGAGTTTGTCTGCAAAAAACTTATGCACGCAACTACGACAGAAGAGGTGCATCACCAGTCAACCGTCAATAAAGGTCAATCATTATTCAATTAGAATTGCCAACAAATTCTTTCAACTAGTGATGGTGGACAATGATATTCTGGCTTTTCGAATGTGAATTACATCATTCTTCAACTTAGGGTACTCGACAAGGTGCGACTTATCCCCAACAGTGTGGGCCAAATGAGCTCGTCCATCCTAGGTTTGGCCTAGACTACTCGCGTTGTTGGTGACTTAAGTTTTTGGTTGTTTACATTTAATTTTGTTGCTAATGTAGCGGGAGGGCCGGTTCAGCTCTCCGTCCTCCCTCAAGCAAGGGATGGTTGTGCACCATCCCTCGCATTAGCAAGGGCTAGCCAACAACCAGCACTTTGCTGGCTGTTGGCCGTCCAGCCGGCCGGCCGCTAGCTGGCCGGTCAACTAGATGGCCAACGGCCAGCCAAGTGATCGGCTAGCAGCCAGCCGCCGATCGCGGCCTCAGCCCGATCGGCGGCTGAGGAGCCGTGAGAGCCTCGAGGGCGAGGCCTCGTGGCCTCATGCCCTTGCCGCCCCTCGCCCTCCTTAGAAGTGAGCGAGCGAGGATGAGGGATACGGGGAGCGAGGGTGAGAGCGAGGAGCAAGGGGAGCGCTTGAGAAAAGTCGGTGCAAAACCGTTAATTGTGCCTTGCACGCGACGATTTCGCGCGTACGCATACAAAATGAAACTTGAGTTTTTCTAGGGTGAACGATGAGTTTCAAAGCCGGAAAACTCGTGCGAACCCACAAGTTTAAGATTATACCCCCTCGTTTTGGACCCAAAACAAGGGGGTGAGGTAAAATCGGAAATGGGCCTCTAGAGACTTGAATTATTCAAGTCACCATGCACAGGGCCATTGATGACAATTGCCCTAGAGTGACGTGGATGGTAGAACCCCTCAAGCAAGCTCTCGACGCCATTCTGCAAACTCCGACGCTGACGTAAGTGTAGGAGATGGAGGTCCAACCCGTAACAGTGGTTCTCAAAGCCAGACGACCCCTGCGACCAAGGGTTCGACGGAAACGGTGGCTACGTCACACATAAAATGCAACCAGTAGCTACAAGCAACAGCAGAAATTCCACAAGGGACTACGGTATCTACACTTCACAGAGTGAAGCACCGTAAAGTGTGTTGGAGAGTTGGAAAATTGTTGTATGTGGTAGAACTTCTTCTTTCCAGCCCCTACTCCCCTCTAGGGGACTAGGAGGAATTTTATGGGATGGGTTCGGGAGTTCCCAACTCCAAGAACCACCAAATCTTCCCCATTTTCAACTCTCCTTCAAAACCCCTTAAACCAAAAATTGAGGAAGCACCTTTTTTTCAAAACCATAGGCTCTCACAATGTGAGATGCCAAGAAGAAAAAGAAGGAAAAGAAGGCCCAAGGATTTTTTTGTTGGAGGCCTCCCTATCGTCGAGGGGCACAAGGGAGTCGCCAAAGATTATAAGAGGCATTAAAGAATTAAAGAGGAGGCCAAGGAAGACAAGAAGACCAGAAGAAGATAAGTGGAAAGGAGTTGAAAGAGCTGTTAGGAATTTATAGAAATTCTCTCGTACTCCTTGCACTTGTTTTGTGAGGGATATGGACTTGCTTTCTCATTTCCTTCTGTAGTAGTTTTCTATTTTCCTAGGTACTAGTGTTTTCCAATCGCCATGACTCACGCCTTAGGAAGACAAGATTCAAAATCCACGCCTTTGTGCTAATGTGGCGGCCTAGGAAAACATAAATAAAATATATAATTGCCTCACCGATTGTGAGAGAGAGACTTCAGGAGGCGATTCCTCCACAAAGTTGTGGGGTGATCCTCAGAACGATCTTCACGTACAAGTTTCATGGACGAAGAGATGGCAAGTGCTGGAGCGTCAAAGACCAACAAGGGCAAGCTGGTGACAACCTCACCACACGCCCTTGGCAGACTTCAAGTTTTGGGAGCCGGCGTCGCGAGCACAGTTGCCAAAACAAAGGCAATTGTATTGGCAAAAGGCAACCGGCGCCAACCTTGGCAACACCAAGAAGCGTGCGAAATCCCAAAAGGTGCTCGACGCGCACGTCAACGTGCACGTGGGTGACCCCATGCGACGAACGACTCGCTCGAGGAAGACCAACCGGGTGTGGATCCCGACAAAGAGCACGACGCTGACAATGGAAAAGGCGATGAGAATCACGATCATTGTCATCTTTGTGCAGTGAACTCAAGCCGATCGCTCAAAAATGGAAAATTGCTCGTCGTATTGCTTGAAGCTGCCAACAGTAGCGAGGCTACCAAGAGCAGCTAAGGTGCAAAAAGCAGCCATTCGGGAGGTTTCCGTGAGAACAAACTGGAAGACATCACCACAAAGGCAATTTGCGATGACCGTTGTAGGCTTGCTAAATCTACTACTGAGGCCGCGAGCTGACTCAAGATCACCACCGACGGTGGAGGCACAACACCACTCGGAGGACTGGGGATGGACCCCCCTTCCCATGATGTGGCCGCAATGGGGTACGATAATGCCCACTAGAGCTTCATCGCGGACAACAACCTCCTCTGGAAGGTGGGACTTCTTCGAGGCGTGTACGCGAATTGTACCTTCCAAAAGTGGGTAAAGGTGCATGGACAACGCAAGGCAACGGAGGCTATCGCCGATGCTATGAAGTTATCACAGCTGAAGATTGCATTCACCAACCTGATGGCTCAGGTCAAGCAAAGCATCACGGACCTGGACCGTGATCGCCTGCTATAGCGTCTCGTTGCTCATGAGGCAAGCCGTTGATGTAACTGCCTTGACAAGGCGTTGCAGAGCATGACCCAGGTGTGGATGTAGGAGCAAGCGCATCGTGCTGCAACTGTTGATGCCATTGCCGATGGCAGCGACGACTTGCCTACATCGACAACTTTGGGGACGGTCATGAACACGTCCTTCATTCACAGTGTGGAGATCTTCGGAAAGGACGTGGAGCTGACCGACTAGATAAATCACATGGAGCACGTTCTACGTCTCCACAAGGCTCAACTCAGTCAGTAGGACGACCTTGTCACGACTCGGCTTGAAGAAAAGCTCAAGTATGAGGTCAGGAAGTGGGGTACATAGCAGCCGCACCTCAAGTGGCAGCCCATGCCGTGGGAGGCCTTTTGCACAATCATGTGGAAGACATGCAACCATCGTGAGGAGACACAGCGTGCCTTCCAAAAAATCAAGGACCACATGCAGCTAGGTAGCTCACTCCAAGCCTACTTGAGCGAGTTCACGGCACTCATGGAGGAAGCCGAAAGCTTCAACGAGGGCGATGGGACTTAGACCTTCAAGTACTTGAATTGCATGTTATTGAAGTACTTGCGTGATGGTCTTGCCACTGAGAAGTTGAAGGACAAGATCACCACAACGGCAACCGGCCAGGCTTGGACAAGCAGGAGGGCGTTGTGAGACTACATGCGTGAAGTGTATTTGACAAACCTGGAACACTACTCAAACTCATGGCTGAATGGGCGTGCATAGCCAGGCTGTGACATGTGCATGGGCGCTACAGGGGTTGGAGGAGTAGCTGGGCAGTGGGGCGGGGCCAAGGGCAAGTAGCCTGCAAACCCTTTAGTGAAGAAGACTCGCGGGCACGAGAACCCAAACCACAACCGCAGCTGAGACTATGACGAGCTGCAGGCGGCAAGTGAGCTTTACAATACATCCTTTAGTGACAGACTCTGCCACAACTGCATGCAGCCGGGCCACTTTAGGACTCGTTTTCCAGTGGCTTCTATTGATGGACAAGAGGCCGCGGCGCTAGCCAAAGCAACAGTATCTCTTGGGGATTTTATAGCAAGAGGCCACGAACAAGGCCGTGGACAAGGTCGTGGACAGGGCCGTGGTCGCGGCAATGGACCCAGCCATGGAAGCAGATACGACCCTGGTGCGGATTTCCCCCACCCTTGAGTGACATTAGTGGGTACCACTCAGGGGTGAAACTAGATCAGGAGTGGGGGTTCATGTTTTCAGATGAGGATGGGTTTTTGACGAGTTCAAATCTCTCTGTTGTTATCTTCCCTCTTGTTCAACCTCATTCTACACTTGTTGACCGTCATTGCCCACTAAATCTTGCATCCTTGGGGGAGATGCGTGATTCAATATGCTCAGTGGTGGCAACACCAACCACTATAGGAGTTGTGTGATATACTAATTGAAGCAGACACTCTCAAAGCGATGAGCTCAGTCATGTCCACTATACTTTTGGTCAACGACTTCAACCCAGTCAAATTAAAAGAATAAAAGATGCTAGCTGAGTTTACACATGCCCATAAGATGTAGACTCAAGTAGTTGAATCATGGGAGTAACGAAGTTTGTTGTTTAGATTCCGCGTTTATCACAAATTACGTTTTCCATCATTGAGCCAATTCACTCCGAAGAGTGAGGGCAACATGATGATGTAGTTCGAAGGAAACCTAGTTGGTGCTCTTGTGAACGTACTTGCTAACACCGGAGGAGATGACTCCTTCGTGAGCCTTGGGTTTACTTGATAGGTTGGCCTAAAGCACGAGCCATCAAATGGCGCAGTTGTTGTCGGTGATAACCGTACGGTGCCCGTGATCGGTACTTGTAAAGCAAAAATTTGAATTCAATGGTACACACAGAGTATCACTTTGAAGGTACTTAACCTTCTTGACCCGTTTGATGTGGTGCTAGGCGATCCCTAGCTCTGTGAAAACAAGGATCAAGTGTGCTTTGAATGAAAGCGTTTGATCCTCTGAAAAGCAAAATGTCGCTTTACAATGATTCCAAGTACGGAATTGTCACCAACCCAACTTAAAGTCCATGTCAGCTTGTCTGCGAAGCAAGTCAAGAGACATATTCAACAAGGTTGTTGATAATTCTTGACCCAGATAAAAAAAATTGGAGAACATCATGAAGGAAGACACGCCACAAGAGATCAAATCTTTATTGGCAGAGTTCTTGGATGTATCCCAAGACCCACTGGTTGGCGTACCGCCGGAACGACACATGGGCCACACGATTCCACTATAACCAAAGGCGAATCCTTTGTTCATACCCATGTACCCCCTTAGTCCTCTGGAAAGGCAAGAGGCCGAATGTCAAATCAAAGAGAACCTTGCAAAAGGTGGGATTCAGCCAAGTAGCTCTCCGTACGATACGCCGATCCTTTTTGTGAAAATGAATGACGGTGTTTTACGCATGTGCGTGGACAACTGGGCATTGAACAAGCTGATGGTGAAAAATGGATTCTCCTTACCGCGGATTGAGGACCTTTTTGACCAACTCCAAGGGGCAAAAGTTTTTTCTTCCTTGGATTTGTCTCAAGGGTACCATCAAATTTGCATCACATAAGTGGATGTGCCCAAAACCGCGTTTCGAACATACATGGAACACTATCAGTTCTGAGTGTTATGCTACAGGCTTACAAATTCCCTGGCAATGAACAAAATATTCGCCAAGCAATTCGGTCATTTTGTCTTGGTTTCCCTGGACAACATCATGGATTTCTCTAAATACGTGGAAGAGCACATGGAACATTTGCGTGAAGTTCTTGTGATCCTTCTGAAACAGAAGTTTTATTCAAAAGTGGGCAAATGCAAGCTTGCATAAGATGAGCTCAAATACCTTGGATACAACGTTGGCAAGGACGGCATCCATGTCGATCCACAAAAGGTCCAAGTTGTGGTGGATTGGCCATGCCCGGAATACATTGGACGAATTCGGTCTTTCCTCGGCCTTGCAAACTATTTTCGACAGTTTATGCAATGATTTTTTACCCTTGTAGCACTGGTAACCAATCTCACGCGATAGGACGTACGTTGGGAATGGACATCTGATTACAATAACTCCTTTCTTGAAGTCAAAGAGCTTGTATCCATGGCACCTGCACTAGCTCTTCCAAATCCATCGCATCTCTGGGAGGTTTTATGTGATGCATCGGCAGTAGGACTCGGAGTTGTCCTCATGCAGAACGGTGACCCAGTTGCATATGATTGTCGGAAGCTCATCCCTCCAGAAACGTGATAGAAAGAGCTCCTTGTAGTAGTACACGCTTTCAAGGTGTGGTGATGCTACCTCGAGGGTGCTGAAGGGGGTGTGACAATCGTGACGGACCATAACCCATTGGTGTTTTTCCAAACACAACCAAACCTATCAAGGCGACAGGCGTGTTGGAGCGAATACCAGAGCCGATTCTCGTTCACATGGGAATATCGTCTAGGACGCAACAACGTGGCCGATCCATTAAGCCGGAAGCAAGTGGAGATTAAAGCAACCGCCAAGGTCAGTGGGTATTTTTGGCCATTGCGACAGTAATCGTACAAACATGAGAGCCCCCTGCACTCGTGCGACAACCACCTCGAGAGATTATCCACTACATCGGGTTCGCGAAGAGAATACGGATGAGATACTGTGTGGACTATTGGTTTCAAGATTCTCAAAACCTAGCCAAGTATAGATTGGTGGAACACGCATGAATCTATTGGAAAACAAGTTGTTGTGCCTTACTCAGGAGACCTTTGAGTGAAGATTATCTCCCAGTTCCATGACCCGCCGGTTGCAGGTCATGTGGGACCTTGAAACACCGGACAGGCACTCTCAGACCACTATTGGTGGCCACGATACACTGTCAATTTCCACAAGTATTGCATGAAATGTGACCCATGTCTTCGGAATACAGCTAGTAACAAGAAGCCTACTAGACTACTCCTACAACATCCTATTCTTCGGACTCCATGGGAGTACGTCAGCGTGGACTTCATTATTGGCCTTCCAGACACGACCCATGGCCACGATGCAAAACTGGTGGTTGTGGATCTTCTGAAAAAAATGACACAATTCATTCCTATAACCGCTGATGTGAACGTAGAGGAGATCACTTGTCTAATCTTTGAGGATTTCGTACAGTACCACGGCTTGTTTTTGCGCATGATCTCCAATCGAGATAAAAAATTTGCTAGTAAGTTTTGGCAAAAGGTGCACGAGTACTTCGATAGCGAGTCGGAGATTACAACAGTATTTCTCCCTCAAACTGATAGAAATATAGAGCTCACAAACCGCACTCTAGGAAAAATGCTCCACATGTACATGGACCCTGCCATGAATGACTAGGACAAGTTCCTAGCACGGACAGAGTTTTTTGTGTTTGAATCAATGAACGAGTCCTCATAGTTCATACCGTTTGTGTTGAACAGTGCTCGGCATCAAGTGGTCCCCTCTTTATTGGTGAGGAGTAAGAGTGCAAGAGGATAGGTTCCTTCTGCTCAAGCCTTTACCGAGCGCATAGATTCCTTGTTACAGGAGGTGAAGTGTCACCTTCAAGCTGCTCAGCAACGACAAAAGGCATATGCCGACAAAATTCGCCGTGAGGTCTCGTTTGACATTAGTGACAAAGTTCTGCGTAGCATTAAGAACCTTTTGCTCAAGTCGTTAGGGGCGCAAAAACTTCTACAAAAGTGGATTGGGTCATTTCCCATCGTTGTACGCATCGGGCCGGTGGCATACTGATTGCTACTTCCGCCTTGTATGAAGATACATAACGTGTTTCATGTGAGCCTATTGGCTCCATGCACTGTAGAGGGAACAATTCATCCACCACTGGCAGTCCTTGCTGTCGACGGCCAATACAAAGTTCTTTGCCTACTTCATCACCGAGATCATACTCTTCGGTAGCAGAATGTCAGTGTATACCTTGTTCAGGGACTGTATACCGGGTGTGAACCTGAACATAACTCATGAGAGCCCAAATCGTGTTTGTCCATACGGGTGGTCCACAAGTATTGGAACGAGCAGGAAGCTTGCACAGATCGACGCATGTGAGGGGAAACCACCTTCACGTGGAAAAGGGTGAACATCATTACTACAGGATGGCATTCATGGACTGCAACCAGAGGAGGTTGGGGACACCCAACATGGTTGTCGTACTGACTCTCTATCCAAAAGGGGGGATGGCGCTAGCCGTGCCGTTAGCCGGCTAGCGGCCTCCTCCCAAATGCTAGGCACGTGTTCATGTTTAGCTGGTGATTTAAATTATTATTTTTCTTTCACAATGTTGATGACTCACCATCTAACAGTCTCGCTTGTTGTTCATGAACCGAGACTGTTCATAAAAAGTGGGGAGGAATGTAGTGGGAGGGCCGGTTTGGCCCTCCCTCCTTGCTGAAGAGAGGGGTAGTTGCACACCAACCCTCTTGTCAGTGGAGGCTGGCATAAGGCCAGCACTTTGCTGGCCGCCGACCAGCTGGCGACTGGCCGGCTGGACTGCCGGCGGCTAGCCAAGTGACGAGCCTGCCGCCAGCCAGCCAACCGCTAGCTGCCGATCATGACCCCAGACCGATTGGCGGCTCAAGGGTCGGAAGGGCCTCAAGGGTGAGGCCTTGTGGCCTTTTGTCCTTGCTGCACCTCGTCCTCACTGCAAGCGAGCGGGGGTGAGAGCGAGGAGCGAGGGAAGCACACAAGAAAAGTCGGCACAAAACTGCCGATCGTGCCTTACACATGACGATTTCGCGCCGACGCGTAAAAAAAAAACTCGATCTTGTTTAGGACAAACTGCAATTTTAAAACCAGAAAACTTGTACAAACTCACGAAGTTTAGGTAATAACCCCTCATCTCAGACCCAAAACAAGGGGGTGAGGTAAAAACAAAAATGGGCCTCCGGAGACTTGAATTATTCAAGTCTCCCTGCACAGGGTCGTTGATGACAATTGCCCCATAGTGATGCAGAGGGGAAAACCCCTCGAGCGAGCTTTGGATGCCATTCAGCAAACTGTGACGATGACCTAGGTGCAGGAGCTGGAGGTTGTGACCCGTTACAGTTTCTTTTCATTTTTGTCTCTGTTTTGTAATTTCTCTCCTCTTTCTTTGCACGTGGTTGAGACCCGGGCA
Source organism: Penium margaritaceum (assembly GCA_023375785.1). Lineage (NCBI taxonomy): Eukaryota > Viridiplantae > Streptophyta > Zygnematophyceae > Desmidiales > Peniaceae > Penium > Penium margaritaceum. The sequence goes on from SZWC01000932.1 coordinate 128,680, forward strand.
TTCAATGATTTGTCTCATGGTTGCGAGAGACAATGCATCCCTTGTTTATCCCCTTCCTCTTTAGTCCAGACCCTCACACGTGGGAGTCTGACCTCATGTGGTGGGAAACCACCAGCGTCATGTCCTTGACGGTCATGATGCGTGGGTGGGCTTCCTTGACAGTCTCTTTGGCGGTGGTTGTACCCCACCCAGGGTAGCGTTGGCTTCTGCCACCATGTTACCCTACAGTCTTTGGGCAGCCTTCTTCCTCCTACATCCCTCCATCATAGGTCCAGCCCACGGCTCCATCCTTCTTTACACTACTAGTGTAGTCCTTTCCAAAGCTACCAAAAGGTTCGGTCACATCTACTCCGATCTCCTCAATACCTTCCCATCCTTAGTTGACGGGCTCAATCAACGAGGACCTCAATTGAGCCCGTCATCAGGCGCACTCGAGAAGCTGTAAGGCAGCATCTCACCAACTAACAAGCTCGGCCAGCCGCGGTGACCATTGCTACTACGACTACTGCAGCTGCAAGTGTTGTATTGTTGTGAATCCAACTGCTACTAGAGCTACCGATGAGAATACAAGTGTTGTTACTGCTACTCCTGCTGTCGTAGCTGTTGCTACTACCGAGATTGTAGCTGTAGTTGATGTACTTTCTACTCCAAGTATTGATGTAAATGCAGTAGTTGTTGCATTCATTGAAGATGCTATCATTGTAACTACTGCTATAGCTGCTGCTATAGCTACTATTGCAAGTGCAGCTACTGTTATCGCTAACTGCGCGCAAAAAAAAGACCAGCCCTTCTCATCCTTAGTCTGCGCCAATGCCCACGCCATGGGAACAGCGTGGTCATTGGCGCAAAAAAATTGGGCAGGCAGAAGAACTTGCTTGTGCCGGTTTTGGGAAATGTGGCATCCATCATCAAAATCCGGCGACTATGTTGGAAGCCGATCCTGGCAGCACCTAGAGCAACAAATGCCCACAGAAAGGCACCGTTCCTGTCCTTGTGCACGATCGCTTGTATACCTGGGTCCATGTGTCTCAGCTGCAAGCAGCACGTGGACATCGGCATGTGAATACATGTGAAATGTACAATACAACCAAACTGCAACGGCAAAGAACTGCAATTGTGTACAAACCTCATTGACGTAGAACAGAAAGAGGCTCCACGTGTCTGTCTTCTTGCCCGTGTCTTTGTACAGTAGAGCGTGTTGTTGGTAATGTTGATGCCGGTCCTTTCGTGGAGTTCTTGCCGCAGTGTCGCTGTTGAAGCCGTGGGGTCGCGCTATAGGGCCTCTTATACTTTGCAGGCCACTCACCCCTTCTGACGCGCCGGATTACTGCGGCCAATTGCAGGGACACACTTGTGTCTGTTGGCGTACTGGAACACCGTGACGTGGCCAAACTTACTTGTAACACGAGCCCGGAGGAGTAACGTACAACCCTTCTTCCTCGCCTTAGAGCACGTGACATGGAATCTGGAAGGCTCACTGCGCACCCACTTGAGACCGAAGCGTTTTTCAATTGCATAGTCCTCCACGGACACGCGAGCGACGTCCATGTTGTCGAAGAACATGCCCTCCTCCAGCTCTTTAGGCATCCCCTACTGCTTCTTCAGGCTGTGACATGGTTCATCGTCTGAATTGCCTGTCCATGGCAATTCAGCAAAACATGACAGGAAAGAATTCGGGTTTTGCAAATGTGTACTTGCAGAAACAAGATTACGAATCTGTCCTTCCATCGATACAGTCTGCTTCTTCTTAAGGAAAGCAGAAACAAGAAATGTCATGGACACAACGTGAGCATTACCGAGGTGGCCATGTGGGGCGGACAGGACGCGACAACGCCCCATGCTAAACCTAACGGGCCCGGGTTCCCGGACATCGGAGAACCCGGGAGCATGGGATGGTTCATCCGGGAGTTTGTTCCGTGGAAGGCCATCAACCTCGTCCAACTGCTGGGCCCACTTGTCATCTGCCCAATCCCTAGTCAACCAAAACATGACATCTTCAAACACGCCTGATGGGTCCCTCGGCGATGGGTTACCGGGGTACCAGCGCGGTGCATGAACCTGAGCAGGCCGAGGAGCATTCTTGTCGGGACTTGGTTGCATGGCAACATGCCACATGTGGTTTTGGAAAGCCATCCAAAACAGGGGGTATTTTGGCCATGAAATAGCTTGCTATTCATCCAATCTACCCTCCTAGTCAGGCTTACTAGTGTCCCCTACGGCTTGGTCGTCCACGAACGCGGTTTGACGAAGGAGGCAGCTGCCCAAACAACATGGGTCAAGGGAGCGGAGATGACGTGAACAACGATCGTGCGAGACTGAATGACACTGGATCAAACTGAAGCGGGACCCTGCCAAAACATGGCGTGCAACTAGCGAACCATCCAAGGGTAGGTGGACACGTAGGATGACAACACTGTTTGTCGATGCGTTTCATGGTACAAACTCTGCTACTGTAGTGCATGTCTAAGTCATCCGGCGGCAGCAACTATTTCACCATGCTTTCGGGTACCCTCCTGCATGCCCATGGCGAATGGCGGTTGAAAGGATGTCACAGCAACATGTGCACATTAGCTCTTCATGGTGTGCCGGGAAGTTGCAACACGGACACCTGTCGTATCATTTAGCGGCGTACTATAACTGGTCCGCTGACCACTTGCTGAGCTTGCCTGACATCTCTTAGGCTCGGCAACACGTTTGGATTCCAGTGCATGAACCTTACTGGCTCACGGCCGAGGATGGCGCAGGGAATATTTTGATGTGACAAGGATACTACATACGCTGATAAGACGACCATGCAAACGTGGTCTGTGGAATAACAGAAACCCAATGTAATTCAAACATCTGAACAATCAAAGCACCCCCCCAGCAAAGGAGCACACGAAGTAAGCTCAACCAAACATTTTTAAATCCCAAAATATTACCATTTTCACCGTCATAGTGAACCGTAAGACTCAAGTACATGCATGATGCATGGTTGTACGAAACGAAGAGCAAATAATGTGAACAGTGAAACAATAACACCAGGTCACCTGTAGCGCGCGGCCGGTCCGACGTGGCTTGCACGGGGTCCCTGGCCTGTGGGCGGGCGGACGGGATGGCTTCAGGGTGAGAGACCCTCAAGCACCGCGGTTTTGGCCTAGTTAGCCAAGGATTCCGTCCGTTTCGTTACATTGGTATCAGAGCGCCGTGGTTCGAGTCCAACGTGCGGACGCCGAGGGCGGCTCACTCCTAGGTGGGGGGAGTGTAGCGCGCGGCTGGTCCGACGTGGCTTGCACGGGGTCCCTGGCCTGTGGGCGGGCGGACGGGATGGCTCCAGGGTCGGAGACCCTCAAGCACCACGGTTTGGCCTAGTTGGCCAAGGATTCCGTCCGTTTTGTTACATCACCCTTATTCGTAAAAAAATGAACAATACACCGTCACATTACGCGTTCCAAAATTTCGAAGGGTACATGGGGCTTATTGTCCAGGGGTAGGGGCGAATGAGGCTTATCGTGCTAGCGGGGGCCGGATTGGGCTTATCACTCCGACGAAGGGGCAGATCGGGCTTATCGTTCTGACGGAGGGGCGGATGGGGCTCATCGTTCCAACGGAGGGGTGGATGGGGCTTCTTGTTCCGACGAAGGGGCGGATGGGCTTATTGTGCGAAACTAGGGGTGTATAGTCCCTCCGCCCTCATGAGAACAGCCTAATTCCGATATACCCAGCATGTGGGCCTCCGAATTTTCTCCTGACCATTTCTCGCACATTTTCGACACGGTACTCACTTTACACAAAAGATGCGCGCTGTATCCACCTTTCTCGAAGCGCCTGAGATCATGCATGCGACACCCACTAATGCAAAGAAACTCACAGTACACCGGTTCCATACGAAGTAGTTCAACGAATGTGGATATCCGAAGTATCAATATATACTTTTTATTGGTTCCACGGGATATTTTCATTCATCCTATGTTTTTTGTTCCTTTATGTGACGAGTTTTCTGTTATCTCTGTTTTACTGACCAATAGTCGCGTTTTCGGCACATAAAGCACTGGGGATATCATTTATTTCCAGTTCATAATTCTTTTTCATTTCGTCGTTGGACATGGACCGCTGGTCTTTCATGTACATCACAATAACGCGACCGTGGATGTCCACGGTCGCATTATGTGCTCATTCCCAACGCGAACGAGCAAAAAGCCCTTCGAATGGGCCTTGTGGCCTTGGGTCTACTGAAACGTTTGACGACTATTGTGCAAGTTCGTTACATTAACGAGCAAAGTCGTCCTGTTCACTTAAAAAATTTCACATCAGTTTGCTACAATGTGAAAAAGAATTGAGGGACTCATTTTTTTCTTCAAATCTCTCGCAAACACAAAACATTTTTTTATGTCGACTATATGTCTATTCTTGTAGCGCAAAAATGGACGCCGAATCGACGTTGACGTCAATTTATGTTGGGCACATGTCTCATGTTGACGTCGTCAACATGAAAAGAGCACAAAAAATGGCGAGCTGTCGATTGGACCTCGTTCGGTCGACAACTCGATAGTCCTCGTTGGCATTTGCCGATGAGGACTAGCCAAACAGGGAGTCGATGGGCTGGCTCACTGCCACCAGCCAGCCCGTCGGTGTTGGTTTTCGGGCATCTCATTGTACTCAATTGTGTCCTCCCGGCTTGTGTACATCGGCATGTAGATGACTGATGACAAGACTCGACGTTGCTCGAGTGTCGCTCAGTGGAGCCGACGCACACTAAGGTCCACGCACCGTTCGCTAGAGCCTCCTCCCTCCGGTGATGCGCTCAGCTCCATTGGCAGGCCTCCTTGGAGGTTGGGCCATCGGCGGTCACTGCCAATGCAGATGTTGTTTCCACGCACCCAGGTCTGTTTCTGCTTGTGGCATTGCGTCTGCATCGTCATGCTATGCCTAGGGTCCATGTCTCCTGCTATGTGGCCCTGCTTGGCGTCACTGACTGTCGTAGGCACTGCCCGGGTTCGGGCGGCCATAACTCTTTGTTGTTATTTTTCTAGGTGATTATGACCGCACGACTGCGTTTGCAACGTCGGTATTATGGTATGGTGTAGTTTTCAGGCAAAACGAACGACGTCTGGGTTTTGGGCTGTCGAGCGTCTGGCAAGGCTCAGCGAGAAAACCCTGCCTGCCAGAAAATAGGTCTATGACTATTTTCTGATTGGCTGGTTAGCTGAGTAACAAGTTCTACACTAGTGGGGGGGGGGGGAACTAGAACTTGGAGGGGTCGCCCATTGTTGTTCATTCTTCATTCCCAATCAGTCCCTTTCAGTTTTCAGCTGCTTTCTGGCGCTAACACTGGCGCACGCGTTTCTGAGTAACAAATCTAGAGACTCCAGACTTGACTCTACAGCAGCAGACTGAGGGGGCAGCTGACTGAAGCAACGAGCATGGAAGCCCGCACACTGCATCAACAATGCTGCTGCCCAAACCTGCTGCCTAGGTTTCCGAGCTTGATATCAGAGCCAGAGCGTAGCAGCAGTAGTAGAAGACTGGCGTACAGGTGCTGGACAACACCGGTGGACCCCCATATGCGCTAGTGCAGGGGAAATGCTGCCGGAATTTTTCGGCAACATTGACCCGCCTGCTGGCGGCGTCAGATATTTTCCCACGACCACTGGGCCAGGGGAAATGCTGCGGAAATGTTTACGATAGCACTGACCCCCACACGTGACGCGAGGAGGTGAGCGGCAGGCCACATACGAAACCCACGGGCGACGACGCACGCTGCAACGTCACCCAGGTGCAGTGACTAGCACCGGCACGCAGCAGCGGCAACCTGCAACAGCAACCTGTAGCAGCGACAGCCGTAGGCAACGGCAGCGAGCAGTGGCAGCAGTAGTCAGCAGTAGCTGCGTGCAGCAGCAATAGCATGCAGAGGCAGCAGCTCGTAGCAGCCCAAAGCAACAGTAGCCCACAGCAGCAGAAGCCTGTAATAGTAGCTTGCAGCAGCAGCACCACCAGCAGCAGCATGCACCAACAGCCGACAACAGCAGCCTGCAGTCACAACGAGCAGCAGTCGCAATATGCAGCAGCTGCAGCAGCGTGCTGCAGCAGCAGCGGGATACAGCAGCCACAGCAGCGAGTCGTAGTAGCAGCCAGCTGCAGTAGCGAGCAGTTGCTGGCAGTAGCCAGCAGCGACAACTACTAATCGCAGCTCGCAGAGAGCAAGCAGCAAGCAACAGCCTGCTGTTACCAGCAAATAGTAGCTCACTACTGCCAGTGAGCAACAGCCCGTTGCTCGCAACAGGCAACGAGCAGCTGCCTGCTCTGACAGACGAAGAAAAAAAAACCCCCATCCCATTTTCTTCTCTACCACGGCTGTAGTAGCAATAAGAGCGGCTTAGCTACTACAGTAGCCATAGCAGCCATAGCAATCGTAGCAGAAGCTACTACTGCAACTACAGCCGCAGCAACAATAGTAGAAGTAGTAGTCGTAGCCGTAGTAGCAGCAGCAACTGCTGCAGCAACAGCAACAGCAACAGTAGTAGCAGCAGCAGTACCTCCATCAACAACAATAGCAGCTGTAGTGGTAGTAGCACCAACAGTTGCACCAGCAGTAGCAGTAGTAGCAACAGCAGCAACTGTAACGGCTATAGTAGCAGTAGTAGTAGCAGCAATAAGAGGCGCAACAGCGGCCCCATCCACCGCCACTGCTGACGTCAGCATCCTGCTACTGACGTCACTACTGACGTCATTAACAAAAAAAGCAAAAAAAGGGGGAGAAACGGAAGGGGGAAGACAACTAAAGGATAAGTAGAACTCCCACCGTCCCAAGCCACTACTGATATCAACAACACAAAAAGAAGAAAAAAACCAACGGGCACCAAACCATGGGTGGTAGCCCCGGTGGGGAGGGGTCCTCCTCAATTGGGGGACACCCCAGCCCCCCTTTCTTGTAGTGACTACAACAGTAGCAACAATAGTAGCAGCAGCAGTAGCAGCAGCTGTAGCAGCAGCAGCATCAGCAGCACCATCAGCAGCAGCCGTAGCAACAGTAGCAACAACAGCAGCAGTTGCTACAGTAGTAGTAGCAGCAGCAACAGTAGTAGCAGCAGCTGTAGCAACAACAGCAGCAGTAGCCCACTGGTGTCGTTGGCGGCAACCCTGGCCCCCACGCTGCTCTTTAGCAACCGCTCGCTGCCTTGACGCAGCAGCTTGCGGCGCTATAGCCATGAGCCTCCTTGACTGTCACCAGTGCGCCGCCATCGTTCATCCCTCCAGGGCACGCCAATCCAAGTGTGTCTACCGCCACGCACTACCTGGCATAACAGGAGACTCAGCGCCAACGGTAGACTGTTACCTCCGTCCTTGGCCCCACTCTGGACGCCGGCTACAGGCAGAAGGACTTTGAGATGCCGCCGCCGCCGCTTCAGGCTGGCGAGCAGTTCTGGAGCTGGGAGCTCAGCTTCCGGATCTGGGTGCAAGGTGAGGGCCTGTGGGCATACTACACCCTCCCTTATGACCCCACCCAGGCCGATCAGTTGTATGATGCTGGTCATGCCGTCCGTGCCCTCGTCCCAGTCGCCCCTCCAGTTTCCCGCCTGGCCCTAGAGCCTTTCCTCGGCGACTTCACCGTTGGCGCCATCCCAGACCCTGTAGCCTCATGGCACGTCCTCACGCGGCCCCATCGCCTGTCCTGCGACATTGAGACACGCCGTCCGCTCCAGGAGTTCAACAACCTACACATGGAGGAGACCAAGACGGTCACTGCAAACTGGTAGCGGGCGGAGGACATCTTTCGTGGTCTCGACAAATCAGCTCCACCCCCTCTGTCCACGCTCCTCACCATCAAGCGCGGCTCCACTAGCGCGAACGCGGACGTCTTCGTGCACTACCCCCAGCACGTCCTCTCCACCATGGTGGCCCAGGGCACCCTCATGCCCTGGGCATACGAGCTCTTCCTCCGCATTGAGGAAGCTCGTCTGGAATCCCAGCTCCATCGCACATAGGCTCTTGCATCCCCTGCCGTCGCTTCCCCTACCGTCGCCTCCGTGGTTGTTGCTTTCCCCGCCGAAGCTACCTCATCGTTTTCAGGGAAGAAGAAGAAGAGCCGGAACAAGAAAGGCAAAGGTCTGCCAGAACAGCAGCAACAGCAGCCGTTGGCTGGGTCCAGTGGTTGTGGCTTGGTCTACCACAATTGTGGCTAGCCCGGGCACGGGTGGTACATGTGCCCTCTCCCGACGGACGAGGCACGCATCATCGCCACCATGCGTCGCGTGCGGGAGCGCCGTCTCACCTATGCCGCCGTCGCTGCCGCTGGCCCTGACTCCTCGACCTCGTCCAGCAGCTCCGCCACTCCGACAGCACCGTCAGTCCCGCAGACACCCGCGCCGCAACAGTAGCATCCTTAGTCGTCGGCGCCTCCGTTCTCGTCACCGACGCTGTCCCTCCCTTACCCGGGCTCCGGTGCCGTCATTTCGCACTCGGTCTATACTCCCAGGTCGTCCTCCCGTGAGCATCAGCTAGAGGAGTTCATCGCGCTCCAGGTATGCCTGACGCACCCTCCTCCCCTGGGAAGTGCGAGTTGCATCACCTCTTGCTCTCGTGCCCAGCCTTGCATGACCGAGACTGACCTACGGTCGTGTCTTGTTTCCACGTCTATCTCATCGTCTCCCATGGTCTCCTCTACCCCTTCCCATGACGACATTGTGTGGCTTGACGATTGGCAGTCTCGGTTCACGCCTCCTTCCACCGCGTCCGCGTCCCTTGCTTGTTGCTATGTGACTGTTAGCGATATGGCAACCCCAGTCCAGGACCCCGCTGACACCTTGATCATCGACTCCGGGGCCACGCATAACATAACGACCTCTCGTGAGGCCTTCGGTATGCTCGGTGCTGTAAGCGATGTCTCCGGTGTCTGGACGAGCTCCGGAGAGGTGTTGCCTGTCCGTGGTGTTGGTGTTGTTTGTTTCCGTGGTCCTGCCGATGACGTCTTTCTGACCGATGTCCTCTTCGTCCCTGGTCTTGAGTTCAGCCTCCTATCCGTCACTGCACTTGACCGCATGAGCATGGACTTTGTGCACTCGCGTTGTGTTGGCACTGTGTCGCTGCGTCCGTCTGGTCTCATAGCAGTGCACGCCACCGCCCCTGGCAGCCTGTGGCATGTGCCTTGTCATTCCTCCTGCCCTTCCATCTCATCCTCGTCGGCCGCCACAGGCCATGTGTTTGTCACTAGCATGCTTTCTTCATCGCACACTTGCCTCTTGAACCGCCGCCTTTGCCACGTCCACTCTACTGCCGTAGAAAGCATGCTCCGCACCCAGAGGGCCAAGGGCCTTGACCCGGAGACTTTCCCCCTCCCATGCCCCACTGAGTGCATTGATTACGCTCAGGGGAAGATGCACAGATCCACGTACCATTCGTCTTCCGCCCTTGCGTCTACCCCTCTTGACCTTGTCCATTCGGACGTCATGGGCCCTCTCCCCACCAAGTCCGTCAGCGAGCACGCCCGTTATGTCCTTACCCTCACTGACGACTACTCTCGCTACCGCTGGGTCTTCTACCTTTGGTAGAAGAGCGATGTCGCCCGAACCATCCAGGACTGGCTTGTCCTTGCAGAGCGTGAGTGTGGTTGCTCTCTTCGCCGCTTTCGCTCCGATTGCGGTGGTGAGGACATGGGTGAGGCCACGACCTTTCTTGCCTCATGCGGCATCCACCATGAGACATCCGCGCCCTACACGCCCGCCCAGAACGGTGTCTCCCAACGGTGGAACCGTACCATGGCCGACGCCTTCCTCACTTTTCGGGTCGAGTCCAGTCTATCCTATGGTTCTACTTTGAAGCCATTGCCAACATGACCTGGGTCTGGAACCGGATTCCCCACGGTCCCCTTCCCCGCCAGTCCAAGCCTTACCAGCATTGGTGCGGTTAGCACGCTTACCTCCGCCCGGCTCGCGTCTTGGGCTGCGTGGTCATTGTGTGGCTGGCCGCCCCGTAGGAGGGTGACAAGCTTACCCCCTGCGGACGTCCCTGCACCTTCCTCGGTGTCTCTTATTAGTCCAAGGCATGGCGCTTCTTGGATCCCTTCCGGCACTGCATCGTTGAGTCCCGGGGTGCCCTCTTCTTCGAGGACTTATTTCCTCACGACCTCATTTGCTCCAGCTCGTCCGTGTCTATCCCGCCGCGTGGAGGATTGAGTCCGTCCTCCGTCCTGCCCGGTTTCGGGTGACACATCCCCCAGTCCCTCTAAGACGGCAGCCCCAGTTGCGTTTGTTGGTCCCTCCTGACCAACAGCCCCATTTGTGTCCGCTGGTCCCTTTGAGCCGGCAGCCCCGGTCGTGTCCACGGGTACCTCTGAGCCGGCAGCCCCAGTCACGTCAGCTGGTCCCTACGGGTCCACGGTCCCAGTCGCATCTGTTGCTCTCTCCAAGCCGGCAGCCCCAGACGCGTCTATTTGCCCCTCCAGGCCGGTAGCCCCAGACTCGTCCGCTAGTCCCTCCGGGCCAGCAGCCCCAATTGCGTCCGCTAGTCCCTCTGGGCCAACAGCCCCAGTCGCGTCCTCCGGTCCCTCAGGGTCGGAAGGCCAAGTCGCATCCACTAGTCCCTCCGGGTCGACAGCTCCAGTTGCGTCCGCTGGCCCTTACGGATCAGCAGCTCCAGTCGCGTCCGCTGACCCATCCGTGCGAGCTGCCCCAGTTGTATTTGCGGGCCCCTCTGGATTAGCAACCCCGTGTGCCTCCATTGGCCCGTCGGACTCAGTGCCATCTCCCGCCCTGCCACGCTACACACGTGGCCTAGGCGGCAGCTTCTGAACCAGACCGTCGGTGAGCGTGCAGACTGTCGCACCACGCTCCATGGCGCCTCGACCCCCCGTGGCTCCATGTGTCTCCTCCACTCCCACGGTCGTGATTGGGGACCCTGGGACCAAGGCCCTCGGCTTGACCACCTCGGCCATCATTGCATGCCTTCATCGGGGCTCCGCACTGGGCTACGCCATGCTTCATCACGAGCATCGGTACACTGTCGTGGCTGTACTCGCACGCATCCCACCTAGGGCTCAAGATGCACACGCTCTCTCAGTCCGTTCCATTGCACGCCTGGAGGACCCAACCACTCTGCGCGAGGCACAAGCCTCTCCTGAGGCCGCACATTTAGACGCTGCCTACGCCGATGAGCTCGCTGCTATCCGACAGCACCATATGTACAACCTCGTTGACCTTCCTCCAGGTTGGAAGGCCATCGGCGCCAAGTGGGTCTTTTGGCGCAAGTGGAAGCCCGACGGGTCCTTGGACAAGTCTAAGGCCCACCTTACAGCCAAGGGGTTTGCCCAGATTCCTGGGGTCGACTACGATTAGATGTTTGCCCCAGTTGGCCGATTCTCCACTAGCCAGGCGCTCTTCAGCCTGGTCGCCCAGCATGGGTGGGAGCTGCATCATATGGATGTGAGCAACGCGTTTCTCTATGGCTCACTGGAGGGTGAGGAGCTCTACATGGTGCAGCCCCCAGGCTTCGACGACGGGACTGGGAGAGTCTGGCGACTGCGTAAGGCCCTCTATGGCCTGAAGAAGTCGCCTCAGTGTTGGAACCAAAAAATCTGCAGCATGCTCCTTCGGGGCGGGCTCCACTGCAGCAATGCTGACCCCGCACTGTTTGTCAGTCCTCGAGGCCAGACGTTTGCCGCTGTTCTGGTTTACATCGACGATCTCCTCATTGTGTCGCTAGACACGGCTGCCATCCAACGTGTCAAGGACTTGCTGCACGCCACCTGCCAGATGAAGGATCTCAGATTTGCCAAAGTCTTCCTGGGCATGGAGCTCGAGCATGATCGCTCCCAGAGCGTCCTACACTTCCACCCGGCCGCCTATGTGCAGACTCTATCCACCCGTTTTGCGAAGGACCGAGCGCATCCTCACCCATGTCACCCGATGGCTAGCTGAAGCTGAAGAGTCCTGACCCAGCTGTTGTGTGGGAGCCAGTTGACGTGATCACGTACTTGCAAGTCATCGGGTCACTAATGTTCCCTGCGACAACGACGCGCCCAGACATCGCGTTCGCCGACAACCTCCTGGCCCAGATTTCTTTGGAGCCGCGTCACGTCCACTACGAGGCCGCGATCCGAGTACTGCGCTATGTCGTCTCGACTCCTCGGTGAGGTCTCATGTTCTGTCGTTAGCCATCTGTGGTCGCGCTGGGCTACACCAACTGTGACTGGGTCGGCAGTCCGGTAAGAGTCGCACATGCTAGATCTTTCTGATTGACGACACAGTTATGTCCTGGCGCAGTGGCAATCAGGGCTGCATTGCACGCAGCTCTGCTGAGGCTGAGCATGTTGCTCTTGGCTCACGCGCGTGTGAGAGTGTGTGGCTACGTCGTTTGTTGTTCGAGTTGCGTCAGCATGTCGCATCCATCACGTTGCATTGTGACAATGAGAGTGTCATGGCCATCACCAACAATGACAACGTGCACCACACACGCACAAAGCAAATCAACGTTGAGTATCACTATGTGCGTTCGTTGTTGCATGACGGCAACATCACCATCGTGTGGGTTGAGACAGCACGACAACTGGTTGACTTCTTGGCCAAGGCATTGAAGCGCAACTCGTTCAAGAAGGCTGTGAGTTTGGTCGGCGTGCGCCCGTGAGTGGTTCTCTTTGTCCCTGTTTGCATCGCTGCGTGGCCTGGTGGAGTCTAGTCGTTGACTGTGTCTCTGCTCGCACATGTGCACTACGCTCGTGAGTCATGGGGGAGTGTTTGTTTTCGCGCATCTCATTGTACTCTGTTGTGTCCTCCGGGCTTGTGTACATGGACATGCATATGACTGACGGCGAGACTCGACGCTGCTGGCGTGTCGCTCGGTGGAGCCGATGTGCACTTAGGTCCACGCACCGTTCGCTGGAGTCTCCTCCCTCCGGCGATGTGCTCAGCTCCATCGGCAGGCCTCCTGGGCAGTCGGGCCGCCGGCGGTCACTGCCACTATAGATGATGTTTCCATGCACCCAACTCTGTTTCTGGATGTGGCATTGCGTCTGCATCGTCGTGCTATGCCATGTCTCCTGCTATGTGGCCCTGCTTGGCGTCTCCTGCTGTGTGGCCCTGCTTGGCGTCTCTGACTGTTGTAGGCACTGCATGGGTTCGGGCAGCCATAACTCTTTGTTGCTATTTTTCTAGCTGGTTTTGACCACACGACTATGTTTGCAACATCGGTGTTATGGTATGGCCCAGTTTTCAGGCAAAACGGACGACGCCCGGGTTTTGGGCTGTCGGGTGTCTGGCAGGGTTCAGCGAGAAAACCCTGCCTGCCAGAAAATATGTCTAGGACTATTTTCTGATTGGCTGGTTAGCTGAGTAACAAGTTCTACACTAGTGGGGGGGAGCTAGAACTTGGAGGGGTGTCGCATTGTTGCTCATTCTTCATTTCTAATCAGTCAATTTCAGTTTTTAGCTGCTTTCTGGCGCAAACAGTGGCGCGCGTGTTTCCAAGTAACAAACTTAGAGCTTCCTGACTTAGATTCTAGAGCAGCAGACTGAGGGGGCACCTAACGTAAGCAACGAGCGTGGAATTGGTGATCTGATGGTGGCCGTATTTTACATTCTAAATTCTGAAGAATAATAGACCAATACATTTATTGCAAAAACGTGGCATGAGATATACAAAATGAGCATGTAAGTCGTTTTTAACTCTTGACATACGTGTTTTTCAAAAATGAAAAATGTTAGCATAAGGGACCTATTTTATGATGGTGTCAGTGAATAAGGTTTTCTTTTCATGTTGTCATGCGTATTTTGATGAATTACGTATGCGGAGAATTACATTGTTCCCCATACGATTTATTGCTCGGTGGAAATATGGAGGATTAGTTATAGGAATTGGTCTTCAAAAGTATTTTTGGCATTTAGTGTACTTTATAGGTATTTTCCTGTCAAATTGACCGTCCTATTCATTTTCTGCGAAAAATGAGAATAGCGACGACAGTGGGCACACTGCAAGTGTACCCTAATGAGAAAGGTTTGGTGAGGAAGGCCAGCTCAAGATTGCCTGTACTCTCATGAGGCGCTCTTTCACGATCCTAAGCATCTGAGCTGTAGCTGAGCATAAATCGGACCGCTCGGCACTCACGAGGCGCGTCAGCTTGACGGCAAGTTCTATGTTCTACAACTGCAGCAGAAGAGCGCGTTTTTGTTTTCATGTATTCAAGAACAGATTCTTCGTAATTAGCTTAGTCCCGATTCCGATTAGATTACCATTATGGGACAATGAAATCTGTGAGCGACCCTAAAACGACCTTAGCGTAAAGTATCTCGTCAGGGCTCTAGATTTCTTCCCTGCTTAGGTAAGGAACATTTTGTCACTCCTGAAACCCACAACGGTCGGCAGAGATCGCTCGACGAATCGACCTATGTCATCGTTTTCTTACGTTTTGCTGCGGCCGCGATGTAGCGGGGCCCTTCTTGAGAATGCATAGTGAGAAGATGACGACCCTCGCACGGTGAGAATGTCGCCCTTGATGTATGAACACTCATCGGTCCACATCTTGCGGCTACATGTTCGCTGGGGTTGAAAAATCGGTGGCTGAGACTCAACGTCGGTAGTGGCTCGAACTGTAGCCGAAAAAGGCCTAGCCACATTCGGCGGCCTGACCTTTGGAAGGCCAATAAAGATTATACCGAAAACAAGCGGGAAGTATTCCTCTTCATTCAAGATCCTGATGTGTTGCACTAGGAGCATCTCAGCCATGCCATTCGGTTGATCCCCGAGGTGGTGCTGAAGGATTGCACAGGACCGGAATTCGCTGCTGACTCAGCAACACGCGTCGCCGAACGTCGCAGAAGCAGGTGGCAGAAGCGACTGAAGTGGGAGGGCGTATCAGCGGTGATGACGCATGGTCTTGGCGTGATCGAAGACTGGAGTTTGGGGCGGACAGAAGACTGCTCCACGAACTAAAGAGGCTTGGAACCATGGTCGGCACTCGGCGGAAGTGACGGGGGAACGACCGAGAGCAGGGCGTCCCCAAGCTTCCCGAGCGGCAAACGCGCCTTTCAATCTTTAGACTCTAACCTTTTCCCTTCCCTGTTTTGCCAAGGCGGGTTGTCGAGTAGGTGGTCGTCATCGTTCGCGGAGTGCTTTCAGGGCGGCCGTGACGTCACTGCTCACTCGACGCCTGCGACAAGCCCTGTGGCGTGAAAGCCATCCCTGCACTGTGAAAATCAACACCCAATAAACATAATTTCGCAATGGCGCCGAGGGAGATCGGTTTTTCGTCTCTGGTGAGCGGCCAGGAAGCTTCCAGCAACGTGCTGGCATGCTCCTTCCTCCTCGGAACTAGCATGCTCGTCGCCTACGTGTCCAAAAAGTACAGCTGGATCTACTTCCCCGAATCATGTACGCGCGTGCTCTCTTCTGACGTCCTGGCGCATGTCACGTGCTTGTTGGATCCCTCTCCCCTGCTTCGGCTTGCTCCTGATCGTATGCCCCTGCTTTGGCTTACTCCTCCCTTCTGGGCGTGCCCGTCGCTGCCCACACGTCAAAAAAGTGCAGCTGGATGAACTTCCTCGAATCATGTGCGAGCTTCCACTCCCTCCCTCCTTGCATCCCAAGGCATCCACGCACATCCTTCTCACCCCGCTCTGCAGAGTCGAGTTGGTCGTTCGTCGTGCTTTCTGTCGTTTACCCATAAACACCACTGGAAGTTCAACCCTAAAAAAATCTTTGCTGTTTTGGTCCTGTATTTTCTTTCTGGTTCTCCTATGTCCATTGCCCGGCACGCAGCCGCTGCCCTTGTGCTGGGGATGCTATTCGGAGGTGTTGCTCTATGGCTCAAGTCCGACCTCTTCTTCACGTTCAAGCCCGAAATCTTCTTCTACGGCTTACTGCCAATCATCATCTTCAACGCCGGCTATGGCCTCAAGAAAAAGGTTCCTTTCCCCTTGGCGTCTCCTTCCATCCCCC
>SZWC01000932.1:167402-192901 GCA_023375785.1 Penium margaritaceum
GGCGGCACAGCTGTGTCCTGGCGCAGTGGCAAGCAGGGGTGCATTGCACGCAGCACTGCTGAGGCTGAGTACGTGGCCCTTGGCTCAGGCGCGTGTGAGAGTGTGTGGTTGCGTCGTCTGTTGTCCGAGTTGCGTCAGTCTATCGCATCCATCACCTTGCATTGTGACAATGAGAGTGCCATGGCCATCGCCGACAATGACGGCGTGCATCACACACGCACAAAGCACATCAATGTTGAGTATCACTATGTGCATTCGTTGTTGCATGACGGCAGCATCAGCATCGTGTGGGTTGAGACAGCACGGCAGCTGGCTGACTTCCTGACCAGGGCACTCAAACGGGACTCGTTCAAGAAGGCAGTGAGTTCAATCGACGTGCGTCAGTGAGTTGCCCTCTCTGTCTCTCCCTGCGTCTCTGCATGCCCTGGGGGAGTCTGGATGTTGATCGTGTCTCTGCCCGCCCATGTGCACTACGCCTGAAAGTCATAAGGGAGTGTTGGTTTTTTACGCATCTCTCATTCTACTCTGTTGTGTCCTCCTGGCTTGTGTACATCGGCTTGCAGATGACTGACAGTGAGACTCGACACTGATGGAGTGTCGTCCGGTGGAGCCGACGCACGCTGAGGTCTACTTGTAGTTTGTTGGAGCCTCCTCTCTCTGGCGACGTGCTCAGCTCCATCGGCAGGCCTCCTCGGCGGTCGTGCTGCCGGCGGTCACTGCCACCGCAGTTGCTGTCTACATACGCCCAACGCGTCACATCATGTTTGCATTGTCATGCTGTGCATCGGGTCCTTGTTGCATGTTGCATGGCCCTGTTCGACGTCTTGGACCATCATAGGCACTACCTGGGTTCGGGCAGTCATAAATCCTTGCTACTATTTTTCTAGCTGTTTCTGACCGCACGGCTGCGTTCGCAGCGTCGGTATTATGGTATGGTCCAGTTTTCAGGCAAAACGGACGACGCCCGGGTTTTGGGCTGTCGGTCGTCTGACAGGCCTCACCGAGAAAACCTGCCAGCCTGAAAATAGAGCTATTTTCTGATTGGCTGTTGAACTGAGTAACAAGCTCTACAGAGCTGGGGGGAGGCTAGTTCTTGGAGGGGTCTCCCATTGTGTCTTATTCTTGATTCCTAACCAGTTACTTTCAGTTTTCAGGTGCTTTCTGGCGCTAACTTTGGCGCGCGCGTTTCTGAGTAACAAACCCAGAGCTTCCAGACTTAGACTCTACAGCAGCAGACTGAGGGGGCAGCTGACTTAAGCAATGAGCGTGGAAGCCTGCACGCTGCATCAACAACGCTGCTGCCCCAACCTGCTGCCTAGGCTTTCCATTTACTGTAACCACTCGGCCGTGTCCATACTCGTGCACATCCCTAATGCGGACCCTCGTGGTATCGGTGCATCATCTGGTGGCGGACTACTAGCTTCGAGATGACCGACGACCGTTCCAGAGTTCAGGTTGCTACCCGGGACCTCCTGCAGTTTTTCTGCAGCACGTAGGAGTTTATCGGTGGACTCGTCATGGGCCGTATTTGCATATTTTTGCATTGTGCGTCCAACGTTTCATGCCGGATCCATGCATGTGACCAGTCGTAGCGTCTGGCTTGTGATCCTACACGTCTAGGTTCAGACAACGTAGCGTTGTAAGATGTGTACGTAGAGTTACGGCCAAAACAGTGATTTTGGGCTGGTTTTAGGACAAATCTTGCACTGCTGCATGCGACACCTGCCGTGCGCTGCGACAGGTATTTATGCCATGGACCTGTAATTTTTCATTTATCTCTGCAAATGCTATTGAAGCATTTTGACACTTGGTCTTGTGTCTCCTAGCAAGACCCTTGCCGTTGTGTGCACGACTTATGACTGTCGTCACTGTCTGACCAGGCACTGACGCATAGTCGACGGCTGTGTCGCTAGGAAGCTTCTACGCATCTTCTCATGGCATCAGAGCACTGAGATATTTCTCACCAAGCTGCGCAGCAGAGACGCTGCAAAGCAGTAATAGTGAGATTCACCGCTTCAGCAGATCCACGAGGACCTATCGATGACAGCCAATCGCCGTCGACATAGCTCACCATCACCACGTGAGACTACATCAGCAGTAGCCGCAAGCGGCAGCAGACGATAGCTTCAGTAGGCTACAGTCTCCAGTAGCTGCCGACATTGGCACATGCAACAGCAGCAACATTGAGCAGTAGCAGCAGTAGTACAGTAGAGCAGCAGCATAGTAGCAGCGGCATCATCAGCGGCATCAGGAGCGGCGGCAGCAACACGGCAGCAACAACACCAGCAGCACATGGCAGCAACAATAGCGGCTGCAACAGCAGCGACAGCAGCAGCAACGTAGCAGCAGCAACGGCAGCAGCATGCGACGGCGACAACAATGTGCGTTGGTGTTTCCGCGTCTCTCATTGTATTCTGTTGCGTCCTCCCGGCTTGTGTACATTAGCGTGCAGACGACTGACGGCGAGACCTGACGCCGCTAGAGTGTCGTCGGTGGAGCCGACGCACGCTGAGGCCTACTCACAGTTCACTGGAGCCTCTTCCCTAACGTCAACGTGCTCAACTCCATCGGCAGGCCTCCTTGGCGGTCGAGCCGCCGGCGGTCACTGCCTCCGCACAGGTCGTCTGCGTGCTTGTGGTACTGGATCTGACTGTGTTGTTGTGTCTCAGCATCATGCTCTGCCTAGGGTTCGTATTTCATATTGCGGGGCATTGTTTAGCACATTGGACCAACGTAGGCACTGCATGGGTTCGGGCAGTCATAACTCCTTGCTACTGTTTTTCTAGCTGTTTCTGACCGCACCGCTGCGTTTGCAGCATCGGTATTATGGTATAGTCCAGTTTTCAGGCAAAACGGATGACGCCCGGGTTTTGGGCTGTCGGCCGTCTGGCAGACCTCACCGAGAAAACCTGCCAGCCTGAAAATAGAGCTATTTTCTGATTGGGCAAATATATGCGAACTTCTTGGTTTGCGACTCGCCTAGACGCGAAGTGACGAGCTCAAAGTGCGATGATAGCAAGTGCCTGTTTTGAAGGCTGGTCCACAAAAGATGTCTTGTTCGGATTCTATTATCTAGTTTATGCCTAATTCCAAGCCGCATATATACCACGACCTGCTATCGGTAGAAACCTGTCTTCCATGTACTTATGTAGTGACCGAGTAGACAGCGATGGTTATTGATGGCGACAACTGTGTACGTTCTACAGTTTGAGCGAATTTTCACGCAGACACTTACTCGCACGTTATAAGAAAATAGTACCAAAAATAACGCACCTGCGAGAAACATCAAAGCACGCATCATGCAAGATCCGCTTCTCGCCTCTCATTGGCCTGCGGTGTGTATGGCATGCTTCTGGTTCGTCAAGTCGTTTCGTTGTTACACTCGTCGGTGACGGACAAATCGATGCCACCATTCATCCGTTTTGCTTCTCGACAGTCCGCATTTTTTTTAGAGCCTTAATCATGAACATTCTCCCCCATCACATGGACATCCGATGGGAGTGCGCATCCGGAATAGGCCTCTCCGAACAACAAGGAGGCAGTACGGCAGCATCCAGTTATGAATCCCAACAGGAGGTAGTTCGCGTCAAGAGGGGGGTTAAAGTCGGCACCCGGCATAATTTTCTCCTTTCTGATTGGCTGGTGATCTGAGTAACAAGCTCTACAGAGCTGGGGTGGAGCTAGAACTTGGAGGGGTCTCCCATTGTTGTTCATTCTTGATTGCTAATCAGTCACTTCCAGTTTTCAGCTGCTTTCTGGTGCTAACACTGACGCGCACATCTTTGAGTAAAAAGCCCAAAGCTCACAAACTTAAGCAACGAGAGTGGAAGCCCGCACGCTGCATCAACAACGCTGCTCCCTCAACTTGCTGCATAGATTCGAGCTTGGTATCAGAGCCAGAGCGTAGCAGCAACAATAGAAGACTGGCGTACAGGTGCCAAACAACGCAGGCGGACCCCGATACGCGCCAGTGCAGGGGAAATGCTGTCGAATTTTTTTTCGGTAGCATTGACCCGCCTAGAGGCAGCGTCACATATTTTCCCAGGGGAAATGTTGCTGGATTTTTCCGGCAGCACTGACCCCCATGCTTGACACAAGGAGGTGAGTGGCAGGCCACATCTGACATCAATGAACGACGACGCACGTCACCTAGGTGCAGTGACTGGCACCAGCAAGCAGCAGAAGGAGCAGTGGTAGGCAACTGTAGCGAGTAATGGCAGCAGCAGCAAGCCGCAGCTGCGTGCAACAACACCAGCAGCTTGCAGCAGCAGTAACATCTTGTAGTAGCAGCAGCCCGCAATAGCGGTCAATAGCAACAACAGCAACTGTCACCAGCAGCAGCTCGCAGCAGCCATAGCAACTTGCCGCAGCAGCAGCTTGTAGCGGCAAGCAGCAGCGGCGGCCACCAGCAGCAACAACAACAGCCGGCTGCACCAGCAGCAGCACCGAGTTGTTGCTGGCCCCTGCTCGCAGCTTGTCGCGAGTAGCGAGCTGCAAGCAGCGAGCTCGATGCTCTCTGCCAGCAGCGGGCTGCTGGTAGCAAGCAGCGAGCCCGCTCCTCGCTGTCCGTTGCCCACAACGAGCAGCGAGCTCACTGAGCAGAAGGAAGAAAAACAAAACAAAGAAAAACTCACTAAGAGAAATCCCCCACCCCGTCAACGACTACCTTAGTTGTTGTAGTAGCCGCAGCAGCGCGCAGCAGCAGCAACAACAACGGCAGCAACGGGAGCAACAGCAGTAGTAGCATCAACAGTAACAGTAACAACAGCTGTAGCAGCTATAGCAGCAGCAACAATAGTAGCAGCAACAATAGCAACAGTAGCAGCAGTAGCAGCAGCAGCAACAACTGCTGCTGTATCAACAGCAGCAATAGTAGCAACAGGAGCAGCTGCTTCAATAGCAACTGCCGCATCTACAGCAGCAGTAGCAACAGCTGTAATAGTAGCGGCCTCTACAACAGCCGTTGTTGACGTCAGCTGCCGTTCAGCTGATGTCACTACTAATGTCGTCAACAAAAAAAGGCAATCCTGTAGATTCTAAACAAGATTGGTTGAAGTCAACCTTTTCAATCTGACAACACCGCTGACATCGCTGTTAACGTCAGCAGCACAAAGAGGAAAAAAAGGGGGGGAAGGTGCCTAAAACATGTTCACTAGTCCTAGCGGGGAGGGGTCCTCCTCTGATGGGGGGGGGCTCATCCCTCTTTCCCGCAACAGCTGTAGCAGATGGAGCAGCAGTAGCAACAACCGTAGCTGAAGCAGCAGCAGCAAGAGTAGCAGCAACAGCAACAACAGGAGCAATAGCAGGAGTAGTAGTAGTAGCGTCACCCTCCACAATCTGTCGTCAGTCCTTCTATATCGACAGATCCGCTTGCTGCTCTTCAGTAGCAGCTTGCAGCTGTGACACAACAGCTCGCGGCACTACAGCTGCCGCCACCCCCATTGCCGCAGCAGTCACAGCAGCAGCAGTAGCAGCCGACACCACGGCAGTAGTAGCCTCCCCGGTAGCAGCTGCACCAACGTCAGCAAGCGCCGTTTGCTCTGCCTGGATATGCGAGCCCGGCCCTATCCCTTGCCACACAGGACCTGGCATAGCAACACACTCTACGCCAACACCAGACGGTGACATCAGTCCTAGGCCCCACTTTGGGTGCCATCCGCAAGCCAAAGGACTTCGAAACCTCACCGCCACCCCTTCAAGCTGGCGACCAGTTGCGGAGCAAGGAACTCAGCTTCCGGATTGGGGCACAGGGTGAGGGCTTATGGCCCTACTACGTTCTGCCCTTCGACTCCACCCAGGCCGACCAGGTCTACGATGCCGGTCGCGCTGTACGTGCTCTCATCCTTGTTGCCCCTCTAGCCTCACACCTCGCCCTCGAGCCCTTCCTTGGCGACCTCACCACCGGAGCCCTCCCTGACCTAGCAGCGGCCTGGCACATACTCACTCGCCCTCATCCCCTGTCCAACGATGTTGAGACTAGCCGTCTGCTCCGGGAGTTCAACTTCCTTCGCATGGGTGGGACCGAGACGGTCACCTCCTACTAGCAGCGTACAACGGACCTACTCCGTTGCCTTAGAGACGTTGTGCCACCCTCCCTCTTTGCGCTCCTGACCATCAAGCGCGGCGCCACTGACTCCTTCTCCAACGTCTTCGTCCACTACTCCCAGGACGTTCTCGAGGCGATGGCCGCCCAGGGTACGGGCTCTTCCTCCGCATCGAGGAAGCTCGTCAGGAGTCACACATCCATCGCACGGAGTCCCTCGCCTCCCCTGGCGTCGCCGCTCTTGTTGTCGCGTTAGTGAGCATCACCGCCCCAGCAACAGCAGCATCCTCTGGTGCCTCCTTCTCTACCAAGACGAAAGGGCAAGAAGGGCAAGGGCGAACAGCAACAAACCAGCGGATCTGGCAGCGCCAATCTCGTTTGCCATAATTGTGGCCATTCTTGACACAGATGGTACACGTGACTGCTTCCGACTGACAAGGCTCGTGTCATCTCTACCATGCGTCGCCAGCGCGAGCACCGCCTTGCCACCAGCGCCGTAGCCGCCACTGTTCCAATCACATCAACGCCACTCGTGACGCCCCCTCCTTAGCATCCTTCACAACTGTGCAAACCCGCTGCTCCGTCACTCGCTTCCTCCTCTCCCTTCCCTGACTCGGGCACCGTCACACCACAGTCGATATGCTCCATTGGACCCTCCGCCTGCGAGCGCCAGCTGGAGCAATTAATCGCCTTCCAGCTCAGACTTCCTCGCCCTCCTCCCCAGGGAAATGCGAGTTGCGCCGTTGCCAGTTCCTCCCCGCCCTGCATGACAGAGTTGTTGCTGCACACATGGCCTGTATTTTCGCCTGTCCCATCCTGTGTTGCCCTCTCTTGTCGCGCTCCTCTTTGAGACGATGTTGCTTGGCTAGATGACTGGCACTTGCGGTTTGCACCTTCGTCCACTTCGTCAGCGTCGCTCGCCCACTGGAATGTGACTATTAGTGACCTGGCCTCTCCGGTCCAGGATCCGGCAAAGACCTAGATCATCGACTCTCGGGCCACACATCACATGACGACCTCGCGCGAGGCCTTTGGTGTGCTTGGTCCCGACACCGATGTCACCAGGATTCGGACGGGATCTGGTCAGGTCTTGCCCGTTCGTGGTGTCGGCGTCGTTCGTTTCCGTGGTCCTGTGGGTGACATCTTCTTGACTGATATTCTCTTCGTCTCCGGCCTTGAGCTCAGCCTCCTGTTTGTCACCTCCCTTCATCGCATGAGCATGGATGTTTTGCATTCATGTGGCATGGGTACTGTGTTGCTGCGTCTTTCCGGTCGTGTTGTCCTGCATACCACCGCCCGTGGCAGCTTGTGGCATGCACCGCGCTTGTCTGCTCCCAACTCAGTCTCCTCTTTGTCAACTGACACTGGCCACGTGTTCGTCACCAGCACATACGTCTTCTGCATCACCGTCACATCCACTCTGTCGCTATTGACAGCATGCTTCACATACATCCAGCCACGGGTCTTGACTTAGCCTCCTTTCCTCTTCCGTACCCTACTGAGTGCATCGATTGAGCTCAAGGCAAGATGCACCGCTCCACCTACTCCCTCTCTGCCTCTCGAGTGTCTGCCCCGCTCAACCTCGTCCACTGTGACGTCATGGGTCCTCTCTCGACAAATTCTGTCGTCGAGCACGGTTGCTACGTTCTGACCCTTACGGAGAACTACTCTCGCTATCATTGGGTTTTCTACCTGCGGCTGGAAAAGCGACGTCGCGCCCACCATTCGCGATTGGCTTGTCCGTGCTGAACGCGAGTGTGGTTGCTCCCTCCACCGCTTTTGCTCCGATCGCGGGGGCGAGTTTCTGTGGGAGACCACTCTTTTCCTTGCCTCTCGTGGTGTCCATCATGAGACGTCGGCGCCTTACACGCCCGCCCAGAACGGGATCTCCGAGCGGTGGAACCGCACCATGGCCGACGTCGTCCGTACCATGCGGGTCGAATCCGGCGTCTCTGACGGCTTCTACTTCAAGGCCATGACCTACATGACATGGGTCTTGAACCGGATTCCCCATGGACCCATTCCTCGTCAGTCCACCCCATACCAGCATTGGTGTAGAGAACGCACCGACTTGCGTCCAGCCCGTGTTTGGGACTGCGTCGCCATCGTCTGGTTGCCTGCCCCGCACCAAGGTGGCAAGCTCGAACCTCGTGGTCGCCCGTGCACCTTCCTTGACGTCTCCCGTCAGTCAAAAGCCTGGCGATTTTGGGATCCTGCTCGCCGTTGCATTGTCGAGTCTCGGGATGCCCTCTTCTTTGAGGACCTATTTCCCCGCGACCTCATTCGCTCAGGCGCGTCGATGTTCCTCCCGTCGCGTGGGGGAGTGGTGAGTCCATCCTCCGTCTTCTCGCATCCGGGTGGTCCATCGCTTGCGTCCACGGACCCACTTTTGTCGGCTTTCCCGTCTGTAGTTGCCTGCCCCTCAGGGCCGGCTTCCCTGTCTGTGGCCGCAAGCCCCTCAGGGGTCGGCTGCCCCGTCTGTGTCTGCTAGCCCCTCGGGGTAGGCTGTCCCGCCCGTGTCCGCGAGCCCCTCACGGCCGGCGTCCTCGTCTATGGACGTCAGCCCCTCGGGGCTGGCTGCTCTGTTCGTGTCTGCCAGCCCCTCAGGGCCGGCTGCCCCGTCCGTGTCCGCCAGCCCCTCAGGGCCGGTTGCCCCATCTATGTTTGCCAGCCCCTCAGGGCCGGCTGCCTTGTCAGTGTCTGCCAGCCCCTCAGGGCCGGCTGCCTCGTCCTTGTCTACCAGTCCCTCATGGCCGGCTGCCCCGTCCGTGTCCGCCAGCCCCTCAGGGCCGGCTGCCCCATCTGTGTCTGTCGGCCCCTCCGAGCCAGCCGCCCCATCTGTGTCCGTCGGCACGTCAGAGCAGGCTCCCCCGAACGTATCAGCTTGCTACACACGCGGTCCAGGCGGGAGCCTAAGACCCAGGGTTCGAACAGTTAGCACTCAGGCCACCACTGCACGTCCTCTCACCCCACAACTCCGTAGGGGAGATGCAGATCCACTGCCTCAGAGACGTGGCTCCACTCCCACAGTCGTGAGTGGGGACCACGGCACCAAGGCACTTGGTTTGGCCACACTGTCAGTCCTTGCGGACCTACATCCAGGGTCGGCTCTGGGCTACGCCCTGCTCCATCAGGAACACCGTTATGTTGTTACAGCCGCACTCACGTAGCTGCCACCAGGGGCACGGAACGCGCATGCCCTCACTGTCCGCCCCACTGAGCGACCAGAGGACCCAGCCACCCTACGCGAGGCTCGGGCATCTCCCGAGGCCGCACACTGGGAAGCAGTGTGCGCCGACGAGCTAGCTGCCATCCGGCAACATAACGTCTACGAGCTCGTCGACCTTCCCCCGGGCCGCAAGGCCATTGGCGCCAAGTGGGTTCTCCGCCAAAAATGGAAGACAGATGGGTCTCTAGAAAAGTACAAAGCCCGTCCCACGGCCAAGGGGTTTGCTCAAATACCTGGGATTGACTATGACCAGATCTTTGCACCGGTCGGTCGATTCTCCACCAGCCGGGCGTTGTTCAACCTGGTTGCACAGCATGGGTGGGAACTGCATCAGATGGATGTGAGCAACGCCTTCCTCCATGGCTCATTGGAGGGCAAGGAGTTGTACATGGTGCAGCCCCCAGGCTTCGACGACGGCTCTGGCAAGGTTTAGAAGCTGCGGAAAGCCCTCTACGGCTTCAAGTAGTCACCGCGCTGCTGCAACCAGAAGATCAGTCGTACGCTTTTGAGCGCCGGCCTCCTTCGTAACTCTGTCGATCCAGCGCTGTTCATTAGCCCACGAGGTCAGACACTCGTCGCCGTCTTGGTCTATGTTGACGACCTGCTCATTGCATCACCGGGTGCGGCTGCCATCCAGCGGGTCAAGGACCTGCTGCACACCGTCTACGAGATGAAGGACCTCCGGCCAACGCGAGTCTTTCTGGGCATGGAGCTTGAGCATGATCGCTCCGCGGACATACTCCATGTCCATCAGGCTACCTACGTCAGCACCCTATCCGGATGCTTCTCTGTGGACTTGTCCCTCGTGTCGAGAGCATCCTCACCCATGTCGCCCAAATGTAAGGCAATGCTCAAAAGCTCCGTTCCAACTGTGGTGGAGGAGCCAGTAGACGTGACAATGTATTTGTGCGTCATCGGGTCACTGATGTTTTTGGCGACAACAACGCACCCAGACATCGCATTTGTCGCCAACCTCCTGGCTCAATTCTCTCAGGAACCGCATCACCTCCACTTCGAGGCCGCGATCTTAGTACTAAACTATGTCCTCTTGACTCCACGGTGATGCCGACAGCCGTCTGTTGTCGCGGTGGGCTACACCGACAATGACTGGGCCGGCAGTCCTGACGATAAGAGCCGCACAGGCTAGAACTTTCTGGTTGGCGGCACAACGGTGTCATGGCGCGGTGGCAAGCAGGGGTGCATTGCACGCAGCACCGTTGAGGGTGAGTACATAGCTCTTGGTTCAAGCGCATGTGAGAGCGTGTGGATGCGTCGTCTGTTGCCCGAACTGCGTCAGCCCGTCGTGTCCATCACGTTGCATTGTGACAATGAGAGTGCCATGGCCATTGCCGACAATGACGACGTGCATCATACACACACAAAGCACATCAATGTTGAGTATCACTATGTGCGCTTGTAATTGCATGACGGTAGCATCAGCATTGTGTGGGTTGAGACAGCACGACAGTTGGCTGACTTCTTGACCAAGGCACTGAAGCACGACTCGTTCAAGAAGACTGTGAGTTTAGTCGGCGCGCATCCATGAGTTGCACCCTTTTTCCTTGCTTCCATATCCATGTGCCCTAGGGCAGTTTGTCCGTCGCATGTGGTGCTGTCCGTCCATGTGCACTGCGCCTGTGAGTAATGGGGGAGTGTTGGTTTTTCCGTGTCCCTCATTGTACTCAGTTGTGTCCTCCCGGCTTGTGTACATTGGCGTGCAGACAACTGACGGCGAGAATTGGCGCCGCAGGAGTGTCGTCCGGTGGAGCCGACGCTCGCTGAGGCCAACTCACAGTTTGCTGGAGCCTCCTCCCTACGTCAACGTGCTTAGCTCCATCAGCAGGCCTCCTTGGCGGTCGAGCCGCCGGCGGTCACCTGTCCGAAGAGGTCGTTTGCATGCATGTGGTGCTGGATCTGACTGTGCTGTTGTGTCTACAACGCCATGCTCTGCCTACGGTCCATATTTCATATTGCAGGGCACTATTTGGCACATTGGACCAGCGCAGGCACTGCTTGGGTTCTGGCAGTCATAACTCCTTGCAACTATTTTTCTAACTGTTTTTGACCGCACGGCTGCGTTTGCAGCATCGGTATTATGGTGTGGTCCAGCTTTCAAGCAAAACGGATGAAGCCCGGGTTTGGGGCAGTCGGCCGTCTGGCAGGCCTCACCGAGAAAACCTGCCAACCTGAAAATAGAGCTATTTTCTGATTGGCGGGTGATCTGAGTAACAAGCTCTACAGAGCTGGAGGGGAGCTAGAACTTGGAAGGGGTCTCCCATTGTTGTTCATTCTTGATTGCTAATCAGTCACTTCCAGTTTTCAGCTGCTTTCTGGCGCTACCACTGGCGCACACATGTCCGAGTAACAAACCCAGAGCTCGCAGACTTAGACTCTAGAGCAGCAAACCGAGGGGGCAACAGACTTAAGCAATGAGCGTGGAAGCCCACACGCTGCATCGACAACGCTGCTCCCTCAACCAGCTGCATAGATTCCAGCTACGTGCAACAGCCGCAGTGTACAGCTGTCACCACAACTGCACATGTAGACGCCAGACGACCACTGCGCACGTAGCCAAGCAGCTGTTGCTACAGCTGACGACGTAGCAGCAACAGCAGCTGAGCGGAAGCTATTGCGCAACTTCCGCGCAGCCTCTGCATGACTGCTGCGGAGCGGCCGCCTACTCGCGCAGCAACCGCGAGGGTCGACAAAAAAAGAGGGGGGGAAGGGGAGCTGACGTCAGCATTTTTCCTTGCTAGCGTCATCAGGTCATGCTGACGTCATCAACTTACTCCTGACGTCTGCACTTTGTAAAATCTTTGGTCGGAGAGTCAAATGTTGCCAGCATTTTCAGTCCTCGAGAAACGCTGACGTTTATGTAATTCGACCATGTTGACGTCTCGGCCCATAATGAGCGACGACATGGCTCCATTCAGTGATAAGGGAAAAAGAGTACTAGATGCCTCTTCTTCCTCCTCAGGGGTCATTAGCCCACGTTCGCAGGCCATTGAGGACCTGCGGAGCCAACAGGACGAGATGTGTCGCCTGTAGCGGGAGGAGACTGACGCCATCCGTACACTCACCCAGCTTCTTCTGGGTCATTTCACGACCCCACAATAGACCTATGAGGGAACGGTCGGGGTCGCACACTTTACACAGCAGTCAGCTTAAGCACCGGGGACAGGAGCTGGAGCCGACCAGCCACCTCTTTATCCTTGGGACGAGGATCCAGATTTGCCAGGCATGGAGGGTGACTCGCGCGAGCGCGAGATTCGTGTGCTTCAGGAGCGTCTCCGCAAGCTTCAGATTAGCTCTCGGCCCCCACACACTTCTCGCTTTCCCAAGATTTGATCGTTGCCTAACCTCCACCCCAGTGACTTCCCTCTTCCTGGTATCTTTCTCATCCCTCGTCCTTCTCAGCCTGTGGTTGCTCTCCCTATAGAGCAGCAACCTAAGGACTTCGAGACACTGCCTCCACGGTATGTCAACAAGGACGGTTTTGACTGCTGGGAGATCCTCTTCCAGGTTTGGGCCACTTCATAGGGCATGTGGCCCTACTAATACAGTCCGTATCAGACTACGGACTGAGCACAAGTGTAGACAACGACTAGGGCGATACGCGGACTTCTCTACGCCATGCCGCTCGAGACCGTCGTCGACTTCCGCTCGTTCCTTCCTGAGGCAGACACACGTACCGACGCTGATCCCCGCCCTCAGTCTTAACACGACTTCTTTCGAGAAGCCACCCAAGACCGATTGTCTCTTATGCGCTCAAGGTAAGATGCATCGTTGCACCCACCCTTACTCCCGTTCTCGCGCACTTCACCCTCTCGTCCATTCAGACCTTCTTGGTTCCCATCCAGTCAAGTCTCTATCCGATCGGGGTCGATACATCCTGATCCTGACTGATGACTTCACCCGGATGCGGTGGGTCTACAGCCTGCGCCAAAAGGATGACGCCGCTCTCGCGATTCGCCTCTGGCTAGTTATGGGTGAGCGTCAGTCCCGCCACAGGCTGCAGACCTTCCACTCGGATCGCGGCGGCGAGTTTCTTGGCGTGATTGACAGCTTCTTCGCCAAGCACGGGATTTTTCACCAGGTCTCCGCTCCTGCTACTCCTCAGCAGAACGATGTTTTTTAGCGCTAGAACCGCACCATGGAGGATGCGGTTTGCACTATGTGGTCTCACTGCGATCTCCCGGAGTCCTTCGCTTTTGAAGGCTTCGCCTACATGACTTGGGTCTGGAACCGCCTCCCGTACGGTCTCCTTCCGGACCACGTCACACCGTATGAGCTCCGGGTAGGCCACCGTGCTGACCTGCGCCTTGCTCGCATCTGGGGATCCTTGGCTTCTGTGTGATAGACCGAGGACCAGCAGGGGTCCAAGGTCTCACCGCGTGGTGGCTTGTGTGCCTTCGTTGGCATCTCCCCGCGGTCGAAGGCTTGGAGCTTTTGGGACCCTGCTCGTCGTCACATCGTTGAGTCACGCAACGCGCTCTTCTTTGAGTCCTTCACCTACCGTGATCTGACATCGATTACGTCGCTGTCCGTCATGCATGTTCCTACGTGTGAGGTCTCTCGACGGATGGGGGAGTCTACGCCTGCGAGCACCTCTCGCCAGGGTGATGTGTCCGTTCGAGCTCCCTCCACCTCTCCGGCTCTTGATGACCCAGCGATCATCGCTGTCGGCCCAGAGACCTCTCCAGAACCGTCGGCTTCTACCCTTGTCCCCTCACATCCACAGGTACCCATGATCCTATACCTGTGCGTACTCCTGTGACCGTACTTGTACCCGCCGAAACTCATGCCTCTCTGCGTGGCCTTGCCTCACCTACTCCTACTGTCACACCAAATCTCGTGTCTCCCACACACGCATCTCCTCGCACGGCATCACCAGCTCCCTTGCCTCAACCCTTGCCAGCTGCGATTGTGCCTGTTCCTGAGCTTGAGGTGCGCCCCTTGAGCCCAGGTTACTCCCGTGAGCATGGCGGTCGTCTTCGACCATTGGATTCTGGAGCTCAGCGAGTGTCTGGTCCTGCATCCAGGCACTCCACTCCCAGCATCGCGAGTGATGATCCCGGCACAAAGGCCCTAGGCCTCAGTGGCCGCATTGAGCACACAGAGGTACATCTAGCGTGTCCCGTAGGGCACGATCTCGTCACTCGCGAGTTTCATATTGCTTTTGATGCAGCAGCCGATCTTCTGGTCGTCAAACCTAGTTGTAAGGCGTACGCTCTTGCCACGCAGAGCTCTTCCTCTTTGGTGGCAGACCCGGGCACACTGAGGGAAGCTCTCTCAAGATTGGATGCTGACACTTTGCATGCTGCTTGCGAGGATGAGTTTCGCGTCAACCAAGAGCATGGAATTGGCGAGCTAGTCGACCTTTCACCTGGGAGGAAGGTTATTCAGGTCAAGTGCGTCTTTCACAAGAAAGTGAAGCGGGATGGCTTGTTGGAACGCCACAAGGCTCACTTGGTCAAGGGATACTCTCAGATTGAGGGCATCGATTACACTGACACATTTGCCCCTGTTGGTCGCATGACCTCAGCTCGAGCTCTGTTCGATGTAGTGGCTTAGCATGACAGGGAGGCCAATGCTCTCCTCGAGACTGCCTTTAGGATAAAGGACCTTGGTCCTACAACGGTGATTCTTGGCATGGAGATCGTGCGAGACCGCAGATGTCGTACTTTACTACTGTATCAAGCCCAATACGCACGAGTTGTGGGGGAGCGCTTCAGCGACCTCCTCGGCGTAGTGCCCATGGCTTCCACACCTCTCACACCTCACGGGCAAGATGCTATGAAGGTGGAAGATTCCACACAGCTGGGGGAGATAGTGGATGTGATATTGTACCTTCGCCTCATTGGATCTCTGATGTACCTGACCACTACCACAATTCCTCACATCGCATTTGCCGTCAATCCCCTTCCCCGATTTTTGCAGGCTCCACGCGCTAGAGCCCTTCACGCGGCTGTGCAAGTGGTGCGGTACATGGTCTCCTCGGACTCTACTTTCGCCAGCAGTGTTCGGTGGTCCTTGAAAGCTACACTGACAGCGACTGGGCAAGGAGCCCAGATGGACGCAGTCGCACCGGTTACATGGTCCTGGTTGATGGTAGTGCTGTGTCCTGGCGCAGCAGGAAGCAGGGCTACATTGCACGTGACTCATCGGAGGCAGAGTATGTTACTGTACGTACAAGGGTTGCTGAGGCGGTATGGTTGCAGCGCCAGTTCCTTGAGTTGGGTCAATCACTACCTGCCATTGTGCTTCGTTGCGACAACTAGAGTGTTCTTGCCAATGCGTAGAACTCTGGTGTCTTTCATGTTCGTACGAAGCACATTGCGGTTGAGCATCACTTAGTGCGTGATCTGGTGGAGCGGCACGTGATCTCCGACATTTGGGTCGGCACTCACATGCAGCGAGCTTTGTTGTCGTGTGTGTCGTACACAGCTTACGGTGACCCCTCGGCTCATGTCCATTCACGTGCAGATCCCTAAGACTGGCGACGGTGCCAGAAGGCTGGAAGCCGTTGGCGACGGGCGCTCAGAAGACTTCCGTCTTTTGTAGACTCATGATGTGTCACAGCACGTGGGCGTACAGCCTATCAAGATGTAGATCTCATCGACGTGGCCGTTCTGGTTCAAACGGCTCGTCGTTCTGACGTGTCTGCAAGGAACTGTGACCAAAACTATGTTTTTGCCACTGTTTTGTCCTGCTAGAAAAATAGCGCCGTTGTGCGCCGTGTGTGTGTGTGTGTGCATCCACTAGGTCCGTGGCACTATTTAGGTTGGCCAGACCTCAGTTGTCATCTCTCTCTGCATATTTCAACATTTGCATCTTCTGACACTTGTGTTTGTGTCCCTAGCCGACCCCTTGTTGTTCTCACCTCCACCTATGTGTGTTAGTGAGTTAGCTAGCTGGCTTGTACTACCACGCTAGCGATAGCAGTGCTAGGAGCTGTCTCTCTTGGTATCAGAGCAGCCAGCCAGTGCTCGCACAGTTGCGTAGCAGAGACGTAGCAACCGTAGTGACAGTAAGCGACCGTAGCCCATGCCTTGAGGAGCAGCAGCAGCAACGCCCCCTGTCTCGGCGAGAGGTCCTGGGAGGACTCACCACCATTTCCACCGCTTATTTTAACAAGTCCGCGAAAGTTCCGTGGCCGATCCGCGGCCAATCCGCGGCAACAGCAGCTGTTCCGTAGAAATTATCCAGTGTTCCGCGGCGACGAGGTTTCCGCAGCGAACGCCGCAGCTCCGCGACCGCAACGGAATCCCGCCGGTGGTCCCGCGGATCTACCGCGGTCGGGCGCGGTGTTCCAAATTGGCCACCCCGCGGTGACGACCCCGCGACAGTTCCGCGGTGATCCGTGGATACGGGGCGTCACACCGCAGCAACTCCGCGGAGGTTCTGGAACACTGCCAGCAGTGCTCCACCGAGCTGGGCGGGCACGAGTCCACGGCAGTGCCGCGGCGACACAACAGTCAGAAGTCGCGGCAGCCCCGCGGTGGTCGTGGAACGCACTGACGGGGTACCCCGACAGTTCGCGGCACTTCATCGCATTCCGCACCAGCGCCGCCGCGGTGAGCATTCGCGACCACGGTGGCTGTTCGCGGCAACCCGTCGCAGCTCCGCAGCTCCGCTACACCCCCCCCACACAACCCATCCGCGGTGATCCGCGGTGCATTTCCGCGGTGAAGTGTACCACGGAAGGGGTCTGCGGAGACATTCTGCGGAGGAGTTTCACGGAGTTGAGGTGCCGCGGTGAGGCGGTCCGTGAAAACACAACAAAGAAAAAGGGAGAGAGGGGGAACCGGCCACCATGCCGAAGCTCACCCCCCCCAGCGCCACCACCGACGTAGCTGCCGAGGGCAGCACCATCAACGGCCAACGCCGGCAGCCGCCATCGTCACCACCGCGGCAGCAGCAGCATTTGCAGCAGGAGCAGCAGCAGCATCATCAGGAGCAGCAGCAGTAGCACCAGCAGCAGTAGCAATAGCAGCAGCGGCAGCAGCCGCTGCCACAACAGCAGCAGCAGCAGCTGCCGCCGAGCCCGACGACATTGGCGCGCCAAGTGCGCGCGCTAGCGGACCTTTAGGCGGAGAGCCGCGATACCTTGACCAGGCAAGTTGCCGAACTGCAGGATCTGGTCAGGAGCTTATTGCCCCAGCAGCAGCAGCGCTCGTCGACTGACCCGAGCGAGGACCACCTCGCCCACGGCGGTAATGCTGATGAAGTCACAGAGAACCTCTCCGACTTCGGCGAGGAGGGCGAGGAAGAGGTGCTACAAGCACGCCTCATCCGCCTGGCGGCCCGTCGCAAAGCGCGTGAGGCCAATGCTGCCCTCTAGGGCACCAGCTCCAGTGCCAACGCTGACCCAAGCTCATCTCGCCACCCACTTAGCTTTGAGGAGCTGGCTCGACGGGCTCGCCTGGGTAAGGGGATTGCCTCCTCGATGCCTGGCCCCGCAGTGGCTTCGGCCGTTGCCCTGCCGACGGTCAAGCCACCCAAGTGGTTTGAGTCAGACCCGGCCCTCTTCTGGACTGGGAACGACTTCAAATCCTGGGAATTGTGCTTCTGTATGTGGTCTATGAGCGAGGGAGTCCTTCCCTACTACCTCACTCCATACCAGGCATCGGACCCCGCCCAGACACAGATGGCAGTCCGCGCAGCTTCTGGCCTGATAAAGGCCGCCCCGGACTTCACCAACGACTTCAGTCGGTTCCTTGGCGATCCGCTGACCGGCTCAGGAGCTGACCCTTGCGCAACGTGGGCACTGGCCGTCACCCTCTTTGAGGGCGCCACCTTTGCTTTGACATCCCAGCGCCTCGCCGACTTCAACTCCCTCTGCCAGACTGCTCAGGAGTCTGCAGCCAACTACTGGCGCCGGGCGACCCAGCTGTACAAGGAACTTGGGGACGACGCCCCTACGCAATACTCCGCCCTCCAGACTATCCTCTACGGCATCCACCCCGACTACGCGCGCTTCTTCAGCAACTTTGACCAGACGCAACTTCGCGACATGGCAAGCGACGGGACCTTACTACGCTGGGCCACTCTCCACTTTCTGGATGTCGCAGGCATGGATGCCGCGAACCGCGCTCGCCATAGCACCGCTTCAGCTGCAGTTTCCGCCGCATCTCCCTCCCCGCCGTCTACAGCAACGGCGGCTCCGGCTCAGAGGAAGAAGGGCCGCAGAGCGTCACGTGGTAGTTCGAGCGCCAGGACCAGCAGCGGCACTAGCATTAGCAGTGTCAGCCGCAACAACAGCGGCGGGAGCAGCAGCAGCAGCGGTGGCAACAACAGTGGCGGCAGCAGCAGCAACAGCGGTGGCAGCAGCAGCGGCTTAGGTAGCACGACAGGACGCCGGCTCGTGTGCTTCAACTGCAGTGGTGTCCATTGCTATCCCGACTGCATCCGCCTGACAGGACGTTACCTGGATCGGGCAAAGGTCACCCGTGGGCTGCAGGAGGCGCACGAGGCACGCATGCGCCAGACGTCCGGAGCGACCGCCCGCTCGGCCGCCACTACCGCAACCGTCTCAGAGGAGTCCACCGCCACAGCATCCTCCTCCTTGGATCCTCGGGACCAGGCGCTCGCCGAGTGCGACAGGACGATCGCCAAGCGGCACCAGCTTCTCGCCTTGCGCTCATCTCAGGGAGGTGCGCGTAAGTTGACTGAGTCGAGGGGCCGTACTGCCTGTGAACTGCCTGTGTCGTTGCATGATGATGCCTGTGGTGGTCCCCATGCCCAGCCGTGTGCGCGTGACGCACCCGATGACGTGTCTTGGTTGCATGCGTCTCATACACGCTCCGTTGCTGGTCTTGTCGCGTCGCCTGCCGAGCGACCTGTTGCCGCGCCTTGTTCCGTCGCCGAGTGCCACGTTGCCCCTTGTACACGGGTCACAGATGCCACGTGGGTCGTGGACTCTGGCGCCACCCATCACATGACGTGTCGTCGTGACGCCTTTGTCGTCTTGCATCCCGTTGGCACTGTTCGCTCTGTTCGCACTGTAGCCGGCCATGAGGTCCTNTGCGTCTCATACACGCTCCGTTGCTGGTCTTGTCGCGTCGCCTGCCGAGCGACCTGTTGCCGCGCCTTGTTCCGTCGCCGAGTGCCACGTTGCCCCTTGTACACGGGTCACAGATGCCACGTGGGTCGTGGACTCTGGCGCCACCCATCACATGACGTGTCGTCGTGACGCCTTTGTCGTCTTGCATCCCGTTGGCACTGTTCGCTCTGTTCGCACTGTAGCCGGCCATGAGGTCCTTGTCCAGGGTGTTGGGGTTGTGCAGTTCACCGGGCCAGCTGGTCCCGTATACATCTCCGACGTCCTCTTTGTCCCTGATCTGGAACTCAGCCTGCTATCTGTCCGTGCTTGCACCAAGATGGGCCTCAGTGTCATGCACACGGCTGTTGATGCTCGCATCTTTGTGCGCGACACCAAGGAGACCGTCCTTAGTGGGACGGTCGTCGATGATCTGTACCACATTGATGGGTATTCTGCAAGTACACCCCCTTTGCCTCCCTCTTCCGCTGCCCGTGTTTTCGTCGCTGGTGCTCTGTCCCCCGAGCATCACCGCCTCCTTCATCGACGTCTTTGTCATGTGCACCTGGGGGCTGTTGATAGACTGATCCACACTCAGCCTACTCTCGGTCTTGATGCAGCGTCCTTC
Source organism: Penium margaritaceum (assembly GCA_023375785.1). NCBI lineage: Eukaryota > Viridiplantae > Streptophyta > Zygnematophyceae > Desmidiales > Peniaceae > Penium > Penium margaritaceum. The sequence goes on from SZWC01000932.1 coordinate 187,345, forward strand.
ACGGCGCCGCCCACGACCGACTGTCTGGCCTGTGCTGCGGGAAAAATGCACCAGTCTACTTATCCTGCGTCCGTCTCCAGGGCTCGTCGACCCCTGGAGCTTGTCCACTCTGACGTCATGGGTCCGCTCCCTGTCGAGTTTCAGGAGGACCGCGGTCGCTACGTCCTGACGTTGACTGATGACTTCACGCGCATGCGTTGGGTCTACAGCTTGCATCAGAAGAGTGATGCCGCCATTGCAGTTCGCATTTGGCTGGTCATGGCCAAACGCCAGTCTCCCCACCAACTTCAGACGTTCCGCTCCGACCGTGGCGGCGAGTACCTCGGTGACATGGCACGCTCCTTCACCGAGCTCGGTGTCTTCCACAACCTCTCTGCTTGCGCCACCCTCCAGCAGAACGGTGTCTCTGAGCGCTGGAACCGCACCATGGAGGATGCAGTCCGCGCCATGCGCGCCAACAACGCCATGCCTGAGGCCTTTGCCCTTGAGGGCATGGCATACATGACCTGGGTCTGGAACCGCATTCCCCATGGTCCCCTCCCAGGTCATCGCACGCCCTACGAATTGTGGTATGGGCGTCACGCGGACCTGCTCCTGGCCCGTGTCTGAGGCTCCCTTGCCTGCGTCTGGTTCACGCCGGAGCAACAGGAGAGCAAGCTCTCTCCGCAAGGCCGCCTCTGCGCCTTCGTTGGGGTCTCCCCGCGGTCAAAGGCCTGGCGGTTCTGGGACCCTGAGCGCCGCCGCATCGTGGAGTCTCGCGACGCTCTCTTCTTCGAGCATCTCACCTTCCGCGACCTTGCTTGCATCCACGCTCTACGTGCTGCTCATGCCCCTGGGTGTTCCGGTCCCTGTCGTGTGGGGGAGGCTCCTGGCCTGGTTGGCACAGTGCCCCCGTCTAGTGCGGTCACTCCGTCGCCGGCACCCCCGGGGCTGTCCCCAGCGGTTGTGCCAACCGGCACCCCCAGCCCCGCCCCGTCTGTGGCTCGCTCCTCTGCCCCCGACTCTCCGCTCTCGCCCGTGTCCGAGTCTGCGTCCGAGTCCGCTTCCGCGTCTGAGACTGAGTCTGACCCTGCTTCTGCTTCCGCGTCTGAGGCTCAGTCCGACCCTATGTTCGCATCCGTGTCTAGCGCTGAGCTGTCCTCGTCTCCAGCCATAGACGCGCCTGCATCTGTCGTGGGCCTGTCCCCAGCAGTTGACGCAACGCTAGCCTGGAGTGGCACGCCTGCCGTGCGGACCACACCGGCATGTGAGTCATCAGCGCCCTCTGCTCCTGCCCCATTGGACCCTTACACACGGGCACCTGGCGGACGTCTCCGCCCGCGCCCCACGCACAGCGTCATCAGCGGTGATCCGGGCACAAAGGCCCTCGGCCTGAGTGCGCACGACCTTGCTGAGGTTCACCCTGGCTGTGCCACTGGTGCGGCACTACTTGCTCATGAGCACAGTCTTGCTCATGACGCCACTGAGTCCATGGTGACGGTCGACCCTCCCTCTGCAGCATATGCCCTGGCTACACGGAGTGGACCAGTGTTGGCTCCCGATCCCACCAGTCTGCCTGAGGCCTTGTCGGCCCATGATGCGGAGCAATGGCGCACTGCCTGCCAGGCTAAGCTAGATGCCATCCGCGAGCACGGAGTCTTTGAGCTGGTGAACTTGCCAAACAACCGCAAGGCCATCAAGGCCAAGTGGGTTCTACGCAAGAAGCTTAAGCTAGACGAGACTGTGGAGCGCTACAAAGCGCGCTTGACACTAAAGGGCTTCTCTCAGGTCCCTGGTGTGGACTACACCAAAACCTTTGCTCCTGTTGGACGGATGACAACCACACTCACGTTGCTGAGCCAGGTGGCACAGCACGACTGGGAACTCCATCAGATGGATGTCAATAATTCCTTCCTAAACGGGGATCTTGAGGAGGAGATCTACATGGTCCAGCCACCTGGCTTTGAGGATGGTACAGGTCGCGTGTACCGGCTGCGGAAGGCCTTGTATGGCCTGAAGCACTCATCGCGCTGCTGGAACCAGGAGATCACCAGCACGCTGAGACGAGCTGGGTACGTTCAGAGTGATGCTGACCCATCCCTCTTCATCTCACAGTCCCCAGCACCGCTCGCTGCCATCCTCGTCTACGTGGACGATCTTCTGATCGCCTCGCCCGACCTGGGAGCAGTGAATGCTGCCAAGGCCGTTCTCTCCTCGGCCTACAAGATGAAGGATCTTGGTGAGGCCTCTATCTTTTTGGGGATGGAGATCGTGCGCGACCGTGTTTGTCGTACACTCCATGTTCATCAGGGACGCTACGCAGAAACCGTGGGGGAGCGCTTTGCCGACCTCCTCGCGGCCGTCCGCATGGCCTCCACGCCCATGACCACTGAGGGGCAGGCCGCCCTAAAGGTCGATGACCCAGCAGACCTGGGGGAGCCAGTTGATGTGACCCTGTACCTACGAGTCATCGTCTCGCTCATGTACTTGGCCACCACGACACGGCTCGACATTGCCTTCACTGTCAACCTGCTCGCCCTGTTCTCACAAGCTCCGCGCCAGCGAACACTGGAGGCCGCAATCCGGTGTGTGCGCTACATTTTGTCCACCGCACGCTTCGACCTGAGCTTTCGTGAGCAGGTGTCCGTTGTGCTCGATGGGTACACAGACAGCGACTGGGCGTGGAGTCCAGATGGCAAAAGCCGCACCGGCTACATCTTCCTCATTGGAGGCACTGCAGTGTCCTGGCGAAGTGGGAAACAGGGTTGCATCGCACGTAGTACTGCTGAGGCAGAGTATGTTGCCCTAGGCGCCGGTGCAGCAGAGTGTGTCTGGCTTGTCCGTCTGTTGCGTGAACTGCGTCAGTCCATCCCCCCCGTGGTTCTCCAGTGTGATAACATGAGCGCGGAGGCCATCGCCAAGAACTCAAGTGTGTTCCATGCACGCACAAAGCACATCAATGTCGAGCATCACTTCGTGCGTGACCTGGTTGATCGTGGTGAGATCCGAGTCATCCACGTGAGTACTGACAGGCAGTGCGCGGATTTTCTGACCAAGGCTCTCGGTCGTTCGAAGTTTCATGCGGCCACTCGTTTCGTTGGACTCTGCCCCACCCCTGTTGCAGGTTGATTCCTCATGTGCCACCCTGTATGTGCTGTGCCTACTGCTTGTAGCGGCTGTGCGTTTCCTGCTCTGTACAGCGTCAGTGTCTGCATGTGCATGGACGTGTTACGCCCTCCGGTCATGGGGGAGTGTTGTTGTGTGTGTCGTACACAGCTAACGGTGACCCCTCGGCTCATGTCCATTCACGTGCAGATCCCTGAGACTGGCGACGGTGCCAGAAGGCTGGAAGCCGGTGGCGACGGGCGCTCAGAAGACTTCCGTATTTTGTAGACTCGTGCTGTGTCACAGCATGTGGGCGTGCAGCCTATCAGGATGTAGATCTCGTTGACGTGGCCGTTCTGGTTCAAACGGCTCGTCGTTCTGACGTGTCTGCAGGGAACTGTGACCAAAACTATGTTTTTGCCACTGTTTTGTCCTGCTAGAAAAATAGCGCCGTTGTGCGCCGTGTGTGTGTGTGTGCATCCACTAGGTCCGTGGCACTATTTAGGTTGGCTAGACCTGAGTTGTCATCTCTCTCTGCATATTTCAACATTTGCAGCTTTTGACACTTGTGTTTGTGTCCCTAGCCGACCCCTTGCTGTTCCCACCTCCACCTGTGTGTGCTAGTGAGTTAGCTAGCTGGCTTGTACTGCCACGCCAGCGACAGCAGTGCTAGGAGCTGTCTCTTAGAGCTGACTTCTTGAGGAAAGCACTAGCACGCAGAAAGTTCCTTGTGGCCATTTGTTCTGTTGGACTTCGCCCCTTGCCTGAGAGTGGTTGAGTGTTGGGTGTGTCTGTGTCCGTGTCGCATCTATCGTTGCACTCGTTGTTGTACTCGTCTCAGTGCTGCACGTGTATGGACATGCGTACCATCGGGTCATGGGGGAGTGTTGTGATTTGTGACGTTCCTATCGACCTGTACAATTTACTGTGACCACTCGGCCGTGTCCATACTTGTGCAGATCCTTGATGCGGACCATGGTGGTACCGGTGCATCATGTGGTGGCGGACTACCAGCTTGGAGCTGACCGATGACTGTTCCATAGCTCTGGACGCTACCCGGGACCTCCCGCACTTTTTTTGCAGCACGCAGGAGTTTATCGGTGGACTGGCCGTGGTCTTGATTTGCATGTTTTTGCATTGTGTGTCCACCATTTTATGCCGGATGCATGCATCCGGTCCAGTCGTAGCGTCCGGCTTGTGATCCTGCACGTCTAGGTTCAGACGGCGTAGCGTTCTAAGATTTGTGCGCAGAGTTACGACCAAAGCAATGGTTTTGGGCCGGATTGAGAACAGATCTTGCACTGCCGCGTGCGACACCCGCCGTGCGCTGCGGCAGGTATTTATGCCATGGACTTGTCATTTGTCATTTCTCTCTACAACTGCTATTGAAGCATTCTAACACTTTGCCTTGTCTCCTAGCCAGACCCCTTCCGTCGTGTGCACGACTTGTGAATGTTATCTCCGTCTCATTGGGTATTGACATTTAGTCCATGGTTGTGTCGTTAGGAAGCTTCCACACATTTTCACACTTAACTCTCTAACATCTTTACCCAACAACTTTTATTGATGTGTGTAGATAGCTTTTGCCCAATGTACTAATACTTTCACCTTCATCCCGGTATTCGTAAACGTATGTGTGTGGGGTTAGGTTACGAGCACTCCCGGTGCACCTATTGTTCCTCTCGGAGGTAGTCAAGCTGCTGGAGCAGCTGTGCAGCCCTCATGGCTTTACCGAAGTCTGGGTAAGGCCATGTTGACTTGACAGTCAACATCTCCCTTCCCTTTCTACATCCCCTCTCCATACTTTCTCCTCCTCCTCCCCCAATTGCAACCTTCCCTCAAAACCAACCAACCAACCCTTCAGGTGTTGAATGCCAGTATCTTTCCACACGACATGGACTGTGAGGTCAGGTAGCACGCAATCGTCCACTGCAGAAGAGATGTATACGACACTATCCTTACGGCACTCCTCCTCTTCTGTCACTCTATTTCTTCCCTCTATGCTAAGTTGTTTGCTTCGTTGTTATCTCAATGCAATGGAAATGTGGTGTGCCACATTACGGAATGGAACACAATGCTTCACAGGGTAGAGAAGCCCAAAGCTGTTCTCAAGACATCAAAATGGCACTGAACACACCTCTGTCCTCTAAACTCAAAGCTGGCACACCAGCTACTTCTCTAGAGGATGCAGCAGCAGCCACAGAAGCAGCCTGACAGGGTGACGCCACATGGACGAGGCGGCGGTAGAGAGAGTACGGGTGCCCCACAGGCTCCTTCTGTGGATGCTGCTGCTGCCCTCTGCTGCCTGCTGCTGGTGCCGATGCCTTGAACAGAGCTTACACAGAGTGAAGTAATCCCTTCCTCCCCCCTCACTGTCACAGGTTCTGCAATGTTATGCAGTGGGGATTAATTCTCGCTTTCTGGAGATGGGGAAGGGGAGGGGGTGGGGGGGGGGGGGGGGGGGGGGGGGGGG
>SZWC01000932.1:202119-224451 GCA_023375785.1 Penium margaritaceum
CCCCCCCCCCCCCCCCCCCCCCCCGGGCCGCACCGACCATACAGTAACCGGCAACTCTAAGCAACGAAGCCAGCCGACCGTTTTCCCGATCTTGAACATAGTACGCTACGTAGTACGTATAGTTCCCGCTTCCAGCACAGAAGTGTCATTTCCAACAGCCATTATGATCCCAAAACCAGCCAACCTCTCTCTTTATGTTTCCAGCACATTGCTCAAACAACTAATAAGCCTCTTAAAGGGTATATTATCTTACTAAAATTCATTTAAACCATATTTTTTACCTGAAAATTCATCCAAAACCCTATAAACTTCTCCAAACAATGGTTCCATAGATTTTATATCACACAAACACAACGGGACCAAATTCTTTCCAAGATGGGATTTTTTTCGGACTATCATGCAATTTTTTTAAATATATTTTTCTGAAAAAAATTAAACCTACATCCAATGCACCCACGTTGCATGAAAACAAGAACAAGAATCCGATTTGTAGTTGTAATTCACTTATGAAAACACAAGGTCAAGGGAAGAAAAAAATTTGTAGGCCTTGATCAATGAGAATATTTAATAAAAAAAAATCTCTCCTCAAGTACCAAAAACATTCATCACTAGAACAGATTAGTACCATCATTTAGCTCAAAGGATCATGATGTACACAACTCATGCAAACTACGAAAAACTGAAACACCTTTATAGGCTTAAACTGTTGCGATTTGTGACGTTCGTGTACAGTTTACTGTGACCACTCAGCCGTGTCCATACTTGTGTAGATCCCTGTGGCGGGCCCTGGTAACACCCGTGCGACGACTGGCGGCGGATTACTGTTCCACAGCCCCACATACTGCCGAGACTCTCTGTTTTCTTTTCTACAGCTTGCAAGCGTCTTTCGGCGGACTGGCCATGAGCCCTATTTGCATGTTTTTGCATTGTATGTCCACCGTCTGATGATGGATGCATGCATGTGACCAGTCGTAGCGTCCATCTTTTGATTCTGCATGTCTAGGTTCAGACGGCGTAGCATTTTGACATGTGTGCGCAGAGTTCCGGCCAAAACAGTGGTTTTGGGCCGGTTTTAGGACAACTCTTGGACTGCCGCGTACGACACCCGCCATGCGCCGCGGCAGGTATTTATGCCTTGGACTTGTCATTTGTTGTTTCTCTCTACATATGCTATCGAAGTATTCTAACACTTTGTCTTGTGTCTCGTATCCAAACCCTTGACGTTGTGTGCACGACCTATGACTATCGTCACCGACTAACCAGGCATCGACGCCTAGTCAGCGGCTGTGTTGCTAGGAAGCTTCCACGCATTTTCTCTTGGTATCAGAGCAGTGAGGCAATTCTCGCTGAGCTATGCAGCAAAGACGCAGTAGAGCAGCATCAGTGAGATTCACCGCTGAAACAGATTCTTTGGGGCCTGTCGGAGATAGCGGGTTGCCGTCGGCGCAGCCCTCACCCACCACGTGAGATCAAAGTAGCGCTGTTGCCATTGTGCCAGCAGCAGCAGCAGCAGAGGCAGCATCAGTAGTGTAGCAGCAGCAGCAGCAGTGTGTGGCGGCTGCATTAAGCGCAGCTGCCATCCACAGCCGCATTGGCAGCAGCAGCAACGGCGGCAGCAACAGCGCAGCAGCAGCGGCGGCAACAGCAGCGTAGCACCAGCAGTGGCAGCCGCGGCGGCAATAGTAGGGCAGGAGCGGCAGCAACAGCAGCAGCAGCAGCAATGCAACAGTGGCAGCAACAGCAGTGGGCGGCGGCGGCAGCGAGCAGCAGCCACAGCGTGCAGCAGTAGCAGCAGTAGCACAGCCGCTACTGCCACCGCTGCATATGAAGCTACACAGTTGCTGCTGCAACTGATAGCACAACTGCGGCAGCAGCTGAGCGGAAGCTGTTGCGTAGCTTCCGCGTAGCTTCCGCGCAACCGCCGCGGAGCGGCTGCATGCTCGGGAAGAGTCGCAAGAAAAAAAAAGGAGGGGAGGCGAGCTGATGTCAGCAACTTTGTTCGCTGACATCATCAGGTCGTGCTGACGTTAGCAACCACCTACTAACGTCAGCACCATACTTTGCCAATTTTTTTGCCGGACAGTCAAAAGTTGCCAGCGTATCAACTCGTTGAGAAACGCCTACGGTTTTTGAATCCGACAAACTTGACCTGTCGCCCCATACTGAGCGATGACATGAGCCTCTCCGACAACGAGAAGGGACCAGGTGACCCCTCCTCCTCTTCGTCTGGTGTGCTGAGTCCAAGCTCGCAGGCCATTGAGGACCTGCGAAGCCAGCAGGATGAGATGCGTCACCTCCAGAGAGTGCAGACTGACGCTATCCGCACGCTGATTGAGCTTCTACGTGCTCAGTCCACGACTCCTCGGCAGGCTTCTGAGGGAGCTGCCGGCGTCGCGGTCTCTACCCAGCAGTCGGCTCAGGCACCCGTGACAGGCGCTCGAACTTACCCACCACCTGCTGACCTCCTTGATAATGAGCCACTCATGCCAGGCATTACGGATGATTCCCCGGCTCAGGAGATTCGAGTTCTTCAGGAGCGCCTCCGTTAGCTGTAGACGGGCACCCGATCTCCTTCGTTTTCCCCAATACGATTATCACATGACTACCGTAGTGACCATCCTCTTCCAGAAGTCTTTCCCGTCTCTCTTCCTACTCAGCCTGTGGTTGCTCTCCCCACGGAGCGGTAGCCCAAGGATTTTGAGGCACCACCTCCACGGTACATCAGTGAGGATGGCTTCGACTACTGGGAGATTCTATTTCAGGTGTGGACTACTTCTGAGGGAGTGTGGCCTTACTAACACAGCTCGTACCAGCCTACAGACCCAGCAGAGGTATTGACAGGAGCCCGGACCATGCGCAGACTCCTCTACACCATGCCACGCGAGACCATCATCGACTTCCGCCCCTTGGTGAGGCCGGCACACGCACCGGCGCCGATCCCCGTGGAGGTTGGGATGTGGCCTTATCCTTGCCGGCCGCAGAGACGTATGCCACTCGTGCATCATACATTCGTGCTTTCCATTCGCTCCGTCAGGGGCCTACAGAGCCTACAGCAGAATACTGGCGACATGCCATGCGCATCTACACGCGCTCGGGGACGTCAGGAGGCACACAGCTATGGGCGCTTCGTACGATTATGCTTGGAGTTCGCCTCGAGTACACCGACATCTTCACACGGTATAGCGATGTTGTCCTCGAGCCCTTCTCTGTCACTCTGCATGTATTTCCTTGGGCGCATCAGCTCTTCCTTCAGGTGACCTCAGCCTGTGCGGCAGCCGTAGCCCATCAGGAGACTTCCCTCGCTGCAACAGCCATCGCCTCACCATCATCTTCCCTCCTATAGTCTCCCTCTTCCTCCTCCATCACTTCCTTATCTTCCTCTTCCTCTTCGACCCCATCTACACCCACTCAGACACAGGGCGTTGCAGCAGTCGCACAGGGGAAGAAGAAGAATAGGAAGCGTGGATCAGGTTGGCAGAGTCATCATCCAGTGGTAGCGGTGGCTGTTCAATGCACTGGTACAATTGTGGAGGCGCCCATCGCTGCACCGAGTGCCAGCAGCCGCTTGACTGGGCGTGGATCACTCGTGGGCTCCAGGCTACTCATGCTCTCTGTTCCACATCGGGCACATCACTCGCATCCTCCTCCGGACGCGCGACGGCCACGACTACAGCTGTTCCTGCCTTCTCACCGGCGAGTAGCAGCGATCCGGACCCGCGCGACCGCACCATCGCCGAGCATCACCACCTTCTGGCGCTCCGCTTTCAGGGAGGTGCGAGTGTGTTGTCATCGTCGGGCGGTTCATAGACTGCTTGTTCGTCTTTCTGTGGCTCGTGACGACGCGTGTGGGGGAGCAGAGTCTGCATGTGATGATGATGGTCCTGATTGCACCAAGTGGATTCATGAGTCTCATCTTTGTGTTGTGCGTCGTTCCTCCCCACTGACGGCTTAGCGTCCCTCTGATGCCGAGTGTTTCGATGCTCGTTGTACAGTCACATCCACCAGCCGTGACTTCGATGGCACTTGGATCATCGATTCTGGTGCCACCCATCACATGACGTGCCGTCGTAGTGACTTTGTTGTTCTCCGTCTTGTCACGTCAGTCCATTCGGTTCGTATAGGGTCTGGTTAGTCCTTGCCAGTCCATGGTGTTGGGGTTGTATGCTTTGATGGTCCGTATGGCCCCTTGTACTTTTTCGACATGTTGTTTGTGCCTGATATTGAGCTAGCTTGCTTTCTGTGCGTGCTTGCACCTTGATGGGTCTCTCTGTGGAACACACCGCTGATTCAGCGACTGTGACTGCTACAAACACCCGTAGTGTCGTCCTGCGTGCTATAGTCATAGATGATCTGTATCGCATCGCTCGGCCCTCCTCCCCTTGCTCGTCCTCTTCCTCCGGTCGTGTCTTTGTCACTGGTGTTCTATCTCCGGACCACCAGAGGTTGCTTCATCACCGTCTCTGTCACGTGGGCTCCGACACTGTGTCAAAGCTCATTCGAACACAGCCTGCTCTTGGTCTTGACGTGGCTTCTTTCGAGAAGCCACCCAAGACAAACTGTCTTTTTTGCGCTTAGGGGAAGATGCACCCGTGCACCTACCCTGCCTCTCGTTCCCGAGTGCTTCGGCCTCTCGAGCTGGTTCACTCAGACCTTCTCGGCCCTCTCCCGATCGAGTCCCTGTCTGAGAGGGGCCGGTATGTTCTAACTCTGACTTACGACTTCACGCGAATGCAGTGGGTCTATAGCTTGTGTTAGAAGAGCGACACCGCCCTTGTAGTTCGACTCTGGCTAGTGATGGCTGAGCGTCAGTCCCGCCACACGCTATACACCTTCTGCTCGGATCGGGGCGACGAGTTCCTTGGCGAGATGGACTCCTTTGCTAAGCACGAGATTTTTCACCAGGTCTGTGCTCCTGCTACCCCCCAGCAGAACGGTGTTTCTGAGCGTTGGAACCGCACCATGGAGGAAGTGGTTCGCGCCATGCGGTCTGAGTGCGGTCTCCCGAAGTCTTTTGTCTTTGAGGGTTTCGCCTACATGGCTTGGGTCTAGAACCGCCTCCCACACGGTCTGCTTACGGACCATATCACACCGTACGAGCTCTGGTTTGGACACCGTACTGACCTTCAGCTCGCTCGCATCTGGGGCTCCCTGGCCTCCGTGTGGTACACCGAGGACCAACAGGGGTCCAAGGTCTCACCGCGAGGCCACTTGTGTGTCTTCATCGGCATTTCCCCACGGTCAAAGGCCTGGCGTTTCTGGGACCCTACTCGTCATCGCGTCATTGAGTCCTGCAATGCGCTATTTTTCGAGTCGCTCACCTACCGTGACTTGACTGCGATCACAACACTCTCCGCCACCCATGTTCCTTCCTGTGAGGGTTCTCGGCAGATGAAGGAGACTTCCACGCCAGCAAGCATCCCTCATCAGGCGGATGTGTCCACTGCCCCCTCTCGGTCTCCTGCCCTTGATGATCACGCGATCATTGCCGTTGATCCAGAGATCTTGCCTATCCAGCCTGTTTCACACCCCATAGGTACCTTTGTTCCCACGTCTCCTTCTGCACCAGCACCTACGTCTGCTAGCACCCCTATTTCCGTATCTGATCCAGCCTCGCCCACTCCCGTTCCTACGTCAGCTGGAACTCCTGCCTCAGTGTCCGGTCAAGTCTTGCCTGCTCCAGCTGTCACACCCAGCCCCGTGTTTCCCACACACACATCTCCTCGCACGGTGTCTCCGGTTGCCTCGTCTCAACCCTCACTAGCTGCGGTCGATTCTGTCCCTGAGCCTGAGGTGCGTCCTTCGACCTCAGGTTAGTCCTGTGAGCCCGGTGGCCGTCTTTGACCAATGGATTCTGGAGCTCAGTGAGCGTCGGGCCCCAAACCCAGGCGCTCCTCTCGCAACATCGCGAGTGGTGACCCCGGCATAAAGGCCCTAGGTTTGAGTGTCCGCATTAAGCTCAAAGAGTTGCATCAAGTGTGCCCCGTTGGGCACAACCTCGTCACTCGCGAGTCTCATATCGCCTGTGACGCAGCAGCTGATGTCGTGGTCATCAGGCCCGGCACTGAGGTGTGTGCACTCGCCACACAGAGTTCTCCCTCTATGGCGCCTGACCCGGGCACACTGAGGGAGGCTCTCTTGTCACAGGATGCTGACGCTTGGCATGCTGCCTGCGAGGATGAGCTTTGCGCTATCCGAGAGCGCAGAGTCTACGAGCTTGTCGACCTTCCTCTTGGGAGGAAGGCTATTCAGGTCAAGTGGGTCTTTTGCAAGAAGGTGAAGCCGGATGGCTCATTGGAACGCTACAAGGCCCGCTTGGTCATCAAGGGGTACTCTCAGATCGAGGGAGTCGATTACACCGACAGTTTTACCCCTGTCGGCCGCATGACCTCAGCTCAAGCTCTGTTCGGTGTAGTGGCTCAGCATGATTGGGAAGAGCACCAGATGGATGTGAACAATGTGTTCCTCCATGGCTCTCTGGATGGGGAGATTTACGTGGCTCAGCCACCGGGCTTTGAGGACAATGACAAGGTCTAGCGCTTGCACAAGTCCTTGTACGGCCTCAAGCAGTCTCCGCGGTGTTGGAACCGGGAGATCACCGACACTTTGACTCGTGCAGGATACGTACAGAGTGAGGCAGACCCCTCTCCGTTCATCCTACCGATACCCGAGCGGTTCACCGCCGTCCTGGTCTATGTTGATGACCTTCTGATCGCGTCTCCATCCCTGGAGGCCGTGGAGGAGGCCAAGGCTGTCCTACAGACTGCCTACAGGATGAAGGACCTCGGTCCTGCATCGGTGTTTCTCGGTATGGAGATCGCAAACATCGGACACTGTTGTTGCATCAGGCCCGATACGCACGAGTCGTGGGGGAGCACTTTAGCGATCTCCTTGGTGCAGTGTCCTCCGATTCCACACCTCTCACACCCGATGGGTAGGATGCCTTGAAGGTGGATGATCCTACACAACTAGGGGAGACAGTGGATGTGACCTTGTACCTCCGTCTCATCGGATCTCTCATGTACCTGGCCACTACCACGCGTCCTGACATCGCGTTTGCCATCAACCTCCTCGCTCAGTTTTTGCAGGCTCCACGTTCGAGAGCCCTTCACGTGGCTGTGCAAGTAGTGCGGTACGTGGTCTCCATGCCATACCTTGGACTCTGTTTTTGTCGACAGTGTTCGGTGGTCCTTGACGGCTACACTGACAGTGACTGGGCTTGGAGCGTAGATGGGCGCAGCGATACTAGCTACGTGTTTCTACTTGGTGGCACCGCTCTGTCTTGGCGAAGGGGCAAGCAGGGCTGCATCGCACGTAGTTCATCGGAGGCAGAGTACCTTGCTTTGGACGCGGGGGCTGCTGAGGCAGTATGTCTGCAGCGCTTGCTCCTTGAGCTTGGGCAGTCAGTACCCGCCATTGTGCTGCGTTGCGACAACCAGATTGCTCTCGCCATTGCAGAGAACTCCGGTATCTTTCATGCTCGCACAAAGCACATTACGGTTGAACATCACTTCGTTCGTGATCTGGTGGAGCGACACGTGATCTCCGTCATGTGGGTTGGCACTGACATGTAGTGAGCTGATTTCTTGACGAAGGCACTAGCTCGCGGAAAGTTCCTGATGGCCATTCTTTATTTTGGGCTTCGCCCCATGCCTGAGGGTGGTTGAGTGTGGGATATGCATCTGTGCCTCATCTGTTTGTGTCACTCACTATTGTGTTTGTACCAGTGCTGCACATGTATGGACATGCGTACCATCGGGTCATGGGGTAGTGTTGTGAATTGTGACGTTCGTGTACAGTTTACTATGACCACTCGGCCGTGTCCATACTCGTGTAGATCCCTGAGGCGGGCCCTGGTGACACCGGTGCGACGATTGGTGGCGGACTACCGGCTTGGAGCTGGCCGACTACTGTTCCAGAGCCCCAGATGTTGCCGGGACTCTCTGTTGTCTTTTCTACAGCTTGCAGGCGTCTTTCGGCGGACTGGCCATGAGCCCTATTTGCATGTTTTTGCATTGTATGTCCACCGTCTGATGATGGATGCATGCATGTGACCAGTCGTAGCGTCCGTCATTTGATTTTGCATGTCTAGGTTCAGACGGCGTAGCATTTTGACATGTGTGCACAGAGTTACGGCCAAAACAGTGGTTTTGGGCCGGTTTTAGGAAAGCTCTTAGACTGCCGCGTGCGGCACCTACCGTGCGCCGCGGCGGGTATTTATACCTTGGACCTTTCATTTGTTATTTCTCTCTGTGTATGCTATTGAAGCATTCTGACACTTTGTCTTGTGTCTCGTAGCCAAACCCTTACCGTTGTGTGCACGACTTGTGACTGCCGTCACCGTCTGACCAGGCACTGACGCCTAGTCAGCGGCTGTGTTGCTAGGAAGCTTCCACGCATTTTCTCTTAAACAACATATTATTTTATCATAAAAAACAAAGATTTTAAGTGGCCGACAGCCACCTCAAATTCTTGAAGTTCTGCTTTGTCATTGGGTTTGCAGTTCGTTGTGTTCGAGCCACGACTTGAGGTCTAGGGTTGGACCTTACATAGTTCCAACATTGAGAGAAATTATAATCCCCAATACCATAACTTACAAAAGCATGTATGCACCGTCAATGCAATACAAAATTCTTTCATCCCATGAGTGTTCTTATGATGACGGTTGCATGAAATGGTTCGACACAAACTCTCAATGGTCTTCTACATTGATGGTCCCTGTCTATCTGTACAGCTTATTGTTTTTGGAGTTGTGTCTAGTTCTCGGCCGCTCACATCCGTTATGCCCTCTTGTCTCACCAGACATGCTCGCACATGTACAGATTGAAAGATTATTACTGCACATGGGAAGTCAACGCTCAAGATTGTCATGGTTGTTGGCATCAATCCTATAATGAAGTTACTAGGCTTTCCTGGGATGCCTCTTGGCATAGCCGACTTGCCTCAGTTTTCTCCTCTTGACTACTTTGCTAGGATGTGGTAGATTCCAGGCATCATCCATTCTTATTCTCATTGTTTGCATCATTGTCATTTCCTCATGGGTTTTTGGGGGAGTTGCATGTTGTCCCGGGTGCTGATCCTTACAGGGCCACCGAGTCGGTCTTTGGCCACACACTGATGAGAACCCACCCGTGGTTAATCCTCCAAAGTCGGACTTGACACCCTACTGATGGTGCATGCTGGCTCGAGGAGTCACTCGGTAAAGGTGTGCACTCACTTCTGCTTAATCTCTCACCACCCCTACCCGGATTCTTGTCTACATTTTGCTTCTAAGGCAAACACATAAACATCCATGGCGTGTGTGGCTCCTTGGACTATCCACTCTTTCATTCTCCCATCACCCTCTCATAACTTTGAACCTAGCAAACTAGTACTGGTATCAGAGCAATGAGGGTCTTCCCTCATGCTTCATGGTCCATGGGTCGTTGGAGAGCAGTTTCCCTCACCATTGGGCCTGACACGCATGACAACCGAGTAGTCTTCCGTTGCCCATTCCTGGGTGCACGTAAGAGCATGTGTAGATCCTGGGGTTGCTACACTCATTACGGAACCCTTAATCTCTCCTACATCCCACTCCACATTTCTTATCGGTGGTCGCATCTCGTAACCAATACACCATCCCCTAGCAAGAAACGCTCCATGTTGTGCACTGGCATCTTTCGCCACTCCCGGGTCTAGCATTCAACATTCTTGGCTCGCAGCTGCCATCGCACTGCTTCTCAGGACCGAGTAGCCCTCTTTCGCTTCACATCTTGTTTTGCTTCTTTCGTGCTCGGTGTCGCACCCAACAAGTAGTACTCCATGCTTTGCATTGGCGTCTACTGCCACTCTCAAGCCCAACTTTGGGCATTCTTGGATCGAAGTAGCGGTTGCACCACTTCTCTATGCCACGTAGCCCTATTTTGATTCACATTCCTGGTTGCTACGCTCGCAATCGTACGTCTCACAAGCATGCACTTGAGAACCTCTTGGCCACGCAGTCCTCATGGCAGTGGTACTATGTCGCTCTATGTCCTCCGTTGTTGCCATAGCGGTGCACCTTTTGAGCACCGGCCACATCTCTCGACCATGTGCTGTCTAGCTGCAACCACCGCCACAATCGGGTCCATTGTTGGGCTGTGTGCAATAGCTTATTTCTGAGCACACCCATCTCTTCAGGCATTCAGCATCACGTATCCTTGGCTACCATTGTAACCATCCCACACGGCATGTTCAATTCACCTTTTTCTTCACTCACCCCCTGACAACGAACTCAACTCACCACGTAAAGGTGTTAGTTTGGTAGCGTGTGGGGTGCAAGGAGTATTCGGTCTTCGACCCACTCTTTTCAAGCAATGACTCTTACGTACCACCATGGATGAGTATGCTTGACTCTTGCTACCTGCAAAGTGAGCGTGCACGGTCGGCTGAGGCGGAGGAGTGTGAGATCAATCGCAAAATTTACACAGATGATGACCTACCATCCATGCTCTCCGTCACTAGGCATGCAACCCACAGGCTCCAATCCTCCTCCTGATTATGCACCCACTCTTGGCCCTATAGCTGTTGACACTACCAAAGCATCGGTGATGCATGAGATCCCAGACAATGTGCTTGCTCTGCCAATCCACTCGGATCCTATTAGCCTGGCAAATGTTGTTTTTGACTTAATAACTAGTGCAACCGCCATATTCTCTCCAATTGTGTGGGCCAGCAGAGCTTTAACACACATGGCACTAGGGAGAGTGGCAGAGGTATACACTAAGGCATCATCCTCGCTGATCCTTCTTGCAATAGCCGTCATTAGCATCGCCACACTGGTGATTGTGGCAACAACTATTGTAGCATCAACTGAACCCAATGTAGCCTATGCAACATCCAGTGCCGTTGAATTTATGCGTGCATCCATTGTAGCAATAGTTCAGACTCCCACTGGCATAACCTACATCCTCACTTAGCTTGCCAGCACCGGCGTTCTCGTCAACTCTACGGCAGTAGAAGTGGCAGTACACACTGAAATTAGACTCCTCTGTCTGGTTTTTGCAGCCTCCGCTTGGGTTGTGGCGTTGGTATCCTCAGCCGCAGTGGTGGTTCCTCCAATCTTCTCCCTTCTCCCATGCTTCTAGCTTGGTGAGCACCCCTCATTGCATCCACTTTGTACCCTATCCCATTTCTGCAACACTCTTGAGCACCCCTTTGCACTCTTTGCTTTTCATCTCTCCTCCCTTGTTGCATCATGCCGGCTCCCAAGTAAACCATTAAGGCTGTTCATGGCATCCTCACTGAAGCCCAGGCCGCACGTCGTAGGGTCGAAGGGGATCTCCACAATGGGCTGGATGCCAAAGAAGAGCTGGGCACCATCGTGACCAAATTTTTCATGGAGCATCTCCATTGTGTTCCTCCAATTGCTGATGTGCTTCTTGTTGAGAAGATTTTGGTGGCTGAGTCTTCTCCTCTTGTCGATGCCTCTACAAACTCCTCTGTTCCTCCTCTCTCTACCGCTGCTCTTGCTCGTGCCTTACTCCTTTCAAGAGTGTGCCACCACAATTTACAACTGAACTCATCTTCTCTTATTGGGAGACATGTTTTAGAGCTTGGACGCAAGGGGAGATACCGTGGGGATACCACTCCCACGACAAACCCCCTATCGTCCCTTAGCCTGCTCTGGCCGCTCATGTTGTCCGTACTCTCATCAACACTGGGCCCCAGGGCCTCTTGGATGACATCGGTACGTATAATGCTGACCCGGCACGCGGCACCCGTGCTGATCGAACAATTTCCCACGCTCTCATTCGTCACTGCAAAATAGTGACCAGTCACGCTTACAAAGCGTCTTCTTTGTCTTGTTTTGTACCGTGCACATGCACGGTGACAAGTCCGCTGATTAGTGTATAACATTCGGCCTATACCTTCTTCGTGCTTTGGCAGGATACTGATCGGCAGACTTGTTGGTGTCACTATGTGTGTCCATTAGACATGCATAGCGGTTCAATAGACACGCACAGAAAAACAGACATGCATATCGACTGTGGCTCCCGGCTCCCGCTATGCTTGTCTATCAATTGTTGTTGGTATCATCCCTAAACTCTGAGATATGTGCTTGCATGTTCCCCAGTCTGAGCTTGAGCACCTTGCTGTTGCATCAGCCTCGGCTAACTGACCACACGACATTGGGCCGCTCTATGAGATTAGAGCTGCTCGGCTCAGATACAAGGGGAGGAACCTCCAAAACAATTGCCTTAATCGCTCCACACTTGCTACTTTCACAGATGTATCCATCTCCTCTTCTCTAGCCTCCACTTCATTATCTTCCTCATCTTCCTCCTCTACCAATGCCTCCGCCCATGCCAATTAGAGCACTAGACGCTATAAAGGAGGTGGATAAGGGCGTGGCCAAGGTAAGGGTGGCGGCTATGGTGGCAAAACCATTGACACACCTTCCGCACCCAGTGCAATCACTTGCTAGAACTACGGAGCCTCTAGATAGTTGGCTTCCAAATGGCCGGCTCCTCATGATGTTGTGCATCTCGCAACCGCTATGAGTGTCCATTGCACCCGCACTAGCATCAGCTCCTCTCCCGTTGCTGCTTCAGTCACAAAAGTGGCCCCACCTTTTTCCTCCTTTGCCTCAGTGTCTGCCTTCATGACCACTCTGCTACCTCTCTAGCACCCCATCTTTTGGCTTGCTTCCTAGCGTTGGATGACTCTAGCCTCTGGTCTCACCTACAATGGGTCCCCATCCGTCCACTACATTGTACCTACCTGGCCCCGTGACAATGGACATGCATTTTTGACCGCCACTTTGATCGTCACATTGAGGAGCGTTTCGTGGAGCATCGTCTGACCGATGGGTGCTAATGGAGAAGTGAACCGCAATGGGAGTCACGGTGTCACCATTCTTAGTTATTACTAGGAGGAGCGGAGCACAACTCATCGGACATTGCATCATCGTAAACATGGTCGTGAAACTCCAATGTCCAATCATGCCTCTCGAGCTCAATGAATTCTGGTAAGAAACGCTTTCCAGAACTCCATGCACGCCTAAGGGGCAAGCAACTTCGCTACTATGGAGACTGCCACCATTGAACGTGGTCCTCAATAAAGACGATGTATATCTTCTAGGGACCCTCACACGTGCTACATCAATTGTTATGGATGTTGTTGTAGCATTAGCGACCACGTTTGCAACCGTAGCTAGGACGGCATGCGCTCCTAGATGTCCTTCGTCCGAATCTACTACGAAGGACTATACTGAGACTAGCACAGTAATCGGTCTGTTCCGGTAGCATCTACTGACAACGTCACTTAGACATTAGTTGTTACAACCACCATTGCCTTCGCCAAAGCATGTGCAGCATCCGCCACATCATTTGCAACATTTGCCATAAGAGCCGCCACAACGGCCATTCACACTTTGACAACCACTCCAACCACATCAGTGACATCCACAACATTGCCTGTCATCATTCTAGTGTCAGCCGCCATCTTTGTCTATGCTGTTTTTGCCACTTTAAGATTCTTGCTATAAAGCCATGGCAGGAAACGACTTTCAAAACGGCGGACCCTCGACCATGCTAGATCCAAAACTCCATGGCGTTCACAAAAAGGCACAGGTCTTGTAGTAATAAGTTAACCTAATGCTAGGGGTGAGGTCGCTAGTCGGTGTTCGTACTCAACGCTCGTAGTCCATCCAACGCCTGAGCCGTCCATGTTGGAGGGTACATGTGCTGACTGTTAGATGAGAACGAAAAGGTGGCTGACCAAGCGCTCGACGTGTTTGCTACACAGGGGGGTTCATGATGCGTTTAAGAGACAGGCATATCCTTTGGTAGTGATGTGGCTGTCCACAATAGTTAGAAGTGCGGTATCTTGCTCCCTCATTGCGGCCTTACCCATTGCCACCTTGCCCGCCTTTGCCTCCCGCACCTCCCCTTCCTCCACCATCCCCTCTACTCGAGTGTTGGTGTGAGGGATGAGAGATACCTCCAGCCTTTTGCACAAATACTCTTATCGCTACACCCTTATCTTCCCTTCACTCGCTTTTCATGATGTCCTCATGGGTGTGCAGCTCTTCGTACTCCTCCGCCAGGACGGTAATCTCGATGTTGGTGAATTTCAGCCTCCAAAGAAAACGATGCTGAAAATCCTTGAACAGCTCGCCAAGGTGCAAGAGATAAAAATCTAGCCACTCAAGGACGGAGCACGAGGCACCAAAGCAAAGAATGTGCCAGCGAAGACCCATGGTAGCTTCCCAATACACGAGCACCCGGTTCTATGGCCATCCCTTGTTCCTCCTTTTGAGTGGCGAGATGCTTCCATGCATCGTGAGGTCAAAGATTACCACTACAAGGATTCATGGGATCATCCTTGCTCCCACCAAAGTGGAAGTGTCAAAAGGGCACACTGCTCGTCCTCTAGAAGCACACGGACTAGAGTGTTAATTGCTATGAGGAGCACCCGAATGTTGGTATCATCGGGCGGCTGAGCTAGATAATAATCCTGAAGGCCATGCTCCGCCACCTATGATAGGAGAACAGCCTTCCCTGGGAGAAATTTACACACATCTAGCAGCGGCGGCATTAGGTTATTGTGAGATAGATCCTTGCTCAATTTGTCCCATGTCATACCTGTGGAGGTGGTATTGGCAGGCACACCGACACCGGAGCAAACACCAACGTTCCCACCCGCCTCTTCCTGTGTAGATTCAGTTACACTCATGGCTCCTAGCTTGTTGCTTTGGATCTATGGACACTATGTGAGTGTTGTGAGGCTCACCATGCTACCGTATAAAATTTTGGCACTAATTCGCTGCTTTAGGCCCACTTTGGGCCTGGTTTTCTGTCGCAAGCGCAATGCTCGATTGCAAGCTCCTGTCTTGACCTAGGAACTGTTGTCAGGCCACCGGGGACCTGCTCAAACACACAAAGGGATGATCAACCCCATTGTCAGCTTATGAGAGGTGTAGGTGGCAATTGGACTCCTTCCCTTGCCTCTTTTCACTCAACTGTGGACACGTCCTTTCTTTCGCCGCTTCCACGAGTAGGGTGTGGGCTAGGAGTGAGGGTCAACATCCCTTATGACTCGTGCGGCCTGCTTTCGTGGCAGCTGCACAGATCTACTTCCGCACCCAACTCGGCCGCCATTATTTTGCTCAGCGCTGATATTAAACTCCATGCGTAGCCGTCAAACATGGCTTTGACACCATGATTTTCTTGCTACAAAACCATAGCAACAAACGAATCTCAAAATGGTGGACACTAGGCCACACTAGGTCCAAAACTCCATGGATGTCACTAAAAAAGGGACAAGTCTTGTCGTAGCAACTTAGCCTAGTGCTATGGGTGAGGTCACTAGTCGACCTCACTTGTCACGCTGGTCAGCAAGGCTTACCGACAAGCATGCTTGCTTGATGGGTCATGCGGTCAGGGTGGAGGAGACCACATACGAGGAGGATGAGGATCGCGTGCCTTCATGGTGCGTCACCTCCACTCGTTGTACCAGCATGCCCTGCGCACTCACGACCAACACAAGAGAAGAAATACATATAGTATGAGATTAACATCATTGACATCTACAACATTGCCTCCCTTTAGTCTAGTGACAGCCGCCATCTTTGTTTGTGTTCTTGCCACTTCAGGTACGGCATCAGTAGCTGTGTTTATTGTTTCTCTATGGTTTGACTAGGGTTGGGAACAGTCTCATTTTACTTTCTACACGTTCCTAAGGCACTTCCCATTTTCCACGTCCATTGGGGAAAGGAAAACTCTGTTAGAGGTATTTTTATATAGCCCCTTCTTTGTCACCATGCCTGGCGATAAAGAGTCTGTCATATCAGACCTAAAACGTGAGCTGAATTGTGCTCTTGAGGCCAACCGCAAGTTGAGGATTGCCTCAAGATAGTAATGGATAATCGTGCTACAATTACTGACGAGGTCACTCCTAATGTGCTCAAGCGATTGCCTAAGGCATCTGTTCAGCTCATGGTCCACCCACATTTGGCACCAAATCAAACCTCATCAAAACATGGTACCGCCGGAACCTCCGCCACCATTAACGTTACTATGGCACCTGTCAATGCACCATGAAAACATTACTTCTTTTCTCAACAACCAGTTCTATCCCCAGGCCTCCCCTTCTCCTCCTTAAGGATGCCCTTCACTACATGGATTGAGGGCAAACATCTCTAGGAGTACTACTTCACCCATGATCATCTAACAACTTGCATCCTTGTCTCTTGCACTCCTGTCCTTGCTAAACTTTCTCGAGCTGTACACGCTCTCATTCTTTCTGCGCTTGAACACCTTATGGAAAGTGTTGGTACCTTTCTAAATTCATTCCTCTATTGATCCCAGTAGCACCTACGCCATGCTTTGCTACCGCACCACCATCAACAACCAATCCGTCCAGAGTGCCTTGACCATTAAGTTCAACACGATGCTGATACATGATGAAAAAACTGCTAACTCCTGTTGGGCTCATGGTCCTAAGCTCCTGTACAAGCATGGTGAGGCTACGTCAAGGCCATTGTTGGTTGCCCTCAACATTTTCAACAATATCATGCCTGAGCTCTCTGTCCTTCTCCTCGACGAGCTGAAGCAGCTTGTCTCCCATTCTATCCCATGTATGTCCTTGTTTGGTGGCAGTGTTCTTTGGGATTTTACCGCCGAGCGTCTTGCCGTTCGGTGGATCACTCTACATAACAAGCGACTCCAAGGCTTTGCTATAAAGGGGAATGCCACACTCACCAGTGCCTTATCTCCCTCCTCGACCTCCACATCCTCTTCCTCCTTGACCTCCACGGCTTCTACTCTTGCCTTCTAGGACCGTGGACATAGCAAGATTCATACTAAAGGCTAGGATAAGGGCAGGGAAAAGGCCCTTGCCTCCTCTTATGTTCTTGGTTTTGTGACCTGCTAGAACTGTGGCTACACCAAGCATTCTACACATGCATTCCTTACTCCTCCAAATGATCTCCTTCTTGCCCGCGCCATTCATGCTCACTACGCACGTACCTCTAGTGCCTCCATAACATCCAATTCTGGCTCCGCCTCATCCTTCTCTTCCACCACCATGATCTCAGCACGGGCCTACTCCACCACCAGTGTTCCTCTGGTCCTCCTCCTACCCTATACCCTTGAGGGAGGCTGCCTCCCGTTGGAGCACCGACCTATGCCGGTACTCCCTCCTCCATCTACACCATCCCGATGTGGTTCTCTCCCTCGTGTGCCTCAACCCTCACTTCAACGGATTCTATTGCTAGTGATGGCGAGTGTTAGACACAACAGTCTCTTCTCTTAATCTTCATAATCAGGGAGATGAGAGTGTTTCACCATTAGCCAGAGGTCTTGCATGTCACACTAACTTCCTTCTTTGTGGTAATTCCCCCTGACATATCCCTTAGTCGTCGTCTGCCTTTCTTTCATGGACTGAGCATTTCTAGACTTTAGTCCTTCCAAATAGCTTGTGCCCCGTTTGCCCGCTCTAGGCTCCCTGTTGATAATATTGCAACATTTGGTATTCTCACCCTCCGAGCGTATAACGGATGACTCCTAGATCCTTGATTCCGCAGCCATCTATCCTCTAAATTCTGTTTGCTTGTCATTTGTCTCCTTAGGTCCGCTGTGTTTTCTCATTACGTGTGCACTCAATTGGGTTAGTTACTCCATGTTGAAGATGTCAGTGTTGTTCATTTTGTGCCTCCCAATGGCACCCTGTTTCTTCTTGGTGTGATGTATGCTCATCCGTTGGAACTCAGCATGTTGTTAGTGTTGTCCTTGGACGATCAGTGCATGGTTACTTCTGCCAGTCGTGGTGTTGGCATCGTCCGTCTTCGTTCTACTCGTTGCATTTTCTTCTGTGGTGTCAAGTGTGAGAAGCTACATTGTGTAGCAATGCTCACCTCATTTGCGGCATCTATTGGCACTACTCTTATCCATGTTTCACCATCTCTCTTGTCCGATCTCGTCCTACTATTGTATCGTCATCTTGCTCATGGAAGCACTGATGCCATCACTAGCATAGTCTGTCTTTAGCCTGCTCTTGGGTTGGCACCCTCCACCTTCCCTTCTTCGTGTCTTGCTACTTGTTTCAACTGTACCAAGGGAAAGATGCATAGCTCACCATTCTCTGATTCTAAATCCCACTCTTCCCATCCTTTGGACCGTGTTCAAGCTCATGTCATGGGTCCCATTGTCCATGACCTTCCTTGAGATGTAGAGCATTACATTTTTTGTCTCATTAATGACTTATCCCACTTCCGATGGGTCTTCTTTCTTTGCCTAAAGAGTGGTGTCTGCTCTTTCATGGAATCCTAGTTTGCCCTTACTAAGTGTGCCTATTAGTGCTCCTCGCATATATTTTGCAGTGAGCATGATGGTGAGCTCCTTCGTTCTACCACCAGCTTCCTTGCCTCCAAAAAGATGTGTCTGTAGACCTTGGCTCCTTACACACCCTAGCAAACCGGAGTATTTGAGCGGTGGAATCCCACCCTCACTAATGGCAATTGTATCTTGTTTTCTGATTCTGGCATGTCGTTGCTCTTTACGTTTCAGGCCATGAACTCCATGACCTGGGTCTTGAATCCTCTCTCTCATGGACCCCTTTCACATACTTTCAGACCTTTCAAGCGCTTGACTAGCACTCGTATGAACCTTTGCCTTCCTTGGGTTTAAGGCACCATTACTTGTGTCTGGTTGCGTGATGATTTATGCAACGGTAAGATTGTCACGAGAGGTCGTCTTCGTCGTTCTTGGGCATCTCTGCTCTGTCTGAGGCTAGGTGCATCTGGGACCCCATGCACCAGCGTTCCGTTGAGTTTCATGACGTGTTGTTCTTTCAGTTTGTTTTTCTTTGTGAACTTGGTCTCCACTCATCTACTGCCTCCCTTCTCCCGCTCTCTCGGCTAGGAATTCAGTCATGTTGGTCTTGCAAGCCCTACGATTGCTTTTTTTGCCATATGCACCCTTGGCATTTGTTCAGTTGTAAGATTCAACATCCACACCCGTCTCACAGTCCCTTCCATCCACGTCCTCCAACTCGTTTGGTACGTAGGCTTCCCCGGTTACATCCTTGTCTCCCTTTCTGTCTGCGTCTCCCATTCATGTGCCTCCGGCTCCTTCAAATCTAGTTGCCCCTCTCGCATCCCTCATGTTCCCTGACTTGTCGACGAGTCCCGCATGAGACTCGTCTCGACTTGTTGATGCCACCAGTCTCGCACCCGTCTCATCCATTATCCATGGTGGGTACCTTCGTGAGCTTCCTCACCGCTCCTTTAGCATGTCCACAGCGGATACCCATCCATCTCGGTCCAAAATTGAGAAGTCTCCTGTCATGCAAACAGGCATGGACATTTTAGGCCGAGCTTTTGCAGTTTTTCATCCATGTTGTTCCCTAGGTTATGCACGAATCACAAGTAAGCATGCACTCACACTGGAAACTACCACACCATGCAACATTTCTAAGTATCATGCTATGGTCCTCACTACACTACTTATCCCCAAACCTACCAAGGTTCGGCAAGGATGGTCTTTGATACCCAGTGGTGGGATTCCGCAATGCGTCTCGAAGACCCTTGATGACCATGACATGTACAAGCTGGTTGACCTGCCACTCCGGCGCAAGGTGCAAACCCAGTTGCATGCTTGAGAAGTACAAGGCGCGGCTCAGTGTGAAGGGGTTCTCCAAAGTCCAGGGTAGCGACTCAAATGAAACATTTGTACTAGTCGGTCCTTACATTATAGCCAGAGCGGTGTTGGGTCTTGTGGCAAAGCATGACTAGAAACTTGAACATATCCACATGAACAGCATGATTTTCCATGGATAGCTAGATGAGGAGATCTACATGGTTCAGCCTATTGGGTTTTTTTATTGTACTGCCAGATTATGGCGGTTGCCGAAAGCCCTCTTTGGCTTCAAGCAGTCACCCTGGTGTTGAACTCAAGAGATCACATAGGCCGCTAAGAAGGGTGATTACCAACATTATGTGGTGGACGCGTCTCTCTTTGTCACCTTTCGTCGCCATCCTTGTGTATGTTGACGACTTGCTTATTGCGTCACCCAATCCGGAGGCTGTCAGGTTGGTCAAGTCCTTGTTGCAAACCACGTACAAAATGAATGACCTTGGACCAACTAGTGTCTTCTTGGAGATGGAATTAGAGCGCGACCGCTCTCGTCGCATGCTACATATCCACAAAGCTTCATACTTCCACAATCTTAAAAAGTGTTTTGTCCCCTATCTTGAGACATTGCCCACCAGCTCCAAAACCTATGAACCCAAGTGGACAAAGGCTGTTGAAGACACTGGAAATGTCGAAGTTAGGGGAGGCTATTGACGTGACGAACTATCTGCACGTGATTGGGTCATTCATGTGCATCAAGACTACGACCAGGGCGTATGTTACCTTTGTCGTGAACTTCCTTGTGTAGATCTCACACTACCCTTGACCATGCTACATGGAGGTTGTGTTGCGCATTGCAGGATATGCCCTATCTAGTGCTTGCATTGGTCTTTGCTCTTGGAAATAGCCTTCAGAAGTGATTGACGACTCCGATGACAGTGAGTGGGCTCATAACATTGATGCTCATACTTGCACCGGCTACATCATCTTTGTTGGATTGATATCTGTAGAAGAGCGGTAAGCATGATTGTGTGGTATGTAGCTTTAGGAATTTAGAGTACGTTGCTCTCAATGTAGCCACATGTGACAGCATTTAGCTAAGCCGCTTGTTGCAACGTGTCTCCAACCGTTGTATCACCCTCCATTGCGACAACCAGAGTACCAAAGTTGTTGCTCAGCATGATGGCATGCACCACTCACGTATCAAGAATATCGATGTTGAGCATCATTTTGTGCGTGAGAGCCTGGCCGCTAGTGATGTACAGATCGTTTGGGTCGTCACTCGCCTATAAAGAGCTGAATTCCACACGAAAGCATTAAACAAGTATGTCTAAAAGAAAAACGTTCACGCCATTAGCCTCTTGTGTGCTCGTGATGCCCTTTGTTGAGCCCTTGTGCATGTGTACAGCCCTTGGCCTGTGTGTCCCTTCTTGTGAAATTTGTGCATGTGTGAGAGTATGTTTGTGTGTTGCGTGTGGTTCATGGGGGAGTGTTGGTTTATGTCATGTAGTGACCCCATGGCTTCGTTGAACACTCCACCGACATTGATGCAGGTGACTGAGCATCAAAACTTCCTACTTTTGGCAGCTCCGCCACATGGGAAGGGCAATAAGAATTCATGCCATTCGGTATGAGAGCCCGCTGAATGAGTGCATTGTCTGCCTTTGTGCCCAGAATGTAGCTGTTTTCATTTGCCATTAGAACTTGTTGCTAGTTTTGGAATCATTTGGGTTCATACATAAGGGTGCACACCGGGTAGGATTCCCGAATCTCAGGATGGATCCGGATCCGCGGATCTGAATCCAACCTTGGACCCAGATCCGCGAATCCGGGTCCAGATTTACGAATCCTCTTGGATTTGTGAATCCTTTCACGGGTCTATGCAGCAGACTATTAGAATTGAAGAAAAGGTAGTGGAAAGGATCAACCCTTGTCCCCGCACACACATAATAATGGGTGCGATTGTGAGAGTACGTCCTCGTCAATGTGCGGACAGCAGGATCTTGGCAGTTCAAACTTGGCTTTTCAACTGTTGAAAAACCAGAGGCTCCGTGACAAGCCTGATGTAGCTTGGCATCTGCAGATTGACCATAAAGGCAGCTAGTGGTTTGCGAGCCTGTTCAGACACGTGCCAAGCCTTTTTGTTAGTGATGAGTCTGAAGAGGCTCGTCGTCCACAACAGGCCAATAGACATGCATGTGATAACCCTTCCAAGAAGGGTTATCTCATGCGAGGAGTTGGCCTGGATTCCTTGCTGTTTTTTTCTCAGTTGTCTCCCTCCACTCACCCCCTCTCCCTTCCCTCGCCCTTCCCTTAAAAACTTGCATAACAGATTTGCGAGTCTTTGACGAATCCATTTTCGCGGATTTGGATTCGCAAATCCGGATCTCGGATCTGGATTTGCGAATCCAATTTGCGAACCCAGGATTTAGTGTGCACCCTTATTCATATACAGGGATAAGTTCCATTCTTTGTAATCATTGGTTCGATCCCCAAGGCTGCTGGAGGAGAGGGAACAAGCTGGTTGCTTGCTACCTCAGGGGCTCATTCCATCACGCGTCAATTGTGTTGCATGTTAGTTTTGAGAAAATTCCCAGAAGTTTCCTAGCTCAAGTGTTCATTAGCCTCTCATAACACATTTGGCTAGCTGACCCACAAGTCATGGAACAATGTGAGAAAGAATGGAACACACCATATGAACCATGGCTGTGGTTCAGCATAATGTAGAGAGAGAGAGAGA
>SZWC01000932.1:224679-235952 GCA_023375785.1 Penium margaritaceum
GGGAGAGAGAGAGAGAGAGAGAGAGAGAGAGAGAAAGCAAGAGAGAGAGAGAGAGAGAGAGAGAGAGAGAGAGAGAGAGAGAAATGAGCGGGTCAGGTCATAAGTTTCGCCCACTAGCGGTGGTGCGCTGACGGGTGCCATTTTCCTACACCGGATAAATGAGTTGAAAACTCTACCTCTTTCTTTAGGCAACTGATTCAAGTAAGGTGAGAACCAAATAGAGCAGGGTGCAAAACCCCATGTAACAGATGTCCATAAAGCATAGTTCAGTGACCAACTCGTGTTTGATGAATGGAAGACATGTAACAAGCCAGCTGGACCCATTGCCGACAAGCTTAGAAGGATCAAGCCTGAGCGTAGAATGGATTGTGGAGGAGTTTAGGACACTCCTTAGGTCACGCTAGCTCCCCCACTGGTCTGAGATGGCTGTCTCATCACGGAACCGTATGAGCATGGATATGAGCCGAGTGGTCAGAGTAAGCTATGGAGAACATCAACTTCCACTTGAAACCTATTGAGCTACGCCTAGAAACGTTCACCTCGTCCATGTTTGTGTCATGTGTTGTTGTGAATTGTTATTCTGTGGCTCCCTTCTAGCAAGAGCCTTCAAGAATCATATGAAATAAAAACTAAAGCACTAATTGGTTTGCCATACTTTGTTTCACACTATTGGATTTTGGTTGAAATTGTTTTGATTTCGGGAATAAACAACCATATCTTCAATAAATCGAATACTTCTGCAATCAAGTGAATCCCTGATTCTGAAAAGTTTCCCTAAGTAGCGTTTTGTGATTGGAATAAACTTCCTATGAATGTGCGATGTTTTGTTGAATTCAAACCAGGGGTGTAACTGTATCAGAGGGGGTTGTTTTGGAATTTTGATCTTTCCCACCATTCAATGAACGCTTGGTGCAATCCTATTATTCATTAAGTTCACATTGTCCTAATCATGATGTCAAGGTCAGGGTCTCTTCTAAACCGAGGTTCAGAACTTGGTCACGACCAGGGGTTAAGAAAAACGAAGGTTAAGAATTTGTTCAAACTCAGTGTGCCCGCAGTAGGCGTTTGTGCATTTTGTGGGGTCAAACTTTCAAGGCTGGCGCCATTGGTTGAGGTGGCTGCACAAGATCTGCGCGGACCACGTCAGCTACAGCCCGCCACTGTTGTCACGTCTTGTCAGATACGCGTAGGACCAGCACGGGGAGGACGCAGGTCCGGAGAGGGGCATTAACGAAGGCCGAACGTCATTCTTGCAGGTAGATGTCGAATTTGCAATGAATCTGACGTTTGAAAATCTCTTAGTTACGATCGAACGGTCGATTATGTAACCAGAAATGTTCCTGAGCACATTTTCAGCTATTTGGTCAACAACTGACGACCGTTCATTTGCTGGCCCGTTCACCAATGCACGAGGTAAAACCCGTCAGATTGAGCCAGACACTGAAGGCCATCTACCAGTTTCGGATCTGCAAATTCTGAAAAGAGCACCCACTGTCTCGGAGAGGCGCGTGCGACATGAAGCTCGAAGCTGTTCATCACATCCTCAAAGGGCAAAAAGCGCCCGTGCCTGCTGCCAAGTTTGCTCCTCGATTACCGCTTTTGACACGTGTGCAATGCCTCTTCGCAAGTTGGCGCAGATTTTTATTCGGACTTGGAAGTGCTTCTCACGCGGGTCGATCGGTAGCGAGAGAGAGCCCTCGCCAACGAAGCGAAACGACGAGGTTCCGGGCCAAAGAGAAATTGGGGACATAATCGTTCTGTAACCGTCTCTTTCGAACAGATTCTCATGGTGGTGACGCACTACATCAATCCTTAGAAACGTCTACATCATGGAGTTCTGTTTGTTCACTTCATGCTCTGAAAGACCCAAATACATAACAAGAAAACGCATGAAAACATTTAATTCATTAATAAGACATTACATTATCAGAAATTTGAAGAAACATTACATAATGTCATTTTTCTTGTAGAACTTCACCAATTTTCAAAGGCCTTCAACTTTATCAGAGGCTTCAGGAACAATGAGATGAAAATTTGATGGAACGAACCTATAAAAGGTGACACATGTTAGAATATATATGCAAAAGCTAGAAACACCATAAGCACAATAGATACAATTGTGAACATCGAAGACGGATGACTCATACTTTCAAACCCATATCTTTGTATGTTACAAAATAGTGGCAAACAACATAGGAATTTACCAGAAAACACATGAATCAAGGCACCAAAGTCACAAAGATCCAAAAATGTATGCCTTCCTATCAACCCTACCATGTAGCAAGTACTACTCGACTTCCCGTTTTGTTAACTTCTCTTAATGTCACTAAGGTCATACTTCACACAATTAATAACTTCCACAAACATAAGAAGCATAATTGAATGATGGCTATTAAACTCATCCACATCATGGCACATCTCCTCCCCTAAACGTGCCTTTCAAGTCAAATCTGAGTGCTACAAAGGATGGCTTAGTAAGAAAAACTGTGTGGTGGATTTTTATAACTCCTTCCACCTCACTTCATTCATTTTTTCTGTATTATTTTTCTAATAAAAACTATCCTTCTTAAATAAACACATTATAAAACATTTAATACACACAAAAAAGCAAAAATGTAATAATTTTATGATTGGTGGGGAAATGTTGAATCTTCTGTCCTTTCTCTCATGCCACGAACAAAGACGAAATGTTATGTTTAGGATTCATGTACTTGATAAAACGTGAATTTTTGTAATGAAATTCCTCTTCTATTGACTTGTATTTTTATTGTGCTTACACATTTCTTCACCTATTTCAACGTGAAGGCAATTGTCAAGTGGCATAACTCACGACTTTTCATGGCAAACAGTGAAATCTAGTGTAAAACACACTTGCATTGCACATTCATGAACATCAATCAATCAATCAATTCTATCTTCATCATGTTACATGTATAGATAAATGGATATGTCGAGAACATGTCTATCAAAGAAAACTTCAATGAAAATTGATGTTTCTCAACACTAAATCTTGAAAAGTAAGATAAAACAATAATTCACTTCAACTAAAGCTTTTTAGAACTGACATTATAGTAAAAAAATTGAAAAATATAATAAATAAATCACTTTTATATCCCACCACAAGAGTTTTGTTCTGATTCTTCTGAAGGCATGATGGTTGGTTTGAAAAATTCAAAATCTGTATGTAATTCAGAAACCATGTTTATAAAAAGGTTCTTACATAATTTAATGGTATGATTTTGTTGGAATGTTTTATTAAAGACCTCATTTTGATGATTTTCACTAAGGCGGAAGTTTACTTATAACATTCAAAACCTTCTTCATCACCTGATTGTTTTTGAATTACCTCATTTTTTCAAGTAAGTGATAAATTTTGTGCTATAAATATTTAAAACATGGAAAGAGAGATCCAAACCCTCTTGATCCTTGATCTCCCAAAAAAGTTTCCAAACAATGTGTGTCTATTTTGACCAGTGTGGTCAGAACAAATCTCGTGTAATACATTAAACCTTTTTCAATTATTAGTCTTAAACCCATAAAAATGTAAATTATGTTCCTTAAACCTACAAGAAGATATTTTTTTAGGTTTGAAAGTTTCTAGAATGAATTATTATTCATCTCTTTACAAGTGCTAGATTTTAAAAAATATACATTGCCTTTGAACATAGTTACGAAAAATGCCATGAATTGGTTAGAAATTGTTAAACTTTGCATTACATAATTGTCAAAAGAATATGATGACAATGTGGATATTTGACATTATGTTCTCCATCGCTTTCACGAGAGTTGAGTATGGTTTTTTTACCCTAATATAACCTTAGTGAAGTGTGGCATTAAAGTGTTGAGTGTAATGCTCTATGAGATATCGTGATTAACCTGAATTTGATGGTGGGAATGAACTAAAATGGTTTTTCGCTGCATTTTCTCTACTTTAAGAACACTAAGAATTTGATTAAAGAGGTTCAAATCCTAGCCTTTTGCAAGATGAAAGGTGCCCTTAAAGGTCCTTTTGGGTTCAAACCCTTGAGCTTCTTACTAAACGGTGTTTGATTAACTTAATCTTACAACCCTCTTAAACTTCAATGTCTTTCGGTCTATAAGTTACTACATGTGGCTACATCCTAGCACATGGTTCAGGTCATTCCTTTTTTACCTTTGGATTTGATCTACATATATTAACAAACATTTAAGATTCCAACATGCACACCTTTCCCCTTCACTTCGCTACAATTTAACCCATCCACATTTCCTAAATCCTTATAGAAAGAAACCAGTGAAAGAACTTGTTTATGCCTTTGTTTGATAAGATGGTATGAATTCCGAAACAAATCATGGAACCATTAAAAGAGGAAATGTACCCTGTACATAAATTGATAGAAAACAATCATATGGCTTCAAAACTGCACTGAATAGAACCTTTCCACACGTGATATTGTGCTCTTATGGATAGATTATATAACCATGTATATGCTACCTTTGTCTGAATTTAAAATGTTGTTATCTCAGCCACAACTAGGATATGAACATTTTAAATTCATGGATCACTTACTAAACAAATGGGATTGTTGTAGAGCATAAAGAAACTTGATAATAAGGATACTTGGCTCTTTGAAAACTTCATGAATGGCCTTGTCAAAATAGCACAACAAAATACATATTCTTGTCCATGAGTAGTTTGCATATCCACATGAAAACAATTCTGTTGATTTCAAATATACTTTAATTCATAATGAAATTACAACAGTGAACATTATTCAAGGTCTCTATGATGAATCTTTTTCATCGGAAATGCTTCTATCATCATTGTCAAATTTACTAGAGTATGCATTGACAAAGGTTATTCATTTTTATGCCATGAGACATTGAAACTGGGAGGGTAAGGGTTCTTGATGTCTATGAATTCATAGTCAGTTGTTTAATAAGTTGAATTGAATTCCTTCCCTGTTTTGTATTGTATGAAACTTGATTGAATGGGGGGATTCCGAATATTGTATTCGATATTTTCATAATAATATCATGAATACACATAAAAAGTTTTATCATGTACTTGTTGATCATTATCTTTTGTTACTATAATAAAGAATTATCTCAGGTAAAAAAATCTGTTTATATTCTTTCCTTTATGTAAAGCAACACAAACCCATTGGGCCAACTTGGTTTTTATCAAATCATTTGTATCTATCTTACATGATTTTTGGGGTTGATTGTTTACCTATTAATGTAATCTAAGACCAAAATTTCAATCCATTATTTGAAAAATATTCTTCTTAATGACTTCAAAAGCGAAGGAAAACTTTGATACTTCCTTTACAAAAGATAAAATCTGATTACATAAATTTCATTGTAACCTTGTTAAAATCTCACATAATGAAACCTCATCAAACTTAGAAGAAGAAACTTAAACACAACGACGCAATCTACAATAATTCAAAGTATCTTGTCATGCATTTGATGTTCAATGTCATCGAACAAGAGATCATCAAGCACTCAGCTATTTCAATTATTTAATGGTGTACTACTCTTGCCTTACTATCATCTTGTTCCTAGAATAAACCTAATTATTAGAAATCTTTGTATTGATACATGAAAAACCTTAGTTCTTGAACCACGTCAATTACTCCTTTCACATGTATTTGCTAATGTATAGAATCATAAGATTTCTTCAAACATATCCTTAAAAGGGTTTTCCTTGAATTTTTTTTGTATAAGGGCAATTGTTATCCATGATGATTTTTTCTAAGAAACGAAAGCTAAAAATCATAATCATTCATGTATACGTGAAGCTTCCTTGCTCAAGGAATGCTTTTGTAAGTTAAGGTTTCAAAGAGAAGGACGTAGTGCAAGAAAGTATTCATTTTTATAATCCTTAGGCTTGGACACTGAAAGAAGTATTTATCCTCTACATATTGCATTGATGTTTCATATTCAATGAAAAATACATGATAAGAAAATGTGCAAATGATACATGCTTTTAGAATTTCTTTGATGAACAAAGCTTCCATGTGTTTCCCCCTTACTTTTATCCAAAAGAAAACAATCCAATATGCACAACATGACTGATTTCTTGTTGAAATCACCAAACATAGTGTGAATTATTGGAATGAAAGTTTTAATTGTTAAAAAGAATTCAGGATATTGTAATTAAGTTATTTGTTCAATTTAAGGTGGTTGTGACGACTTACAGGTGTTAGTTAATTGGACGTTTTCTAGCATAAAACCATCACTTTTTGTTTCAGCGGTTTATGAAGATAATTCCATCCTAAAAAATATAAAGCATTTATATGAATTCTGGTTCCTGTGAAAGGAGCTATATTACCAATGCTTTGTAGTTCAAGTGAACATGAATGAACCTATCCAATAGTTTTTCATTCTTGTCTGTAAGTGTAGTTTTCAAACAAGTATGAATGAAAATTGGATGTTTCTCATTTGTTTTTCTTTTCCTTTCCTTCAGGAATGTAACAATGTTTCATTACCTCATCGATGCATTTGAAGAAAAGGGACCAAGAATGACATAATGATGATATTTCTGGTACATGATGATATCTTTGCATTTTTCTTAGGATCAATAATCTAAACATTTTTAAACAATGACGGATGGGTATAAAATTTCATGTTTGACTATTGATTAGTAAAAT
Organism: Penium margaritaceum; assembly: GCA_023375785.1. NCBI lineage: Eukaryota > Viridiplantae > Streptophyta > Zygnematophyceae > Desmidiales > Peniaceae > Penium > Penium margaritaceum. Next base: position 231,315 of record SZWC01000932.1, read on the forward strand.
GTATGCCATTGAATGGGGAAGATGTAACCTTTTCTGTGATGATATCATGTTGACATTACTCATCAAAGAAAAAATTCCTTAAAAAATGTCTTACCCGATGCAAGCTCAATTCATTAAGTGTGCTTCTTCATACTCTGTGTGGTTGAAAACAGGAAGGAAAAAGTTGGACTTTAGAGATGAGTGAGTAAGAAAATATTTTTTTGGTGATAACACACTTTGAAACATGACATACGTACGGTAATGAAGAGGAACTTGGTAAAATTACTGAGCATGGTTGAATTAGGTTTTGTGAAAGAGTGTTTCTTAAAGGTTTCCTTTGTAATTCTGTTTGAATTGTTGATATATGTATCTAAACTTCATCAATTAGGTAGTCGATAAGTAAAAAAATAGTACAAAGGTAACTTTATCGCTACCTATAAATAAAATTTGATTCATGTGAGAAAATTCTTTTTGATGTCATGTAAATATTGAACATTGTTGTGGGATCATAGACACATGTATGATTTAGACTAACCTAATATGAATGCAGTTTTGTATGTGTCATATGTCTTTCATCCTTTTATGAATACTTAGTTTTATGTCTTAGTATGTGATGGTTTTATTTATTGATACTGTATTTCAATTATGACGTTGGATGTTTATAGTATGAAGAATTTCCCTTAAACAACACATTTATTCCTAAAAAAATGAATATCTCTTTTTTCTTTCATAACATGATGGCTCTGTTTACATGTTTATTGAATATGCATGATTACATGCGAATTTTGGCCTGTAAATAATCTGATTTTACATTTGACATAAACTCAAGAATCGTGTTTTATGTTTTGAGTGGGAGTTTTAGAAGATGTTTTTCACTGGGTTGTCACAATCATCAAATTAGAAAACCCAATATGTGGTTAGTTTTTCTTATATTCTACCAGTTGATCATATGAAATTATCACAACCCTAAACATATTCATTTGGATTAAGATTTCTTACATCGTTGATAACTCTAGTTATTGACATTCTTGTATGGGATGTTGATGCATTAAAAAAGGTTTTGTAATAAATTTTAAGAATGTGCAAATGAAAAAAATACAGTTTGAATTGAAAATTTATGTAGGGATGAAATTTCATGTTTTCTTCATTATAAATAACAATGGTGAGTCTATTTTTTAAAGTGTCATCACTTTATCATAATGACTTTTTGAGGAAGTAGTTCTTTTTATTATGCAACTGGAAACAATATGAGTGAGTATTTTTTTCGTGATAAGTATATGGCAACATTGTTACTTCATAAAAGAACATGGAATTAGTGGTATCTCGTCCTTGAGTTTTGTTTATTTTTGCACCAAATTATTATATTTAAGAAAGAAATTCGATTTTGATGCGTGTATCATGTTAAGATATAAGGTTAAAAGTTCAAATAGAGAATCATGTAAGAACAAGAATAAATGGGACAAAAATATGGTAATGCATTTTTGTATAAGAGAATGTTTCAGTATATTTTGAAAATAGGTTGAAGAGGAAAGAAAAAACCAACGTTGACTTTTTCTGTTTTCGATTATTCATTTTTCAACTGAGTAGGTTTGAGGTTCTTGTGACATTTTTTGCTTTATCATGGAATGTGGGAGGGATTTGAAGGCCCATACAAGTATGAGAGTAGAAAACATTTCTACGTGTTCCTTTACATATTTCTATCATTTTGTGTCAGATCACATTATTTTTAAGGAAGAGGGATTATCTTAAAAAGATAATTATAGTTGCACTTGGTTTACCTTAAACACCTACTATTATGATATGTACATTGACATAGACTTATGTCCTCAATCAGTCCTCATACCAGCACACCCATTTTATCCTCATTGATGATTTATGTATGATTGATCCTACATTTTGAGATCCTTAGGCAAACGGGATGATTATGGTGGCAAGGTTTCTTAATGAAAGGTCAATATAATTAATTTAGCATACACATTGATTGAAACGTGCATGATTGGGGGCATGCACGTCACGGATGTTATGATTGAGGAGGATGCCACATATTTTAATTTCATTTTCAAATGTAAAAGGATTTCATTACTTTCATTTTTGTGCATTGTTATCTTATGTTTCATGTTCAATGTCAATGCGTGTTTTTTGTTGGTCATGGACAATGAGGTCATGATGTATGTGTAACAAAGAAAGTAATGCTTAGCATAACTTATTCAATGGAGGTGTTTTCTTGTACGGTATGTTCGTCCATGAGAGCAGTTGTGATGAAGGTTGGGGACACAATTATTCATCAATCATATGAATATTATGAAATCCCATTAATATTTATCTTCACAGTTCGCCTTCATCATAAGGGGTTATTACAAAATTATGGTGCATTTTTTTATTGGCATTGGAGAAATGAAGATGTATCTTTTGAATGGAATTGTGAAGATCTTCATCACCTTCAAATGGGTATGGGTTTGGTTTGAAAATGTATTTGGATAACTATTTTTCCCCACGACAATAGGGCTTGGTTTCTCTTTTTTCCGAGTAATGAGTAGGTGGAGACACACAAAAGTTTTTACTGAACAATTTTGAGTATGAATTACCTAGGTGTACTTGAATGAGTGCTTTGTTAGCATTTGTGTTGAGTTTCATGTATTTTGTTGAGGCCATAAGGCATGCAATACTAGTGTTTCCATTTTAAAAGATGAGAATTTTACATGTATATTGAAATGAAATGATAAATTAGTTTTGAAGAATTTATTGTTGATATTGTTAGTTATACCAACGTATTTGAAATGTGGCTTGGGAAATATGTTTTGATATTGGGTAACAAGTATGCATATATTCTAGTACAACAAGCATGGTATGTTTTGTATGATATTGTGGTATGTTATGCTACGAATTTTTTTTGTTTGAATGTGGTTTCAAATAATGATTTCTTTCACCGCATGGAATCCAAATTTTGTCTATGAAACAATATCATTGTCATATTTTGAAGATTTGATTTCATGTAAAAAACTATATCATTCTGAATTTTGAGATTAGATCTGTAAAATTTCATTCTTTATTGTTCCTTGAATATAATTTTTTGCAAACTAATTTCCATTATTTTCTATTAATACCACTTTTCCCTTTAATTCAAGGTTTAGATCTAACTTGATTCAATGATTTTTAAAAATATTTTTGGTAGGTGGGACTGTGAAAATATGGAAATTTATACTTAGATTGAAGCATTAATGAAAAAGGTGATTCATCTTAAATCACCTTGCATTCATGTAAGTAATACATATAGATGAGGTTATGGAAGTATCTCGTGAACAGACCATTGCAAAGAATTTCATCCTTTGTTGTTCATACTTAAAATTGTGTATTGCGAGTAAAACAATTATTTTCTTGAAATGTGTATGGAAATTCCAATCTTTTCCTAGTTTTTTCACCAAAGTGAATGTATAAAATTATATTTCGTTTGTGTATCAAAGGTTGATACATGGCGATGTTTTTGAAGAACTCATTCATCATCTATATCTTGCCTTTTGTAAGAATTCTCATTAATGGTTTTAATCCTCTTGGTTCTGGAAAAAATGCCTCAGCAATCGTCGCTTACTGCTTGAATCTTATGATCTGGCTGGGGAGTACCTTTGAAGCACAAAAGGGTTAAGAAATGAATGTGGAAGGTTTTGCCTATAGATGTTTCTGAAATGAGGCTACAAGAGAGGAAAGCATTTAGGCTGCCGCTGATTTTTGTACTGAAATTGGTGGTGCATGTGGCCAAACACGGAGTGTCATTTGTACGTCACAGTTTGCGAGTGCTTGAACCATGCTTCACTGGTCGACGATCTTTACCCTCAGCCCATCTGTTACGACAAGCAACAAGTGGCATCCACACCCTCTCGAAATGTCTACTTGGCATCTTCACCACACGGAGCTGCCGTAAATCTCGAGCACTTCACTTGCGTTGAAACCTGGAACTTGAAATTCACCCACCATCTCAACTCCTCCCTTCCCCACTCACATTCATCGCCGTTCACTCGCTCGGCCATGCAGACCAGCAGCGGACTCAGCCGCTGCCAGGCCACACAGAGCAGCGCGGCAGCAGGCGTTGCAAGGCTCACATCAGGCCCCTCTCAGTCCTCCAGCCGCCTACCATCGGGCAGCTTGAACAGCCATCAGTCGCTGACGGGGATCCCTCTACCCATCCCAGAACTGCTCCGTTGGCGACGATCCCAACAAGGGCGGTCACCGACAGAGCTGGAGAATGCCTTTTTCGGAGGCAGATTTGGAGGAGGGCCCCAAAAGCTGGTTCGTGGAGGATCGACGACGCTGATTGGAGCTGGAAACAGGCCATCTGGGTGCCAAAGGTCGCTCATCCAGGCTCGGCTTCTGCGACGTCAGGGTCGAGGTGGAGGGCGTGGGTTCGACTCCTCAGGTTTGCAATCGACGTCCTTCCGAAGCAGCCGCGGCAGTTGCAGCTTCGAAAGGCTGCTGACAAGCGACCTCTCCCTCAACAGCCAACAGAGAATCTTCCTATCACAGAAAAAGAAGCAGTCGGCCCCTTCCTCCGGTTTTGCTCCATCCCCTCTGAGGGATGACTGTTGGGGGGCGCTCTGTCTACTTCCCCCCCCTCGGGCCTTTCTGCAAACGATTGTGGACCTCCCTGCGGATGGGCCCGTGCGCGAT
>SZWC01000932.1:290467-300622 GCA_023375785.1 Penium margaritaceum
TTGGCTGGTGGCTGGATGCACAAGGATGCACCGACCAAGTTGTGGCTCGGTGGTAGGGTCAGGCGCTTCATCTACGTCATGAGTAAAGGCCACGAATTGACAGGCTGATACGTAATGCTGCTCCTGAGTAACGGGCAGAGGCGAGAAAAACGAAACGAGCGTTGAGCTAGTATTAGGTCACAGCAAGCTTCTTGGGACCACAAGCTGAAGCATGATAGTGAAGCGCTTCTGTTTGATGCATTTTCCGTGCTGCGAACGTACAAAGACTTTCCCTTTCACCACGCTAATGGTAGACATGCGCGAGTCCACGCGTCTGAGAAGTGCGACGGTCATGGTGCCCTCGCCCCTCAGCCGGGATCCACAGGCGCTCGGCGTCAAGCCAGGCCTGTGATTCCTCAGGGGTCGAAACCTTCCCCTGGCTGACTCTCTGAACTGGGTGGTGACCGCGACGAACTGTGCAAACTCGATGATCCATGTCGTCGCACCCGTTTTGGAGACCAAGTTCGAGTCAGACGCCATGATTTGCTAGAAAGAGAAACTGGCGCAGAGAGGCCTGCGGAACAGGAAGCCGAATGACCAGCTTCACTTAACGCAGGAAGGGCTGCAGTGGTGACTGGGAACAAGAATGACACTCATGTGCAGAGCTTCGACCTTAAAGCACGCAAACACTGTCCAGTCGGTCGCGGACTGGGATTGCGACGAGGCATGACCTGCTCAAGAACAGGAGGACAAGATAAGCGAGACGGAGAGGGAGAGGAAGGGAACCCCGGTACGAGAAGACACGGGGAGTCGCTTTCCTCTCCTTACTCTCCAGTCGTGGCAGCACGGTAGCAGCAGTCTGCGGCAGAATCAGAGATGGGCAACTGTCGACCACCAGGGAGCCTCGAGCCACTCGGCCTGAGAATGAAGCGAATATTTTCTCGTTCAGACTGATGAGGCCAGAGACGTCTGAAATCACGGACTTGACTAGTTTGTGCTTATACTCGAATCAACATGGCCCACATTTGACGATCTTGCACTGGTTTGCTCACTTCCAAAACATCTAACCAATCAACCAATCAAAACAACCAATCATGAAACTCCTCATCTCTCTCTTTCAAGAAGATTGTAAGATAAACAGATCAGATAAAAACATCCTCCTTCGACCAAGAACCTTAAATTTCTGACAAGTTTACTTTGGACATGAATCACATCACACTCATCCTCAAATGCAGGAAAAACCGAAGATAAAGACCCACAAAATCATAATATATTTCCCATGAAGAAACCATATGATAACCAATAGATGACCATAATGAAGCCATGTTGCAAATGACCCATCTACTTTTCGGTTTAAACAGACCATTAACAACAAAAGAAAAATTTACAACAATAAAGTCCCCATTCTTGTACGAAAAGCATAGTTTTGATCCCATATCTCACAACTAAATCACACAAGAATTCCAAGATATTGGATAACACAAACATATGCTATAAAAAGAGCAGTTGTGAGTAGGGTAACTCAAGCCCTCGAAAGGAATTTTTGGCCTCTAAGGCTCAACTAGCAAGAATATCCCACCGGGTCGACCCCGGAACGTGACCCACCAAACAAGTCATCTTCATAGGGTAGATTCGTACAGGATAGAAAATGTTCTACTCATGCACAATAGACGTGGACAATCCATCCTCCTCCATAACAACTATCAACTAGCCAACTAGAAGACAATGCAATCTTGACCGGCACATGTTTCTACTTGGCTAAATAAACACCCGATTGGGTTATAGAGGTCAAGTCGACCCTAAGGGTTGTGACCTATTTTGTGCCATGTCTAGGTCACCGTGTTACATATACAACCAAGGAAATGTTGGTAGAGATGAGTTCACTCACTATCTGTGTATCTGTCTACCACTAGAGAGGGCTTACTACGATAGCATAATCCCACACGTGTAGTGGAAAATGATTAGCGAACAACACGTAGTACCACCTCTAAGTGTCTCTGGCAAGGCTATTGGAAGAACTCGGCCAGGAAGTTGACCAAAGAGGCCATGATCGCCGGAGTGGGGTAGCAAGGTACACGAGGTAGTTGACCATATGAAGGTAGTCTGTGACACCGATAGTCTCCCCCACCTATGCTAAATAATGTGAATGCATCATGCGTTGTGCTGCTAGAGTCATCGGTGTGGACATATTCGGAATGTCGGCTAGTTGGGAGGCGAAACACTCCCCTAGTATGCAAGTGTATGCAACTTGGTGTACGTGCAAAGTGCATTACTGACAATCACGCTCAAGCTCCATCCTACGAAAATCTCGTGCCAAACCCAGGCCATTCATCTTGTACATGGACTGTAGCAGATTATTTACTAACTAGACAAGTGCGGGACGTGGGGAGGCAATGAGTAAGTTATCAACGTAGAAAAGATCGGCCACAAATAGCTCTTAAGGGGCACTGAAGAAGAGTGCTAGATCAACCGTGCTACGTTTGTAGTTGTACTAGTCAAGAGTGGAGAATATCTCCATGTTCCAGCAACGCAACAACTGCTTGGGCCCATAAAGGGTCTTACGCAGTCGCGAGACCTTGTTTGTGCCATCGGTGAATCCTAGTGGTTGGACCATGTAGATCTCCCCATGAAGCCTCCCATGTTGAATTCCATTTACTCCAGTTCCAAGTCATGCTTGACAAGAAGGCTCAACAATAGTCTCAGTAGTGGTTTACCGCTAGACCGAGGCAAAGGTCTCCTGAGAGTCAATCTCAGTGATCTTAGAAAAACCCTTAGTCATGAGACGAGCCTTATATCGGTCAAAATACCCATCAAGCTTCAGCTTACGATGTAACACCCACCGAGTATCGAGTACCTTCAGCCTATAGGGAGGCCCAAAAGCTCAAAGATGCCATGCTCCTAGAGGGGAATCAATTCCTCTTGCATGGCCTTCTCTTGTAGGTCAGCATTAGTTGCCTCATGATCCTATCAGACAGTGGAAGGCTTGGAAGGAAGAGAAGGGAAGCCGGAGGCTTAAAAAAATGCAACGACATGATAAGGGACGCACTCTACAAGACTCAAGAACACATGGGCTACAAGAGAAAAACCATCTGTTTAGTTGTGGTGTACAAAAGTCACAGACAGGCCGGGTGCATTTAGGCCAGTGAACGGACTAATGGCCCAACCAGCAGTTTGCAGAGGGTGACTCGTTGGAGTGCGTGACTTGCTTCGAGGGTTGAGGAGCCTATGACCAACAGATAGGAATAGTATCAATTGACATCACAAAAAGTGTGTGTAAGGCTGAGAGAGCCTAGAGGTCCAAGGAAGAGTATGAAATCTCCCTCCACATGTGTAGGGCTCAGGACAACCACTAGAGACCTGAGGTGGGGCTTCACCTCCAATGGTGTCAACTAACAGCGGTATCTAATATAAAGGCTCAGGATGTAAGCTGATAGTGGAGTGCACAAGAGACTATGTGTGAGCATTTGAGGGTCCCAAATAGGAGGGCTGAAGAATCTTAGAGGACGGCTAAGATGATGCAAATGATGAGGAAGTCGAGATGACGTAGAATTCTTAGATGTATAAGAGGACGAGGACTTTAAAGAGAGGTACGAGGGGGAGGAGTCCCTATCCATGTTAGAGACAGAAAGGAAAGTAGGGGAGGATGGCACTCTGGGATGAGCGGTTAGGACAGACACACCACCCTTAAGTTGAAAAAGCGAGGAGAGAAAGGAGGGAGGCAAGACACAGGATAGATCACAAGGGAGACATCCTCGAAAAACACGGCGTCATGTGACTCCATGACATGGGAGCTATTAGAGTCCCCAAAGAGCCAAGCCTAGAACAAGGCTGCGATACCAAAGAATGTGGAAAGGCGGGCGAAGGGGATGAGTTTGCCCTCGGAAAAGTCCTCAAGTAGGAAGACAACAATGACACAACTACAGATGCGAGCTAGACGGAGGTCGGCAGAATGACCGTATTAGGGGTAAAATGGGATCACATGATGAGGGAGAGGATCATGGGGGCCTTTGTTTCACAACCAGGTCATGCAGGACATGGATTCAAAGGAAAAGAGATTTGAAAGGGAGGACTCACTTGGAAGTGTGTGGACATTATTAGCAAGTGTACGGTTTTAGCATTTAGAGACGTCATTGTGTTGGGGTGTGAAAGGAGTGGAAGGTTCCATACACACCCCCCAAGAGGTTGAGAAGAGGGGTGTGGGACCTATGAACTCCCCATCGCCATGTTAGAAAAATACCTCGACGCAACGTCCATAGGGTCCTGCATGAGGGAGCCTGGACTGCATAGTGGAACAGATGTTACTCTTTTGGCAGAGGGTGAAAACCCACCGCATGTCAAAAATCCTTATGTGACACAAAGAACATAATGAACAACCCCCCTTACCCCCCCCAATCTTTAGAATTGGGCAACCTTCAACCATCAGGCATCCTCTAGGTATGAAGTTAAATATGTTTTTTCTTAGACTGATGAGGCCAAAGACTTTTAGAAGAGAGCACACACGAGAAGAGGTATAATAGAGAATGGACTTGACTGGCTTGTATTGATAAGAAGATCAACATTGCGCATATGAAACGTTATAGCACTACTCTGCTTAGTGAAAGAAACCATAGTCAAACTTAGCCCAAGATCACATTCATGGTTTTAGAATCATGTTATTGCAGAGGCTCTTTGTGGGCCCCACAATTGCGGAGCCCACTTGGTTCCCTTTCAACGCATGGGGAGTCTCGGAAACCCCATGCAAAACATCTATAAAACCAGAAATAAACAATAATAAACCCTTCAGTAGAGGTTTACATGAATGTGGGAGAAAACTAACGTCAGCATGTTGACACTCCATCGCATAAAGTTTGGAGATGCCAAGATTTCTCATCATTTGTAGATTAAGTGTTAATATTGTCAAGGTAGTAGGTAAGGGAATTCTATTCTTTTAATATTCAGATAAGATTTGAGTATTCTTTGTGAAAAATCCATGAATGTACTCCAACATATTACAATGGTTTGGATTTAGCACAACAATTAAGGAAACATTAAAAAATATTATGCTGAAACAATATAATACCATAACTTGAAAAAGTTTACAATTCCCCTTCATCACATCTATGACCATCATTCGCTGTACTTTAAAACAAAATAATAGACTTACCCTTGCGAGAGATCAACGAGGCCCACCCCCTTCTTCAAGATAATAAGCCACATTCATAATTGCAGAAGAGCAATAGGCTCCATCCACCTGCCCGTCTGCACTAAATTCTAGTAGCAAGACATCTCATTGCTTGAGAATTACAGAACAGAGAACGAATGTGTTATTTTGAAACCCTCAGAATGAAGGGGGAATTCATTAAAGTATTTAAAGACAAATGCGTGGTTAACATTTTCCACAAATATATGAATCAATTGATTGCTACATTTTTAAAAGAAACAATTCCTATTAATTTTTTAAAGATGTTCATATCATACATCATATCCAAAGAACATAAATATCCACATTAAACGGAACAAGAGTACCATATAAACCCATAATGCTTTGGTGGTGGTGGGTTCATTCAACAAAGCACTTCATCGTCTAAGAAACCATGTCTACAAATGGCCATAAACAAATTCTAAAATGTTTGCGTAATTTGAGATATATATTTTTATCTTATATATAGAATGAAAAAGCCATATTATAAAGTTAAGTTTGATCATTTAAAACATTTCAACTTAAGTTTGAAAGAAACAACCAAATTCTTGACATGAAGGTTACCATATATTGAAAACTCACGTTGATCAACACCTTAAGGAAATAAAGTTAAAGTCTTAACAAATTACAGAATCATAAATGAAAAAATTCGAAATCATTATATCATTAAATATACTATGAATAAAAGGAGTTAAACATCATTACGTATTGGATCACTTTTCTACCTGAAGAAATTCCACTTCATGTTTGTCCAAATAGAAGATATATGTAGTTTACAAACATTTTATACTTATGGGAACTAAATTCAACGTTTTGTTAAAATTTCTTCATTTAGCAACCAACTTTGTCTAAGTTTGGGATAAAGTATTTTTTTTCCTTATGACCATAAAAATTGACCTCATGTTACAAGGGTGTTCATTGAGGGAAGGATATGGGGGAGGGAGGAATGAAAGAGGCCTTTTGATGGATGAAACGGGTGATTTTATCAATGCATTGTTGCCACATTCTTATGTGCATGTGATGCAAAGCTTCTTATTTTTTACATTAGTGATGAATAAACCTTAAAAATGCATTTTTCTACACTTTTTCTATGATTGTTTCTAAAATTTTAATATTTTTTCCTAATGGTTACATAGAATAGTTAAACATACAAAAGGGATGAGAGTTACATTTGATTATTTGAGCTTTGAAAATTAAACATGATTTTGTTGGGAAATGAGGGATGGGAGAGGTTGGTTCCACTTTTGCCCGAGAAAAAAGACATGTTAAGTTTAGCGTGTATGTTGGTTGAGAGGTAGCCATGATGAATAATGTTTGAAAAACTCTGGTGCGCAGGGAAGTCCTTTTTTTCAATCTATGAGCTGAGCATTAATATAATTTGTTCGCAGTGTAGAGTATCACAAAACTGCCTCGCAGATAAGGTATAAGGTTTCTCATGCTGTATTATGTTCTATCATGGAATGCTACTTTAACTTATTGAAAACAATTATTGTCATACATGTAGGAAGTTGTGTGTGTGTGTGTGTGTGTCTGTGTGTATGTGTGTGGGTGTTTGTGTGTTTGTATGTGTGTGAGTGTGTGTGTGTGTGGGTGTGCATGCACACAAGTGTGTGTGCGAGAGAGGGGGGGGTGTGAGATAGAGACACAAAGAGAGAAAGAGAGAGAGAGAGAGAGAGAGAGAGAGAGAGATAGAGAGAGAGAGAGAGGTTGAGAGAGGGAGAGTGCGACAGAGGGAGAAAGTGAGACACACACACACACACACACACACACACATATATATATATATAGAGAGAGAGAGAGAGAGCGAGAGAGAGAGAGAGAGCGAGAGAGAGAGAGAGAGCGAGAGAGAGAGAGAGAGCGAGAGAGAGAGAGAGAGCGAGAGAGAGAGAGAGAGCGAGAGAGAGAGAGAGAGCGAGAGAGAGAGAGAGAGCGAGAGAGAGAGAGAGAGGGAGAGAGAGAGAGAGAGAGAGAGAGAGAGAGAGAGAGAGAGAGAGAGAGAGAGAGAGAGAGAGAGAGAGTGAGAGAGGCAGGGAGACAGAGGATTGTGATTGATGAAATATGGCTTCATTTACCTTGGATGGTTTTCGAAACGTTAATGATGGCAAAAAATATTATTGGATCGCAAGTAGAAATTTCACAATTTAAATCAAGGATCTCTTGTTCTCGAGATGGGTTGAGTAAGGCTATAATATTATAAGGAAATGCCATAAATTTCCTATAGCTTACACAATTTTCATAGAGTTTTGAAAAGGAAAAATACAGTATGAAGGAGGATCTTAGTGTTGATTTGCCAATGAAAAAAGACACACGTAGAAATCATAAGGAAAATATTGTAGATTATGGGGAATCAGACAAGAGGAAGGTAAGAGAAAAATATATGAATGAATTGAAGTTGAGGTTGTTGGAAGAGGCGGTGATAGTGGCCACGTTATTGGAGAAATGTTAAACAAGTGCTCTTTTGGAAGTAGCACGCAAAAATGGTGTCTTGCCAAAGTAAGCACGCATGTCCGGCGCCCCCCCTAAAGCAAGCACGCAAATACGCCACTTATCTTTAATTTTTATCGTTATGAAAACGTGAATTGAGTGATCGTCAATTTTTTCATGATGTTTCCTAAAACATGTATTTGGGTTACACTTCACAATTTTTCCAACAAAAACACTTGCTGCATGCATTGGACGTCAAACAAGTGCAACCCAGTAAGGTTTGGCGTATAACCTTGCTGCATTGGTGCAAAAATTGTGGCTGACAAGCTTGACACGTCAGATTGTGCATAATGTGCATAACTCGAGGCGTCACGCTGGTGTGAGAGCACTGACACTACTAATCCTCTACACAAATCCAGCCAATGAGCCAGACATGCACCAACACTAGTAGTCCTCCACTCCCAATATAATTCACTACAAAACAAGAAACCTGTGAAAATATGGGATTCTATGTACTTTTGTTGTTTACATGAAATGGAAAAAGGGTTGATTACAAATCTTTGCTGATGAAACACAATATTTGCTCATAATTTTTTCAATAAAAATTAAAGATCAGTAGGTTATGGAGCCCCTCCAAAGTTAGCACAAAATAATCCCTCCTTAGGATAACACACAAAAGTGGATCCCAGCAAAAATGCCCCCCTGGCAAGTAGGTAGCAAAAATGACACTACCCCTTAGGTGATGCCATGTCATCAACAAGATTTTGCCATTTCTAAGGGGAATTCGGTGATGTGATATACTTTTGATCTAAGTAAAAATTAATTTCATTTGAAGGAAAGGATTTGTAAATGAAAATAGGATGATGATGATCTTCGACAAAGAAAGACCAAGAAATTCCACTCATGCCTTCTCTTTCTTCCTTCTTTTGAAACTGACTGCCCCTTTTTTTGTGTTTCTTTTTCCCTCTTGTTGAAGGAAATTCTCAGAATTTTAGCGATTTCTAATACAAGGGGTCGACTGGTTTTGAAGCAAGGAAAGAAAGGGGGGGGGTGGCTTTGCCATCGATGCAAGGAAAAAATACATGAATGTATTTCTTTCTTCAAACAAAGGCAATTCGTTTACCAAGGGGGAAAGTGAATCAGAAAATGCATACACCTTTGATAGATATGTAATTCTGTTGATGACATGACATCGCCAACGGGGGGTTGTTGTTTTTGCATACTACGTAGCAGGGGGAAACTTTTGCTGGGTGCCGTTTTTGTATGCTATAATGGGTCGGGGGCATTATTGAGTGCTCGCTTTGGAGGGGCGCCAAATTGTGTGCTTGCCTTGGGGAGCGCCACGTTTGCGTGCTACTTTCAGGAGGGCGCCAATTTTTTCCCAACTCCATGTCAATGGTCTTGCGTGCAGTCCTACAACTGAGTAAGCGGTGGAGGAGCTGACGCCTGTGGACCTGTGGGCATTGCTGTGGCGAGAGTTGGATCGCCATGGCGTCGGCCTGCCGTGTACAGCCAAGCGTCGCCCAGACAACCAGCATGTCGCGAGCATTTACGACCACCTCCGCCTGTCGCAGCCGTCCGTGCCACCCGTTTTCGCTTCCTTCTCCCGTGAGCGCCTGTTCAGCAGCTCGTGCCTCTCCAGCGAACCGTGCCATTCTGGGAGTCAGAGGCAGGGAGCACTCCCTGGGATCCGCCGGCCACCTCCAGGCACGAGCTCGGGCCCCAAAATGCAACTTCGCGGTTGAAGCGGGATCCCACTTCGGAGTCGGAGCGAGGGTTGAGCGGTTCGCCTCTTCTCATCATGAACGTTCGCCTGCCGGCAAACGCCTTACTGCAACGGCGCCGGCCGGAGCATGGGCTCCAAATGGCTTGCCCCCGAATGGCAGATTTGAGCGAGCGGGGGCAGGAGTTCATTCAGCGAAATTCAAATCGTTTGAGCGTACACCTTTTGCTACAGGCAGGAAAGCAGTGTCGTTGGAGGCGACAACGAAGAAGTTGACCATGCCAGCAGCAGCAGCAGCAGCCAACTCAGAGGGGGAAAATACGCATGGCAGCCCACGAATTCGTTCTGATTTAGTGGGCCAGGTACAAGAGCGGCTCCTCAAAGACAGCAGCAGCAGCAGCAGCAGCAGCAGCAGCAGCAGCAGCAGCAGCAGCAGCAGCAGCAGAAGCAGCAACACCAGCGGCAGCAGCAGCCGCTCGTCTCAACAGCGTGCCTCGAAACCAAGCTCCAGGCGGATTATTGACGAGGATCTTCCATTTAAATTTTCGCAAAAAGTGAAAGGTGGATTTGTCCCACTTCCATCAGACACGCCGGTGACATGCGGATGTCCCATCTGCAGCCGTCGTGGAGCAATTATGACAGCTGCTGCGCTGCTTGCTGGATCAAGCGTAGCCCTTGCTGCTGCCACTGTGCTGCCATCTGCTGGGAGTGCGAGAGCAGCGGACGCGGACATGGCTCGAGCAGAGGCATTGCTCAAGTCTTGGCAGGGAAAGCGGTGGCAGTGGCAGGAGGAGATGTTTGCGAGTGCGATGGCGAACACGATGGAGGAGTATGAGACCAGAGTGAAGGA
>SZWC01000932.1:314128-336978 GCA_023375785.1 Penium margaritaceum
AAGCGAGAGCAGGGAGGACGAGTGAATGGCCGCATGCATCGATTGAGATTTGCGTGCTTGCCTTGCGGCTGTCGGAACAAGAGAGGGAGGAGGGAGATAAAAGGATGTCTTCCGCTCTGATGAAGCTCTACAAGGCAAGAGAGAGGGCATGAACGAGAGAGCAGAGGAAGAGGGAGGATGAGGAAGAGGAGAAGGAGGAGGAGGAGGAGGAGGAGGAGGAGGAGGAGGCGCCTGGGGAGCATCACAAAGACATGCACAACCGACGTCGTTGAGAATCTCGGCAAGTTTTCGTACCATTGTGACGAATTTCTTAACACCACTGTTGACGATTCAGTGACAGAAAAGCGGCCTGAGTCACGACAGAGGAAGGAGGCCGAAGGAGAAGATGGCGACGAGGAGGAGAAGGGGGAGGAGACGAGCGGGTGGGGAATGGACAGTAGCTGAAGGGACTTGTTCAGCCGGTAATGAAGAGCTTGAAAAGACGCTGTTGTGGCGACGACACCAAACGATGATGCCTTCGTCTCCTCGAACACGAGCGAGAGAGGGAGGCCCGAGAGCGGAATGCGCAGTCTGGGGTGGGGTTAGTGTTAGGGATGGGGTTGAAGGAGCGAGTGGGCGACTGCGCAGTTTCCGCCGCAACAGAACGACGGAGAAGACGAAAGATGGAGGGAAAAGAAGATGGTTGTCCCGTCGGGTGAAGAGGTGGACGGGCTGCGAGAAGCGGGAGACGAGAGGAGGAGTGAAGGGAGGTGGCGTGCTCATTCGGCAAAGCAAGTTGAGAGCCGGGTAGGATCGCGGGGGGTGGGGGGGTTTGGAGCGGTTGGGATCATGAATGCATAGCTCGCGAACAAGCACGACAAGAAAGTTCTGTTCTCATCAATGCACGAATGTTCAATCGTGGACTACGTAACATTTGGGACAACATGGATCATGAAGTGAGCGCCTTCTCTTCTCCTAAAGGAACAAAACCAAGCAGGAAATGATAACTTCAAGCCAAATGAATTCCATTTCTCCATTAAAAATTTATCCATTTCACTATCCCCATAAAATCTTTAAAAGCCAAGCCTCGAGAAGATCATCTATAAGATGATTTCACAATGTTCGAGACAATAATGTATGAGGTTAACCATGGTCGTGAAAACAATATCACTTTTCTCTTCATGTACATAACCAAAATTTAATGCTTCAATTTGAGGTTAACCTCATATGACTCAGAGATTAAGTTTGTGGAAGGATAAAAACATTAAACTGTTCAAAATTTCCTACATAAGGATATGGACAAGAAAGCTAATAGATGTATTTTTTGTGAAAGAAGAAACTATAAAAATCAATCAAGATGACATGACGTAAAATATGACACATGGAATAAACATTGATATTTTTAAAATATATTTATGATGAAAAGGAGGTCTTACAATGGCTTAACAATCATAAACATGTATATGAAGGAAATTCTCTTCAAATATTATCAACAATATTCAAGAAGACCTCTCATTATTCTGATGTAAGCATACTGATTTTGGAAGATTATCAAAACAACGCATTTTTACATCACAAGAAGATGTATCATCAAAGTAATTACATTCTAATAAAATTAGGGATGAAAATCTAAGGATCCATGCAAAAGTAGAGATGGTGAGTATCCCATGTTCTACCAACTTCATGAATAACTGAGCAATTTCCATCATCTATAAGGATTGAAGGAAATTCATTTCATAAAATCTTCTCAACTACGCTATTTTTCCTAGAACCACTTGATGTGTAAAACATTGCTCGTAGTCTTCTTGTGCTCTTTGAACCATTTCTAAAACACCAAAATGGATTTTGATTTAATTTCCCAATTTTCCAGGGCTCAACACCAGTGTATCAATAAATCAAGGCCCAAAACATAGTTTTGTTTTATGGTTTAGTTCACCTCTAGCCCGGATTTGGTCCATAGGCCGGACTTGAGGCAAAGAGGAGTGTCAAAATTGCAAATCCATCTTGTCGCTCCTCAACTCTTAGAAGGTGTTAGGGTCCTGTTTCCATGTGGCGTTGCTACATGGAATAACTAGAATTAGTATGCAAGTTTACAAGAATTCCCTATGACAATCATGTCCGTTTGTGGCACTATTCATCTCAAAATGAATCACACAACCATTTGCTCCTCCTCCTTGGGCTACACCTTATGAGGGCCTACGTTTTGGGTTCAAAGTTAGTTACAAGACAGCCCACAGTTGTTATATTAGCATCAAATTAAGGGCTACCAAATAAAAGAAGAATGTGAAGATTCATCAAGCCATTCAATTCACATCAACATGATTGTTACCTCTGAATCCACTAGTTACATAGAGAGACATAGATGTTTGGAACAATATTACCAAATGGTGCTCAATGAGTGGAGCAATTGAGCAACCCTTGGGAACGAGTCGACAGCTTGGTACATGAGAAAAAGGCTTGGTCCAATAAGAAAAGATATTTTTAAAACACAAAACCAACAAAGATAACACCACTTCTGAAGTATTGTCAACAACAGCGTGAGAGCAGCCCTTTCCCTCTACTCGTCATGTGCATTAACAACACAAAGGGGAAATGATGAGTGAGCCCCTCCTTGCCCCCTCTTCCTTGCACTAAACAATGTCAAGGAGGAGGACAAGGAGGAGAGGAAACGTTCCCCCCTCCACCTCTCTTAATGCAGCTAAAGGCCCACATAGGAGGAGGGGGATAAGTCCCTCTCTACCCCCCTCACAATGGCCAACGATCCAAGGGGAAGAAAGGCGGTGTGCAACATAACTCCCCTTTTCCCCCTCTTGCTTGGACCGATGACCCAAAGAGGAGAGGGAAAAGAGTCCCTTCCCCCCCTCCTCCACTACACCAATAGTGCCAAAGGGGAGGATATGGACAGAACTCCTCCCTTACCCCTTTTTCATGATGGAGAAATCACCAAACAAGAAGTGAGGGACAGAATTCCCTCTCCTCTCCTACCCATAGCCTTGATGCTATTGAAGGGGAAGAGAGGGATGGATACCCTCCCTCCACCCTGCCTAATGACATTTGCAGTACCAGAGGGGAGGAGAGGGATGAGAGTCTCCCTCCCACCCCAAAGCATCGTTGATGTTAATGGGGAGGAGAGGGACATGAGTCCCTCTCCACGCCTCCTCCATGGCAGCAATGGCGCCAAGGGGGCGATGATGGGAGCATCTTCTGCCCTCCCCCCCCTTGTCTACGGCAACTATGGTGCCAAGGGGGAGGTGAGGGGAGACTTTCCCCAACCCCCTCCCTCCACCCCTCCCATGGGGAGTCTGCCCTAGAGGGGCTGAGAGGGAAGGACCTCCCATCACGCCTGGCAAAGGTGATGGCCCACAAAACACGTCTGAGACGGTTAGCAAATATTTTTAAGCACACAACGACGTGTGTGAGTACTGCTATTAGTGGGTACAATGACTGCGCTGGTTTCATGCTCCGATATGGCGCAGTCGGTTTTGTAATTGGATAAAGATGCGCGGATTGAGAATTTTCTCGGTGGCTTCCGGGAGCAGAGCCGTGGACAGTTCTTCACCGAACAGGCCAGTCCAATTCTTCCAACCAGGCATAAAGGGCTTGGATTGCAAAATAGTGTGTGGCATGTGCAGGCTACTGCGCATGCCTCTAGTGGGGCAGGGACTCATAGCTAAGCAATGCGACTAAGCGCCGCGGTCAAGTGGGCCAAGGACTGATTGGGCTTCTAGCATGACGCGGTGTGTGAGCTCATGGAAGGGACCGTCTCCACAGACAATTCGTGGCCACGACTCAACATGCTTCTCTGCTCGCCACCTAGACAAGCTCGATGGCAAGCTAGAATGCAAGGATTCCGGTTACGGAGATCTACGGTTCACACTGATCTGTGAGGAGGGCCAAGATGTGCGCATTACGATTACGGTGATCCACGACTCTCACCGATCCGTGAGAAGCTCCAGGATTCAAGAACCACGGTTACGGTGAAACTTCAGCGTGCATTTGAGGAAGCTTCTTCAAGAAAGCAAGGCAGTCAACTTGCCAGGGCCGCAAGTATAAAAGGCGGCGGCCCTGGCACATCTCAGTATCTCAGCAGGACTCATCTTTTGAGTCACGACCTTGCAGCACTTAGCATCTGGAAGCCCCTCAGACTAAGGTTCTGTTAGAGTCCGCCCTGGACACCCTTGTAAGCCTGGTAGAGCTCTGCCAGCCTGGGAAGGAGGAAGCCCTGACTATCTGGAGGCCAGCCTACCTGGAAGACGGTGCTGGACCAAGACTCCTTGCATCAACGGCCTTAACGGCCTAGCAAGGCATTGCCCCTTGCGTGGGCCAGGAGCAATGGTGAGCTCATGTTTAGCCTCAGTTAGGCTCTAATTTTCATGTACCATACTTGTACTTTGGAATCAAGCAAGATTTCTTCCGCTATCACATTCAGTTTCCAAAGTTCATCTGCAGATCTGTTTGCTAGCTTGCTGCACGAGAAAATATCCTGTATAAGCAAGGAACCTAGCCCTTGCTACACACGCCACGGCAAAATCCCAACATGGTATCAGAGCTCTATGCTCTGTGTTCAGCTAGTCTAGCGACAATAGTAGGAGAGCGGATTGGTGAAGCAGCTCTTCACCATCCCTGTACAAGCTCCAGGAGGAGCAACGTGCGACTTCTCCTAAACTTGTAGCGCGACCGGCCCTTCACGACGTTAGGCCTGCACAAGACAAAAGCATCAAGAGACCATGAGCAACATGGACGCGGAGGATCAAAGGGTAGGTTCTCCCGCTCTTGATGAGAACACTATTTTGCATGGTCTGCGTATGGGTCAGGATCAAGGACGCCATGTCGCAGACCATGCACAATGCCAAGCAGCAGGAGCGCAACGCTTGGCAGAAGAGGTGCAATGCATGGCACAACAAGAAGCCGCAACTCGTCAAGCTGTGGAGCACGAGAGGGAGGCGTTGAGGCAGCAGATGGGAGCTGAAGAGCTCCTTCATCAACAAGAGCAGCTAACGCATGCCGCTCAAGCATCTCAGACGCAGTAGTTGCAACAGTCACATGCCGCTCAGGCTGCCCATATTGCACAACTTCAACAGCAAGTAGCGTGGTTTCAGCAACAACAACAGCTTCAACAGCAGCAACTTCAGCAGCAACAGCTTTAGTAGCAACAGCTTCAGTAGCAACAGCTTTAGTAGCAGCAGCAGCCGCAACAGATGCAATGGTAACAAGCATCTCAAGGATCATCCGCGCATTTGCCTCAAGCAAGTCCTCCCCCGGTTGTGCAACCAGCAATACCTCCGCAGGTGCATCCTGTGGAACCTGCTCAAGGAAGCATGTCACAGCAGTTTGCAGCTCAACAGCCGCAAGCTGCCCCCGCGGTGCCAATCATGGCACAGTTCCAACCAGTACAACTAGCACCTCTGCCACAAGCATACACGGCACCAGCCGCACCACCATTCCAAGCTCATCTAGCAATGCAGCAACAGTGCCATGTGCAAGGCCCCCGAGTGCCTCCACATGGCAAGGCGCACCAAGGACTTGAGGATGCCATGCCTCCGGCAGTAGCTACTTTGCAGCTACATAAGATCAAGATTGACCAATTTGACGGAGAGAAATTCCCTCACTGGGCACACAAAGTCAAGCAGGTGGCCCAGATTCATGGTATATGGAAGTTCTACACCGGGTACTACGCACCTCCACCCTTCGGATCACCACCACAAGTGGTGTCAGAGTACAAGTACTTCAACCAAGCTGCATTCGTGATGCTGGAAAACCAGTTGAGCAATCGCATCCAACAAGTAATTCGGATGTACGAAGACATGGCAGAGTCTGCGAAGCAAGCATGGTCCTACCTTGTCAGGACCTATATGTGTGGTGACTCTACCTTCAAATCCCACCTCCTGACAGAACTTTCACACATCAACCTCAATAGCTTCGATTGTATTGAGGCGTATATCAACAAAGCAAAATCATTACGGGACCAGCTTGTAGTGACAGATGCACCAGTATCCGAACCCGTCTTTGTGACGTTCCTACTCAACGGCCTCACTAGTGACTGGGACGACGTGCGCAAGGTGCTAAAGTTCAAGCATGAGAGTGAACTGACCGAAGCATACATCTGCAAGATGCTTCTCACTGAGCAGCATGACCACCAGCTGGCAAAAGAGAAAGAACGCATTCTCACCAACACAACGTACCAAGGAGTCAGCGCTGCAGTGAGCTCCACTAAGCCATCGCGGAACAGCAAACCACTGATGAAGGCGGCCTCAGACCAATCTTCCGCCCAGTTGAAGCCAAACACAAGCTAGCAAAGCTCGCGTGACCAACGGCCAGGATCACGCCCTGCATATGAGTGCCATTATTGTGGCAGGCCAGGGCACGTGCAGAAGTATTGTAGAAAGCGTCTATGGGATGAGGAGCAAGCAAGACGGATGAAGCAAGTAAGGAACTCAAGAGGAAATGAGGAGAAGAAGAGTGTTGAAAAAGTGAAGCATGGCGAGAAGCAAGAGAAGGGGCCAGAGAAGCAGGCAAAGGAGGGAGGTATAAGCAAGCAATATGACTACACGGGGTCCGTGTTTTAGGTGTCAAACACGGAAAGCAATGATTTGGTTCGCTCATGTAAGTGTGGTACCTGGATAGTGGGTGCGCTTCCCACATCACCTTTGACAAGACGTGCCTCCACAAACTCCTACCTTGCTCCAAGGGCTTCGTCACAGTCATCAACAACAAGCAAGTTCCGGTGTTGGGAAAGGGGAAAATGACAGTGACAGGGTACCAAGGTGCCCAAGTCAAGTTTGGAGACATGCTCTACATACCTGAGATTGCTGTCCACCTCCTCTCACTAGGGCAGCTGATGAAGAGAGGTACACGCATTGTCAGCAACGGAGAGCACGTTGCCTTGAAGAGCCGTGAAGGTGAGACCTTCGCGGAAGGTCGCCTCCTACCACACGGCATGATCGAGCTGGATTTCCAAGCTCCAGCGTCCGACAAACTTCACTCGCCATTTGCAGCAGCAAGTCTCCACCAAGGCTCTGGTGCAGACCTTGCTATGTGGCACAAACGATGACTGCACAAGAAGGAGCAAGTCAACGGCCTCAACATCAAGGATAATGGGAACAAGGAAATGATGCAGCCATGCGAGGACTGCGTGCGTGCAAAGCTTCCACAACAAATGTTCCCTCCTGCCACAAAGTGTGTCGTTAGCCAGGAGTTGAAGCTTGTCCACACAGACATATATGGACCACTACCAACAGTTACCATCTATGGAGGACACCGATACTTTCTTCTGTTTGTCGACGACGCGACACGTTTTGTGTGGAGCTATCCTCTGCGCACTCGAGATGAAGCTCCTACCTACTTCTTCAAGTGGCTGGCAATGGTAGAGAGGCAAAGCAATACAAAATTACAAGTCCTGCGCTCAGACAATGCCGAAGAATGCACGAGTGGGGAGTTCATGTCCCGTCTTGAGGACATGGGGATCGTGTAGCAATTTTCAACAGCTTACACATCGGAGTAGAACGGTGTGGCTGAAAGAGCCAACCGTACAATGCAAGAGATGTTGAAGGCTATGCTTCTTGGTGCTCAGCTCAGTAGCAACTGGTGGCCTTATGCGCTGAGGCAAGCAGTTTGGGTGCGCAATCGCGTACCACATGTGGCGTTGCCTAACATGACACCATTTCAGGCGTGGCATGGTGACAAGCCTGACGTCACCATGCTTAGAACCTTTGGCTACATGGCACTTTTCCATGTGCCAAAGGAGCGTCGCAAGAAGCTGGCAGACAAGGCATCATGGGGAATTTTTTTTGGACAAAGCCCTAACATGAAGGGCTTGGAGTTCTACAAACTGGACTTGCAGAAGATTATTGTCAGCCGCGACGCAATCGTTTTCGAGAACCTAACGTGCCAAGCATGGGAGGAAAAGCAGAAGCTCCTGATTTCCTCCACACCTTCTACGACTCCTATAATGAGTTCTGAAAGAAGATGATTCAAATCCAGATTTACTCACCCTTGTGGATCTGGATGAGGCGCAAGAGGAGTTGGTGGGCACGCGTGTGCCCCTCCATGGAGACCACTTGGTAGGCGTCCCCTGAGATCACAAGCCGGTTGAAGTACGCAATGGCAAACTTGAGGTGGTGCCTGTGAAGGATTGTCCGCGGGCGACGCGGCAGCATCATCCTCTAGGCAGTCCACGACAGGCGTTTCACGCGCCTCCTACAGCAACAGTTGGAGTAATAGAGAGCAGAGGAGGAGGAGGAAGAGCACATTATGGCCATCACAACATGTTCACTATACAAAGAGGACACAGACATTCTCGCTGACTTCACAACTACCCACCTCAGTGCTCTCTTGACTTTGACAAAAGAACTAGCTCCAGAGCCAAGGACTCTAAAGAAGGCTCTCAATGGAGAGCATGTAGTTGAGTGGAGAGCAGCACTAGATGCTGAGTATGGAAGCCTCATGGAACAGGGCACGTGGGAGCTCGTTGAGTTACAACCAGGCTCTCGACCTGTTGGGGTCAAGTGGGTCTTCCGCATCAAAACAAAGGCTGATGGCAGCATTGAAAAATTCAAAGCACAACAGGTGGCAAACGGTTTTTCGCAAGTGGAGGGAAAAGACATTTTTGAGACATACGCCCCAGTGAGCCGCTACACCACAACCTGCATCATGCTGGCGGTCGTAGCAGTGATGGACTATGAGGTGCAAAAACTCGACGTTAAGAACGCATTTTTGCACGGGGAAATGGACACGATAGTGTTCATGAAGCAGCCGTAGGGTTACGATGATGGGAGCGGGCGAGTGTGCAAATTAGTGAAAAGTTTGTACGGTCTGAAGCAAAGTCCACTTTTGTGGTACCGCAAGCTCCAAAGTCTGCTGGAATCCCTCGACTTCAACCCATCGGCATACGATGATTGCCTCTTCCTCCACAGACCATCTACACAAGAGAGACCAGACTGCTACGTCCTAGTCTATGTCGACGACATTTTGATCATTGGCCCATCGGCAGATCTTATCAGTGCCACAGTAGCAACTATGGTAAAGGAGGTCAACATCACTCTCATGCGAAGCCTCCAATTTTACCTTGGCATGAACATCAAGCAAGACCGCACGACCAAGACGCTTGAGCTGATTCAACAGACCTATGTCACAAAGATTTGTGAGCGATTTGAGGTGCCTGAGCGGCACGTTCCAACTCCTCTCACTCAGCAGCAGCTGAAGCGTCAAGGACCAAGGGGGAGGAGCGAGACACACTATCGCAGCAGAGTCGGCTCACTGATGCATGCTGCGAGCTGTACGCAGCTGGATCTACAGTTTGCGGTCAGCAACCTTGCATGCGGAAACAAGATATGTTCAGAGGCACCATGCAAGGAGCTTGATCGGGCCCTCGGATACCTCAAAACCACAAGCGATACTAGCCTGAATTTTGGCAGCGCAAGTGATCTAGAGCTGAAGTGTTATGTAGATGTAGAATTTGGTGGAAGTGAGGAAGACCGACGCAGAACGACAGGATTTGTGTGCTTGCTTGGCAGTGGAGCCATATTGTGGACAAGCAAGAGACAAAACTTGATCACACTCAGCTCTACAGAGGCTGAATATGTGGTTGCTACATCGGCTGCACAGGAGGTCACGTATCTACGCAACCTCCTCGAGGACATCGAATTTTCACAAGAGAAGCCGACGTAGATTTTTGTGGACAAGAAATCTGCAATCGACCTAGCAAATTTGACCAAGTTTCAAGGTCAAACTAAGCACATCGACATACGCGGGCATTGGATCCGCTCAAAAGTATAAGATTGCACAATTCAGCTCGTGCACGTGCCAGGGACAAGGCAAGCTGCAGACCTCCTGACAAAGAATCTCCCAAAAGAAATTTTCTACACATGTGCGCAATAGTGTGGACTCACCACAATCACGTTCTCGCAATATGCCCTGAAGAACGACGATGAAAACGGCACATGGAAGTCAAGGATTGGACGACGCGCCATCTGCACCTCGTTCAACGTATCAACCACTATAACCTGTTTCATGGTGCAAGTGGGTGAGAAAATTACTACTGCAGTAGAGAGGGGGAGCACTAACAAATCCGTGCAATCAGAGGAGAACGTTTTTGGAGATTCTGAGCAACAGCCTCGCTTTCAGTAGTCGTTGGACTCGAATAGGTTTGCTAAGAACGTGGACCCAAACGTGACTGCATTTCTGAAGGAGCGTAGGATGTACCCACGCAATTCTGCAGGTCAATTTTGCAAAAACAAAAAAAAGGACCAGCGTGATGACGCAGCTGCTCATCGCCGAGCTTGCATGGAGAAAAAAGGCAAAACGCGGCAGTGCAGTTGCGGTTACGGAACAGGGTAACAGCGAGTGGCGCGACAGCAAGCAAAGCAGCTAGCACGGCAAAGGGGGGTGCTGCGCAAGTAGCGAGCGCAGCAGACTCGCCTGTAGCCGCGGCAGCCGGCAAGCGAGCGAGAGTTCTCGTCGGCCACGGCGAGGTCCTTGTTGCTCTCGCTCCATCACTTGCCATGGTCGTGGGTCCTAACCAGCTTCCACAACCCTCGGCTGACAAAAAACGAAAAAGGGGAGGACAGGATCAAACGACGAACGCAACGGGCGGCAGAGATTCCGCGGCATCCAACTCGACCTGCACAAGGTGCCTACTCGAATTCGCGGCAGCGAATCTCACAACCACGGCTACATGCGTCAACCACACGGGCCCTACCCTTTGACGTGAAGAAGCGTGCAAATTCACGGAGGGGAAAAACGGTCCGCGACAAGCCCAGCTACGACCGTGTCACCAGACAAATCGAGCAAGAAACCGGTCACCAAGATCGAAACTCGCGGACGGGAAGGACTGAAGCAGGTCTAGCAGCTGACGTCAATGAGTTTTATGGCTCTGACTAGCGCAAATCGAAGCCACTGAAAACGGCGGAGTGGGTCTTCCAAGCCATGGAGGCACTCTTTATACAGCTGTAGTGACCCAGGATCCTGAGGAGGAGACAGAAAACATTTTTGTGGAACCGAAAGAGGAGTCTCCAACTCTCCAGCAACAGGACAAAGCAGAGAAGGTTCGGGAGGGGAAAACACAGCATGTAGATAGCCAGCCGTGCAAGCCACCAGAGAGTTTGCTTCATGAGGAAGCAACCCCAAATTTTCTGGTGTGGCCTGAACTGGACTCAGACATTTCTGCACTTTCTGGAATCACGTGAGACGGACCCCCAAACAGGACCTTTACTATCCCCGACACCCGAAAACCTCGACATCAAGGAAAACAATTTTTTCTTCAATACGGCAGCTGAGGCCAAGGCTTTTCTCGACCAGCCCATCACTGAGGAAGAGTCACAGCTTCGGTTTCTCGGTGAGAATTTTTGGGAGTCTCTCGAGGAATTCTTCAGCAACACTCCGGCTTGATCCGAGCTCTGCACCAGTGCACCCATCGAGGGGGAGTGTTAGTGGGTGCGATGACTACGCTGGTTTCATGCTCCGATATGGCGCAGTCGGTTTTCTAATTGGATAAAGATGCGCAGAGTGAGAATTTTCTCGGTGGCTTCTGGGAGCAGAGCCATGGACAGTTCTTCACCAAACAAGCTAGTTGAATTTTGCCAACCAGGCCTAAAGGGCTTGGATTGTAAAATAGTGTGTGGCATGCGCAGGCTACTGCGCATGCCTCTAGTGGGGCAGGCACTCATAGCTGAGCAATGCGAGTAAGCACCGCGGTCAGGTGGGCCAAGGCGTGACTGGGCTTCTAGCATGACACGGTGTGTGAGCTCTTGGTGGGGACCGTCTGCATTGACAATATGTGGCCACAACTCAACATGCTTCTCTTCTCACCACCTAGACAGGCTGCATGGCGAGCTAGAATGCAATGATTCAGGTTACGGAGATCTATGGTACTTACTGATCTGTGAGGAGGGCTAGGATGTGCGCATTATGGTTACGGTGATTTACGGCTCTCACTGATCCGTGAGAAGCTCCAGGATTCAAGAACCACGGTTGCGGTGAAACTTCACCGTGCATCTGAGGAAGCTTCTTCAAGCAAGCAAGGCAGTCAACTTGCCAGGGCCGCAAGTATAAAAGGCGGCGGCCCTGGCGCATTAAAGTATCTCAGCCAGATTCATCTTTTGTGTCACGACCTTACAGCACTTAGCATGTGGAAGCGCCTCAGACTAAGGTTCTGCTAGAGTCCGCCCTGGAGACCCTTGTAAGCCTGGCAGAGCTCTGCCAGCCTGAGAAGGAGGAAGCCCTGACTACCTGGTGGCCAGCCTACCTGGAAGACGGTGCTGGACCAAGAATCCTTGCATCAATGGCCTTAATGGCCTAGCAAGGCGTTGCTCCTTGCGTGGGCCAGGAGCAGTGGTGGAGCTCATGTGTAGCCTCAGTTGGGCTCTAATTTTCATGTACCATACTTGTACTTTGGAATCAAGCAAGATTTCTTCCATTGTCACATTCAGTTTCCAAAGTTCATCTGCTGATCTTTTTGCTAGCTTGCTGCACAAGAAAAGATCCTGTATAAGCAAGGAACCTAGCCCTTGCTACACACGCCACTGCAAAATCCCAACAATTGCAAGTGGTGCAATCTGAATGGGTGACCTGGGGTTGGAATATTTGACCCTTGCGAGTGCATGTTCTGTTCTTCGTAAGCCTAATGGCTGGCCCTCGTAATCATAGATGACATTGTTCCTTTAAGCCCGCTTTTGACTCTTGTAATGGTGGTAAAAAGCTTATATAGTATAGAAAAGAATTTTCTTGTTGATCAAAAAAGAGGACGACAAAACATTTCCCCAATACACCACAAGATGAAACATGAAACATTCCAAGCATGAAATGGACAAAAAGGGAAAATGAAATTGACAAGCAATATTTGTCTACATTTTTCATCAATCCTCAAGTTAAGTAAATATCCTTCTCTTTTTAAAAATCTCTTAAAATCGTGAATCCTTTTACGGTCAGACCCGTGTGTATGTTCAAGTTGACCCTAGGTTTTGACACATAAATCTAATATCTTTGGTGGATCCGTTCAGAAAATCAACAATTCTTGTTTTCTTCTCATTTTCCCATATATAGCCCAAAAAGAGGAAATCCAATGTTTCACCACATTTGAAAAGGAATTCACTTCAAATTGCTTCAATGCAAGATTTTTAGCATGGATAGTCCCTAAATGATTGTGGATTAACTTAAATCTTGTAGTATTTTGTGCGGAAAAGTGGACGTGTTGACACTTGAAAGCCAATTCATGGCTCAACGTGGGTCATGAATGCACTTCAAAGTTTTGTTTGTGCAATTGAACCAATATGGAATACATTGAGCTGCAAAACCTCCAAAATGATGCAAATGAAGATAAAATTTTGATTTAAACTAGAGTTTTAACATAAAATACATGTTGTCATGACACGAAGCCCCACCTCCTTCTTGCATGTATAAAAAATGTGTGGGTTGCACAAAATGAGTGTTAATTGCACAGTTCCAGTGTCTTCGACCACATCATGGATGTCAATGTTGATTGAAATAGCTAAAGCATTGGTTGAGAAAATATTTCCAAATAGGAATTCATTAATTAAAATACATGGCAGTTGCAGTTTAGAGATGGATGCCAAATGCATTCATGATGCCAATGGTGAATGCAATGCTTTTTTTGTAAAAAACACAAGGTTAAAACACATATATAGCCACAAGGGTACCCATTGCACCTGGATTCTATGTAATTCATTTTAAATCGGATTAAGATAAAACAAAAAATCATACTACCCATCAAACTGAGCATACATGAAATATTTGAACTCCCCACATGAGCAGTGATTGCTAGAAGCTTAGAAGTGCAGATTGGAATTCAATCATAGGATACACACGAGTGTCAAACGCAAAAGCCAAATGGTTGTTTGATGCATCGTTAATGAGTGCATTAACTTAAATTTGGACAAAAGAGCCAAATGGAGCATTGTCATAAACACTGACGACAAGATTGACAAAAGCATTGAGTTTCACTTTTGTCTTGGGTGCTAAATGCATCGCTAATGTCACAATCGAATGCTCTATGGCCATGAGCTTTGGTTGGAATAGCCATGGTAGTGTCAACGGTACATCTCATGTCAAGATTCCAATTATATCAATGAAATGGCTTTTTATTACACCTTGTTGTATAAACAAGCACAATCTACGTGACATGTCACCTCATAATGTTACGGTAGACCGCCAAATGAAAGCATACAATCTTTGTATGGAGTAGATCTACGAGAAACTATATCAAACTCATTATTTGACATGCCACAAAACACAATGTCTGACGTTTACAAGCCATGTCGATGAATTCCATGGTAAGAATGCTATTCAATTGTTCAAATAGAAAACAAACAAGAAATTTATAAAGAGAATAATAGATGGAGTTTAGAGTGAAAGAAGTCTCTATTAGCATTATGAAAACACATAAGACACATAAGTTGTTTTCACCAATTGTGACATTAATTTAAGGTAAAAAAATTGCCTTTAATGATTGTAGTTTGGAAAATCATTTCACAAAGAATAATTAAAACATAACAATTATAAAGCACATGTGTGATGAGGACACATTTTCCATAGTCCTACCATGCTTAAGGTGGACAAACTCCTCCATAGGCATGAATGGAATGTCGTACAATACAATAAAAGTTTGAGTACCATATCAAAAACTTGCATGACTTTTTTAGCGTTGAAAGGTCAATACACATCATTAAGTGTTACAAAAAATCCTCGTTTTAATGCATCAAGGTTTGTGATTCATGCCATCTTAGCTTCGTCATATGGAGTTGGTGTATGACATGCATAAAAAACAAGTACATAATACAGAGAAACCTTATCCACTACATGTTGGTGCATCAATCAAGAAATCACAATATGGAAAATGTAGAAAAACAAATGATAAAAATGATTTTGTATCATTTGATGAGAAAATCAAGTATTTTTTGGGTGCATGAAATGTAATAGATATGTCTCATGCCCCATTGTACGACAATGTTTCAATCTTAATGTGCATGTTTGATTCATAAGCTCACTTCATAATTATTTCACGAGATAATGAGTATAGAAAGTGTCAGAGCACGCCGTCTTCATTTCTAAAGGAGTACCATCATACTATGTGTACGTTGCTTGTATTGGATACATCAATGTCTTTCCAAAATTCAGTGCTTCATTCCTCATAGGAAATGAAATTATGAGCTCTTTATTAAATGTGTCAAGGATAATGCCCTTAATTAAATTCTTAATGGGTGAATTATTGACACCCAAAAACTAAGTGAGTGATGGATATTAATCATTACACCACACTCGTACCAACCATTAGAAGGTGTATTAGTGTGCCGATTATTGTGTTCAAATTTAAAGACTCTTCTATGGGTGCTAATATTTCAATACATTATGATGCGATGGTCGAAGATCGCAAGATTCACTTTCCGGAATGTGAAGAGATTAAACGAATTTTAAACATGAACAAATCTGATGGAAGTACCTTCATTCTATCATTAATTGTTAAGTAAAAATTTCCTAAATATTGATGGAAAGAAGTGCTTTAACTTATGTTGGTAACATGAGTTCAACTATGATTTTGTGGTGCTTCCATTTCAAAGAAAACATGTGCTACTCCTTTACCACAATTGGAGCTCTAAAGTACTTTGACAATCTCATCATTTTATAGAAACCAAGTATGACATAGTTCGGATCATGTTGGGGTCTAGATTTTTCCAAAAAACATATGACCATGGAGTCACCTTAGAAGGAGATTACGTATGCTAATGTAGTGATTAGATCGACCCAAAAAAGGGTCATTATCAACATATTGACAGCATACTACACAACAAGTTGTGAATAGATTTTGATGTGAAAGAATATTTTTGATGGGCGTAGAAAAGAAATTGTTCATCAAACTCCTTTCATATTTGGACATATGTTTCAATCTTAAGGAAATCATGACATAATACACAAGTTGTGTAAATCATGCTCTTCAGACATCTTGCGCATGTATTCTTATCATGCCAAAGGTATAGTGTACCACAAGGTATGCGATGTTATGTGAAAAAGAAGATTGTTTTACATCTAATTTTTTGGATCAAAACCAATCTCCAATGAAGATCATAGTGATTATACTATAGTCAAACCATGATTCCACAACAGAAGTATTCATGGTAAAACGACTAAACCCCCTTTTTTCGGGTAGATAAATCAATTGAGGTACATTTCTCAATGCAAGTAAGAACATTTCTTTCATGCTATTGCGCTGGTATCCATAGAGATTGGTTTTTGTATGTCTTGAGTGGGGGTGTTCCAATGTACAAATGACATCCATAACGCTGATGGAAAACACTCTTTTCAATGGAAACATCAAATTTACATAATAAAAGACATTGAAGCAACATGAATTCAATGGTTCCCAGATGGAACCTTTGGATCTGATTACATGAACATAAAGATATGAAGAAACCGGTTGATTCTAGGTATGAAAAGTGATTCAGGAATACTCCATCACAAACATCTTGCATTGGCACCTTAAAAGTTTCTCTTGCTTGTATGGCATGGATTATAACCGTGGTACATGTGCACATCGAAAGGATTATTTTGAATAAATATTTCCCGGATGCGATCTAAGATTGTTCAATTTGTTTTTCTGAGCAAACCTATTGAATAACACTATGCTTTTTGCAAGGGACATTAGCGATAATATATGATATCATTCAATTCTTATGAAAGTAAGGGGGTGATGATTAAGAAAAACACAATCTAGGTTGGAGCATTGATCTAGGTTGGAGCATTGTCATGTCTACTAAAGGAATTGGATGGTAATTTCTCATGCCAGACGACCAAAGGCGCCCCCTTCAAAGATGAGTTCAACCTTTGACAGGAAGAGAAATTATGTTAATCAACCATTAACTACGAACTTTGCTCCTCCAAATCCTTGGGTAAACATAACATGAAAGTCGCGTGGGCTTGGTGTAGCTTGATTGAATTAATCCAACTAATATATGGGTGTTGAAAGGGGTCTATGATTGATCATGAACATGTGTTTGTGATCATATAGGAGTGATTTCCAAACATTAAATTGCAAAAATGAATAATGTTGCGAGAATGTATCACCTTGGAAACATCCCCTTGAAAAGACTGTTTCCAAATGACATGGAAGTATTTTGCGGACCTAGATAGTTAACGTGGGGATGCCTGGTTAACTATTTACGAGGATGCTCCCCTGATATAATTAATATGTATCACCACAACTGATTGATGAACACGTACTACAAGGAACGTGAAAAAGTGTATGGAATTCACCCTCTAAAAGAATAGAAACACATTATAGGTAGTGTATAGCCTTGTAATCATTGACAATGGTATTGATATAAATGTATGATATATCTTTAGTTAAGAATCACGACACTTACAAAGAAATTTCAAAGACAATACATGTTTCATCTTGGAATGAGCCGAGGAATCACACAATAAATAATGAATCTTGTACGCTAATGGATGCAACACAAAAATTGCAATTGTGTCGTCTATTTTGAGTGAATATTAAAAAATAGAATTACGGATGACAAGATTTTGCATTTGTGATCTTGTTTGCACTAAGTGATGCATGTATTGTATTCAAAACTACAAAATGACGAAACTATGAGGAAAGATGAACAGAGAGTTCAAAGCAAAGGCGGAGCAAAATAGCGTATGCTCTTGTTCTGGAATTCAAAGTGGCATTTAACTATGCTTAACACAATTTGGAGGATCGATACCAATTCCTACAGGTGTTGAGGTCTGAAAAACGGTCTCATTCTGGATTTAAGTTTCACTATAGCTAGAGCTCAATTCAAAGGCCAAACTTCAAGCAATGTGCGATCCATTATGCCTCCCCTTGTTCACTTCCAAGTTATGCTAGGGTCCTCTTTCAGTGTGGTTATGTCAAGTGGAGCAATAATGATTGAAATTCATGTTGAAAACCATTTTCCATCATGATCATAAGAGTTTTTACGTTGTCCATCTCAGCCAATATAACTGAAATGACGATTTCCTCCTCCTCTACTTCCTTAGGCCACACTTTGTGAGGGCATACTGTTCATTTTCTAAATGAAAAAGAATTGTACATAGAGAAAAATTCTATGATTGTTTGAAATACTTACAATGTGTGCTTTCTTGCGTTTAAATTTTTCTTAGGACATTAAATACGATTTTAAGAGGGTCATCTCTCAGTTCCACAACCCAGTGGTAGCACGTCAAATGTGACCTTGAAACAAGGGACATGCATTTTCTGGCCACTATTGGTGTTTGAGATGGTTCTATGATATTTGAAACAATTTTTTTTTCATGCAACAGATGTCTTTAGAAGAAGGCTACCAAGAAAGGGCTCGCTTGAATCCTTGAATAACATCCCATACGTAGGAAATACGTTTCCATGGAAATATGTTTTCACAGAATTTAATACTTGTCTTTCTCCTACAACCCATGGTTCTGATGTAGTATTAGTGGTTGTGGATATTCTAACAAAGATGAATACTTTTTCCCACTTTCACGAACATAAGCAGAAAAGAGAATTATTGAATGCTCTTGGAGGGTGTAATTAAGTGTACCAACTTGCTTTTTTTGTACTTCCTTAGAAAAAATAGAATACCCTATTATATTTTCGATCAAAACATGCATGAGTTTTCATTTAAATGTCATAATTCTTACAAAAAATCACCCTAAAAATGAAACATGAATTCGGTGTAGGACTTGCACAAGAATTGAGATAGTGAGTGTGTACATGGATGTTATGATGAATAATGGAGAAACATCTTTACAAAAGCACATTTTGCACCTAAAAATGTGGTGAAAATGACGATATTTGTCACATGGTTTATGTTTCATGGTGGTCGCACTGTAGTGGTTTTTTCTCCACTCATGAAAAGTATGAAAAGATGGAAGGGTTCCTTTGCTCAAGCCTTTGCCAAGAGCGTAGGCTTGTGTCATACAAGGTGGAATGTCATCTTCAAGTAGATAACAAAGAACCAAATGCATATGCTGAGAAAATTAGATATGAATCTACTTTTCTTGCTTTGGATAAACAAGAAAATGTTGGTTATCATCAAGAAGATTCACCTTAAGTTATAAAGGTTACAAAACTTGTTATTGAAGTGATTTTGATTGATTCCATTCATTACAAAAATAGTTCCACTTATGTGGCGATTGTTTCCTTGTACTATGACATTTTTTAATGTAAGCCTTCTTTTCCCATATATGAAAAGAAAACTACTCACCCACCATTTTCAATTTTTACTATGAACTGTGAATGTGAGGTCCTTTCCCCACCTAAGCACAAGAAGTATGCTTTTTGTCATTATTCATAATGGATTACCTTGTCCACATGGTTGTTTGTAACTGTGAACATGAATAACTTTAGGATGAATTTCGTTTATCTAATAGAATGGTCGACAAATTGTGGAGCAAGTTGGCAACTTGTAAAGATCAAAGAATTGCATCGAGCACCACTTAAACAAGGAAATAATGAAGAAAATTCCTTTTTGGCTAACATTCAATATGGTAGGCATAGGAGTATCGCGACATCAATATGGTTAAAGCAAGGACGATCAAATGTAGGGATAAGAAGGAGTTTTACATACTAATTCACACATAGGGTCTTAAGGACAAGCCAACAAAGGGTATATAGTGACAGTTATCCCCATATTCCTTTGAAGGGAAAACTCTGACGACTTTCATTTACAAGCTTATGGCACAAAAATACATTGACATCACAAATGCAAAAATGAATGATTAGAAATTAATTAGTTTGATCAAGTAAAATCTATTCTAAAGAATGTGCTAGATTATGTGTTTATCACGAATAACAGAATTATTCATAAAGAATTAAGTTGAAAAGTTATTAAATAACAATGTTTATCCACATGAAGTTTACGATGAAATTTAATGGAATACAAGTAACTACATGTTCTCATTCAATTGTATTTTCATCGACAAATCATCATGATGAAAATATATTTTTTCTTAAATTTTCAAGGGAACTCTATTTTGAAACAATAAACTTTAAAGAACACCAATTTATTTCAGAAAATAAAAATATCCTTCTTTCATTGTATGAAGCTTCTTTTCCCCGTTTTTACTTCTTTCTATTTAGATTTATGCTCTTGCATTCATGCTTGAGCAATGTTTCTCATTTATAGAATATGTTTTCTTAATGGTGTGAACCAATGGTGTTTTGTATTTTTTATAATATTTTAAATCTGGTGTTATACATGAATGATTGCACAGAAATGTTCAAGATTTTTGGTATAGATTGGTATCCATTTGTTCTTTTGTCCTCATTTCAATTGATAGGTGTTGAATTCTACATTGGTATCTTCTTTTTGTTTTTTTTGTGTGTTTTCGAAGACAACATATTACTTATGATAAAAAAATTGTTGTTATTTGAGATCTACATGATGTTCTTGCCTTTCTACTTTGATTCAGTTAACAAAACTGTTAGGTTGGTGATACCCTAATGTGTTTTCCCTCGTAAAACATTTTCAAAGATATTCAGCTATATCGAATGGCTATAGATGTTTAGATGAAGGTAATTATGGTTGGACTTTGGTGGTCGCACAATGTTCCCCTTTCTTCTGAATTGTGAATTCTTATGAGATGTTTTGTTTATACCTTTGCTTTGTTCCAAAAATTGCAGGTTTTATCCATGTGATGGAGGGATAACATGGAATGTTTATGGTTAAAATAAGAGATCTAGAGGGAAAATTCAACTAGATCCCGACTTGCTTAAGTGCATGGTTGCTTTTAATATGATGTTGGATGTTACTTCTAACAAGAGGGAGTCTCTATGTTTCTATTTTGCCAAGGTCGAGGGCTAGAATAATTAGTGATTTTCTTCAAAGGGTGCGGCTGGTGAACATTGGAATGCTTTTTAACAACTCAAAGATGGATTCTAACGATGGGTAGTTGGTCTTATTGCCGGGTTTAAGCCTTATATTCGTCCACACAGGGCGGCTTGGCCCTCCACGTCAATCTGTCGAGAAGTAGTTCTTTCTTCCCTTGTTGATCATTCCTAGCAAGGCTCACTTGGCACATCAATGGCTCAAAAAAAAAATTCCAATAAGTTCAATTTTCACCAATCATGTGTGAACTTCCGTATTTAGAAGCTTGATGGTCGTGCGCAATTGGTGAAAGTTAATTTGGACCATACCGACTGCACCACTCTTTTGACAGGCGGTTCACATAATTAAAAGCTAGGTTGATGTGTGTGGAATAAGAACTTTATTTGACAAAATATGCAAAGAACTATGTGATAGTGTTGAATGGTGGATTCTAACGTTTCCTTCGCACACGAAGAATTTGACCACCCAGATGGGCTGATGGTCGTTTGCTACAATGCGGAGGTTTATGTCTCTTCACACCTCTATTGTTGACTCCAAAGTATTCATTATGGCTATTATGCCAAAATTTCTTCCCTTGACCTTATGGCCATCGGTAGCCGACTCTTGATGGGCGCGCATGTGTACCCACTTACTTGAAAGGACTTACTCTTTGAGTATTGCCAAAAAAAAGGTGAATATGTGCATACATTCCTTTTACGCAAGGAAGTGACGACAATTGATGATGAAAATTTGTGAAGAATGCATGCACTTGTTGTGATAGCACATAAAGAATTCATGTTGAGTACGGTTTCTGATGTCTGCTCTATCTTTATTGACAGCATCAATTTGAAGTCCCTTTATCAAAGCTCGCACCAACTAGATACGCCAGTCTATGGACAACCAAGTTTGGTGAGAAAACATTTATGGATAGAAATATGGGGTCCACTCATTGACGAGGATGTTTCTGCCAAATTCCAAATAACTCGATACCTTCTAGTAAAAACCTTGAAGTAAATGGAAGTGGATTTGGTCATTTTGGTTTTCAAGATGGTCCAGGCAGAAATGCTTGCTGGGAGGGATTTTCTGGCTGGACCATCTTAAAATAAAAAAGTTGGTTTGGGTCGTCAATAAACTTTTCTTGTTTCTTTTTTCCCAATATTCTTGCGATATCTTCCGATTCTCGACATTTCATTTGCCTTATAATGCTTTCCCTGTTTTTGCTTGGTTGATTTTGAGTCATGGTTAACGTATCTTTAAACATTGCACATCTTCACTTTGTACACACATCAGAATTTTTTTCACCTTAGATACGTCAATCTTGACTAGTTGCCTCAACTAGATTGATTTATTGGCCACTGGGTTGTCGTTATTCCTATCTACCATCGGTAGATGGGCATCCGGCATGAACGCGCTTCGACAACCGGCCTCCTCTCTTCACGAGGACTCGTTACAGAATTAGGGTGTTTGGACAAAAGGCTATCGTGACCCTGCTTAGGAAAATGAGTTGAACGATGCACTGCGGAAAATTGTATACAGAAAAGAATTCAACGGGCCACCGGATGAAGTCTGATGGACCTCTCTTAGGGTAGGTTTGGATACCTCCGCATTGGCCCTGCTGTCCTCCAAATGTCTACGATTCTGCAAGGCAAGCGTTACACGGGCTGTGCTCGAGCGTCCGCTGGACAGCCACGGTACGTACGACTTCCGCGGTCCCACAAGCAACCCAGAGCCCTGGACTGGGCGTCGAGCAGGTTTCGAGGACAGCCGAGCCAATGCGGAGGTAAACAAACCCACCCTTAGGGTCTGTTTGGGAGAGGTCGCATAAGATTGCGATCCGCCGTCTCAGTGCGAATCGCAGGTGTGTGCGCAACCGTCGTTGAGCCTGGCTGTTTGGATGTCACTGCGGCCATCGACGTCGAGCCACTGGCCAATCATCCGCATCCTCCTGGCGGTCGCACTGCCGCGAGTCAATGCGGTCCGCGGAGGTTGGACCACGGTCAACCAAATGCGTCCATCAGCATAGGACTGCGGATCGCAATCTTATGCGACCTCTCCCAA